>VXBA01003202.1:4645917-5141577 GCA_013399895.1 Serilophus lunatus
GCATTTGGAGTAGTCAATATCTGCATGCAGCTCAGAATGAAAGACTTAGTAATTACAGTACAGCAGAGACCAGTATAATTGCATTTACTTTATTTTAATATTTACCTGTTTAATTTGAAATTGCTTCCTGAACATGTCTAGAAACTTTCATACCTCTAGTCACTTTGTTATTAATAGTTTTTTAAAAAGTTATAGCACATGCTTAGCAAACCTTATGCATATTTTATATAGTATATATAGTCCCCCATATATAATTTATAACATGTTTCTAAAACATTTATTAAACACTGAAAGCTGGTTTCATGTTACTACTACTGTGTATTACAAATACAATAAAATCACTCAAATGTTCCCACAACTTTTCTATCGAAATTGTTAATATTTTTGCAAACTATGGTAGTGTGAAAATGGCCATAATGTATCATAAATGATTTATGAAGTCATTTCCACCTGTTCAATTGCCATTTAGACCATACATTAAGCTCTTGTTAAACCCCTCTGTAAAATATGACCATGTGGAGTGTTGGAGAGAACCAGCTGTACTTCAAAGACATACCAGGATTTTGTTTTAAAACAATTTATTCATAACTAAGTCAACCATTGAGCTGTAATGACTTGGGCTTGCCTCTGTAATGTGGCAGTTTGTTCAGCAAATAAGTCTCTTGCCCTTTCCCTGACAGGCTTTCTTCTCACTATTTTGCAGTCTTAGCCTTTCTCCAGCCCTTTTTCTGTGAGCTGCTCTTGTTTCTGGCTTTGGTTGTTGTGTTATCACCTTGGTGTCCTCCCAGGCAGATAAGGGAGTAACTGGGGTGGAGGGAGGGAAGCTGAAGGCCTTAGAGTGTAAGCTGGGTTGCTCTTAGGGAAAACACCATGGGACAGCAATCCAGTGGCTACATGACCTGTGTGAACACAGTGCTCTTGGCAGAACCACAGGAGTCATAGGCTGCTGCTCTCTTTTGACCACTACTGACGGAAAAAACCTGTTTAATGTGGAGTGTTTAAGCAGTTCTGGAGCATGGACTGGACTCTTACCCCCAGTTCCTTGTTAATGTGAATAAGAACCAAGCGCACTTCTTTAGCCTGGCACATGAAAGAGAAATTATTTTCTTTACTTTGCAAATTCCATTAAATATCTCCTCTTGATAGTGCATTCTAGATGAATTTTTGGCTTTTGCCCATGTGTGTAAATCTTGATTTTGACTAAGAGTTTTTGAGCCTTGCTTTAATATGCCCTTGCAATTTTAAGTCATATTGCTGCACTTGTGATTTTATGCCTGTGGAGCACGGAGTGTTTCTGAGCCTGGGGAAGGAATTGGTAAATGCTGGAGAACGGGCCTCAGTTAACTGGCAGCAGGACTCTTTCCTTGCATCCAGTTGTTTTACTGCCCCATCACCTGCTGTGAACCCTTTGCAGTGATGAATGGCTATTTAGCAAATGAGGTTCCTGGACTATAAGATGTGTACTCTTTCCTTTTGAATATATAATCTGTGTCTCTGAATCAGTACTAACCATTTTGTCATGATGTTTCAAAGTACTATGCTGGAATTCCTTGAGATACACATGACACGTTATTATTTGAGACATATTTCTATTTATGCCTTGTTTAGTTTTTTAATATAACCAAAAATTGTGTGCAATTTAATTTCTTTCACTCTAAGTTCCTAACCCAGCTAAACTTCCTTGTCTGAGAGAGACTTTTCAGCCCTTAAAGGTACGTTAGAGCTGGAATGTAATGAAAATTATATGCATTCTGAGATATTGCTGTGCAAGTGTATGAGTTAGTCTAATTTTAGTACAACATAGATAACTAGAATTAGTAAGCACCCCAAATGATGTTTAAGATTTTAAGAGAATAACTTCAGTTCTATGGGTTCTTCCTACCAAAGCGTAAATTAATTGCTTCATTGTTTGTATCCAGCTTGCAATCTGTAACTTGCCATGCTGAAGAATTTTTTTAATCAAGGAGCAAGCTTTGAGATCCTGTTAAAGACATAGTAAAAGCAGTTAAGGTATGAGATGAATTTTGCAAGTGGGGGCTCCCGTGGCTTATGTTTTCATGTAGAATCCAGATCTATAAAGCTATTGATTCTTAATGTCTGTACCACCCTGCAAATCAACATACACGATTCTCCAACACTGGAGGCAGCTCTGAGGGTCACAGCAGCGATGTTGTTTTATTCTGTGTACAGCTGCACTGGCTGAAGCTACCAGACTTCATTTCTTCATTGTTACTCTGTGTATCTAGATTGCAAATGAAAGTAATGCTGTTACTACTCTGGCCTTAAGCCATAGAAGTCAGTGTATGTGACTGGAGTTTGTACATATAAATTATACATAAATCTGTTCCAGGATTAAGGGGATTTGATTTTTAGAAGTTTTAAAGAGGAGAATCACAAAGGCTTTTAAAATTCAGTTTCTGCTAAGTTCCTGCACAGAATCTCAAGGCCAAGGCAAGCGATGAAAAATCCATAAAAACAAAACTTCAGAACCACAGTGTGCTGTGATGCAAACATCCCGAGGCAGTGTTCATTCTGAAGTAGACTTGTTTCAAGTATTTGGAGTTTTCCCAGTGCATTCAGATACGTAGTTTTTACCATCTTTCACTTGTTTGATGGAGTTTTAGGTGCTCACACCGTACTCTTTCTAGGAGGAAATCATTGCCAATGAAGTTTTAGTGTTAAGTTTCAAACTATTTTTCTTGTGAGAGAGAAGATAAAAGATGACCTAGCAAGGTCTGTGCCAATCTGATATGAATTTCTCCCCCTAAAGAGTAGACAATTTTAAACAGTTCTTAATAGGAACCTTAGATCTCTGAACATGGTCTGGCTGCTTGCTTTAGGTGCCTCAGCTTGAGCAGAGCTGTTGGACAAGGTGACCTCTAGAGATCCCTTCCAAAATCAAAAATTCTGTGATATTTTATTAATCGGGCCCCTGGTTCAGCTATCAAACCAATGTTTTTTTTCCTATCCTTTTTTACTGAGACATTTGCTTAATTAGATGCACTGAGAAATCGAGGTCCATTGTAGAATCAAGATTCTTTCCTTTTTGTATCATTTTAAACCAAAGCAAATGAAAGTGGAGAATTTTGCCGTGGTGGTAAAGAAATATGGTTGGCATCTTCTTCAAATCCTACATAAGAAAAATGCTTTGGGTGCTTCATGCTAATTGTAAGTGCAGGGATTTCTGAACCTGTAATAATGAAGTGGAAGCACATGGAATACACTGGGAATGAGGAAGGGGAGGAAGGCATGTATGTGTGATAGTGTTTGCTCATTGATAGTGTGCTGGGAAATGAGTGAGTACATGCAATAATCAAGAAGCTTTGGGTGTTGCTTTGCAGTTGATGTTCTCTTGTCATTGCTTTAGAAAATTAGAAACTGAAGTCTAAAGTTCAGTTTCAAAGAGAGTCTAGAGTAGAACAGAGAACCAAAATCCCAAAACGCTGGCAGCCTTGTGCATTGCCTTCAACCAACTTCTTTTCCAGTTTGCACTTGAGTTCCAAAAGGATTTTTGTGCTTTTCCAGGGAGAGGATAGGATTCAACTGCACTTCTTCAGTTAGGGAGGAAAGCACTGATTCATGTAAAGTGTTGGGGGTTTTTTTGGTATGTGGTTTCTTTTAGCAGATCTGGAAAATAACGAGCACAATGTGAGGCTCTGTAAAGCAGCAGTCCTTGAGCCCAAGCCCTCTTCATAACAGTAACAGCACTCCACTTAAGCTAATAGGAACCACTGTGATTAAACAGCAGCAGCCTGCTTTAAGAGAGCCCTAAACCCAAGGCTGAGCAGTCAGTCTGGAGGATGAAAACTGGCAGTTTTCAGAAGAGTATCAGAGATGTGTGTCTGTCTATCATTATGGAGCTTCAGTGGGCTCCAAGTTGACTTCTCAGCGCACACGCTCTACTCCACAGTCCATGTATAGTGTGACTTCTCAAGCCTTGTTATTACAGTGATCTCTTGCTGTATATATGCTTTTCTAAAACAATAGTGGCTTCTGATTTAAAAACTAAACAAAACCACACTTCTGGAGGGGATGATAGCTTTGTGTTCTTTATGTGTAGATGATGGTTAATGAAGTACTCTTGTTCTGTAGAGTTTTTTCCCTTCAGTGTTGAGTGTGTCTCTAACAAGGCTTCACAGCTTTTGGGAAACTTAACAGCTTTTCATATGAAAAATTGTAAACTAATTTACTTGCATATTGCCTCTTCCAGCAAAGCACTTGGGAAGGACCTGAATTGTCAGCATGCGTTTCTGGGGTTAAGGACAGTGCAAGCATCGCAGTGTTTAAAACAAAGCATCTCCTCAGCAGTGAATTGGATCAGTGACAAAGCTCAAGGATAGATAGTGCAGTACCACTACATGCTCTACATGCTCTGTTTCTAAAAGTTCTGACTGACAGATTTGTTCCTTCGTAAAAACTGAGGCTGCTCTTGAACTTCTGATAAACAGCACAGTGACATTTGCTTGGCAAAGGTGGTGCAAAGTGGTTTTGTGCTGTTGAGTGGGTTGGATCAAGTTCTGGTCTTAATGGGTGTATTTCAAATCATATTAAGAAGTTGTTGACCAAACTCTGTGCAATTTCTTTCTGAAGCTGAAAGGAACAATTTAAATTTCCAAATAGCATCACTGGTTTAGTCAAAGCCATGGTCTTATTTAAATTAGGATATTTTTCTTGTTAAAGTGCTGATGGCAAAATGGAAACTTACAAAACCGTAGAGTCTTCTGTATCATTCTGTTGTACATTTGTTCTGCTAATTAGTTTTTAAATAATATATCTTATTCTGGTGTTGGAAGTTCTGATTTCATTTTGAGAGTATATAAGTTCTCTGTAAGCAGTTCCATAATAATAGATTTGCTTGCTTATTTGGTGATACACATTTTCTATTATGACTATTCTGTAAATTAAGGAGGTAAAGAACCTGACTTTACATTTATAAGTAATTAGAGATTTCTTTATGTAGATGGAAGCAATAGTGAGATGTGATGGGTAATAGACAATGTAGCATTTTGTGCTAGAATAGGGAATTTTCTTCATAAGGGTTAGAGAAAGTTCATCTAACCCAGCCTCTGAATCTGCTGAACATCCCTAAGTACTTTATAATGACTCTACTCTTGTTGGTACAAATTTAAAATTAAAAAAACTATACACAAGTGCCAATTTTCTGAGACTCCCCTGACCAGCACTGCAGAGGAGGCCTTTTACTGGAGCAGCACTCTTCCAAAACTCCACAAGCTCTACCTCTGTTACATTGCAGGCCTGAGGTAAGAGATGATGTAGGTGAAACCAGGAGAGTCCTTGCTAAAGGAACACAGACTATGTTCATGTAAAAGATGTGAATTATGCACTTGAAGTATGCTCTGTCTGTTATTGTGGAGTTTTTCAGCTGGGTTAATTAATATATATAGGATTAAATCTCAGTTTTCGTTCAGAATTCTCCTATGTATGGGGTACTACAAAGGGGTCAAGTCTGGGTTGTGGGATACAGCCCTGAGCATACAGAAGGCTGTAATTTCCCTTGAACTCTGACAGTCCCAGAAGGTAGTGCCAGAGATCTCTCCTCTTTGTGTGGCACCTGGTTTTCCCTGTTGTGTTGCAGTTGCACAGAAGAGAAGGTTTATGCCTTTTAAACCTGTCATCACCTCGTGAAACCCTGTGATACTCCTGAGCAAACTTTTGGTTTTAAGTGCTGATAATGCTTATATGGGCAACCAGTCTGTGTGCTGTGAGAGGTGATGGATCCACAGTGTGAAGGCTATGAATCATCTGGGATAGGTGCAACACTCTCCTTCTCCAGCTATGGGACTACAGGAGGCAAAGTAGGTCTGGTAGGTGACAGGGATGTTTTGCAGCAGAATAAATATCTTTAGTGGCTTGGTAGATGGAGAAAGCAAGATGTTAATTTGGCATCTTGAATTGGGGAAAATTAATGCTAGAGAACTGGGCAAAAAACATCAGGAAGGGGCAGATGATGCTGATGCTGTGATAAGAATGCAGGGCTGACCACAGGAAGCTCCTGACTATCCCCGGGGCATCCAGACATGGCTGTGACCTCGCAGTGTGATTAATGTGCCACTGTCCTGCTGGGTGTACTGGATGCTGTAATTTCTTTTGATTAGAGCTGGCTGCTGGAAAGTTTCCAAATGCTGAATTTGTGTATTCAGCCACTTTTAAGCCTGTACTTTGTTAATCATATTTGGCTGGCACATCAGTTGGTCATTGCACTATGAAGGGTTGTGGGGGGGAACTTTACTATGCTGATGTGATGTCAAATCCCTTCATCCACTGAAGCTCCTCATGAGTTTGACTTTGTGACTGTGACTTTGAACATCTGCTCTCTCCACCTTTGCGAAGGCGATGCTCAAAGGGAGCTTCTGGTCCTGCACTGGGGATTTGTGTATCAGAATTGTTCCTTACTCCTGTCTTTTTTCCATGCAAGGCAGAGTGCTTAAGTCACCTCTGAGTTGTAAATGTTTTGTTTTTCTTTTGCCACTATTTGACAGGTTATCTGTGATAATTTTGTTAATTGCCACTTCCAAGGATGGATCCCACTTACTCCTTTCTCTGTACTTACCACACATATACATATAATGTCATGAAGCTTTATAAGTGTTTGCAAAAACCACTGCTGTAGCTCCGTAGGAGGATTAGCTCTAACTGCTCAACAGGAAAGTATGTGTTTATGTAATGTGAAGTATTTATGACTATAAATAAATTTAAACATCAGGGTTGGGTTGCTGATAATGCAGAGCTGTTGTTGGGACTGAGTACTCAGGTTGGATGTGAGTGATGGTGTATTTGAGCCATCTGGACCTGGTGGCTTTGGAGATCTTGGCTGCTCTGCGTGGGCAGAGGGCAGTGCTGTGCCTCTGGAGGATGTGGTTCCATGCTGTGTTCCCCTGGGTTTTGACTTGTGAGGGAGTTAGTTGGCAAAGCTGGACCTGGACCCACCGCCCCCTCTCCTCTCCCCGCCAGTACTGGGTAGAACAGTGGAACCAGTAAGCAATGCTTGTACAGTTAACCTACTGCCTCTTCATCTTGAGGGAGCTTAGAGTTGACAGCAACAAGAAAAAGTGCAATTGTAAGCTTATTTACTACATTTGTTAACCAGCTGGGATATAAAGCTTCTAAAGTGGAGGAGCTGTCAAATTTCATTCTAGTTAGCCCTGTGGAAGCAAAAGACTAGATTTTAATTTCTTTCATCAGGCATTTAGTTTAGTAACAACCTTGGACAAAAAGCAGCACTAATGGAACTGGGTTTTTTGTTCTCTTGATATATCCGTGTTGTCACAGAAGCTGGTTACTGACAGAGGTCACCAGTGGTCAGCAGCTGAAGGACAGGGAAGGAGGTCATCAAAGGGTGAGGAACTCTTCCTTGACTGGAGCTGTCAGGTTCTGTGAGAGATGATGGATCCATAGCTTGGAGGCTGCTAACCCAGGAGAGGTGCAACACTCTCCTTCTCCACTAATAGGCCTACATGAGGCAAATTAGGTCTGGTGGGTGACACGAATGCTTTGCAGCAGAATAAATTTGTTTTAATGGCTCTAGTATATGGAAAGCAAGATGCTAATCTGGCCTACTGAAATGGAGAATGTGTTGTGAGCTCTCCTGAGTTTGCACAGAAAGAGAACAGCCAAGGATTATTTTCAGAGTGTGCTGAATAAGAATGCAATAAAAAAACACAATGCAAAAAAGACCAGCACAAATCGTGACAGTTTAGGGTACTAGAAATGTAACAGTGAATAATGGAATGGGGATGGTAAGCTTTGCTATATGGCACTAGAAAAACTTACTTTACTTTCTGTTTGTAGCTGTGGAAACTGGGCTATGGTGTTCTTCGACAATTCTTTTCTATTTAACAGTTTAGAGCTCTGCTAGCAAGGTTGAGAATTAGCACCGCTCTCCCCCCCCAGACTCTAGTGAACAAAATTAAAGAAACTGAAAAAACAAGTAAGAATTGCATCTCACAGCAGGGATCCAGATTTTACACTGGAGTAACACTGGTTCCAATGGAGCAAACACACTTTAGAGGAGAAAGTATTTGGCAATAGATTTTTCAAGGCAGGGCATAGAAGATACTCTACTAGAAATGAGAAGGGGAGAGAAGCAGGGTCAAGGAAGAGATGAGAAGGTATGATTATACAGAGTAATTGTAGGAACTTCCTGCAAGGCAAGTCCATTAACTTAGTAGGAATCTCTTTTCTGAGGCACACAGGCTTGGGCTCTGATGGTGACATACCTGCTAGATGTTGCTTTACCTTGCAGGAATGTGTAGGTGCTGGAAAAAGGTGTGGTGTTACCTCTATGAAAAATGAACTGGGGACCTGTAGCCCCTTGCAGTGTGGGAGTTAAGTGTTCTGCACTACTGAGAATCAGGTTGCTTTGGTGCCAAAATATGGATTTAGTTGCTTAAAATTAAGTCTGCCTGTGTCCCAGTTTCCCCATCTGTAAAATGTATTACAGCAATTTCAGCTAATCCTATTAAATTGTAGTACTAGTGTTTCACCATTAATATATCCTCAAGGACATGCATCATGGTAACTTTACCCCATGGTGACTAAAATGTCTGCAGTAGCATGGTATGAAATAATCAGAGCCTCTGGGATTCTGGAGCTCTCCTGTTTTAATTGGTTGACTAGAAAGAAATTATGCCAATTTTCTCCACGTAAAGATCTGGTCTGCCTTCTCCATGAGGGAGGGAAAGAAACCCATTTTTCGCACTAAGATTTTTCCTACTTCATCTCAACCCTGCTGGTTTAGGGTAACAAGCAAGAAGGATTTGGTGAGAAAGCTTTGTCTTTCCTTGTGAATTTTTTTGTTTCCTTTGTTTTATCTATCGTTTTTCATGGAAGAACTCAGATGCCATCAAAATGTAGAGAGTAATGAAAAGGCTTCCTTCTAGGCAAGGAGAATGCTTCAGAGGTAATTATGGCTCCGTTTCTTTGGCATTTTGTTCCATTTAGTGTTTTATTAAACCTCTCACCTGATCTTTGGTGTGTGTATGATAAAAGGAAGTTTGTAGTGCAGCCACCTCTGATAGATGATCTAATCCTTTTAGCAGGCAGGATGTAAAATAGGTCCCATAACACATCAGGATTTCCTCAGAAATCTCTGGCAGGGCTAATTATTTTTTTTTCCTAGCCACTGAGCAATCACTAACTCTCCTGCAGTTTCTAAGTGCTTCTGACCTTCAGTATTTTTTCTATACTTGTACAGAGATTGCACCTGCACTCCTCAAGGACATGTTACTGGGTTACTGTCACAAATGGGAACTTGCCAGGAAGGGCACAATTTTTGAGTAATGCGGTGTCTGCTTGCTCTGTGCATCCTTCAAAGACAGAAACATAACATGTCACATTGCCATAAAAAAAAAAGCCTGTGTTCTTTGGAGTCTATGATATTAATAGAAATTAGTAATACCCTGTTGATTGTGGAGGCAGTGCAATAATTACAATACCTCTCAAATGCCACTGTTGGAAGGATTGTAGAAGAAGGTTAAGGCACCAGTTTGAAAGCAGGTGCTGGCAGCATCCTGCTGGAATAAATCCAGCAGCAGTAAAAGACCACAGCCTAATTCCTTCAAAACCTTTCTAACCTGAACTTGTGGATGTAATGATCTATCAGTGGTGCATGTCTGAGGCTGGCAAACCTGATGCAGGGGTGTTGAGGCAGCAAGAGCCTGATATTCAGTGTCTGGCTCTGGCTGAGCACAGATGAGCCACCTCACCCCTTTCTGCCTCTTCTGCAGTCACTTCCACTTTCCTCTGATTAGGGGCCAATTAGTGTAAGGCTTTCAAGTGTTCACCAATATGTGGTAATATTTTTGATGTCCAATTTTTTCCAAAATCTCTTGAACATACCTTCAGCTCTTCTGGCTGCTTGTGGATTCTTGGTAATGCTGAAGAATTAGCCTTAAGGTCTCCAGAAACATTTAAAATGAGAACTCATTTCAGAAATATAAGGCTTAACCTTCTTGAAGTATTCATTGTTTGATGAAATCAATTTGCATTTAGATGTCTTTACTGTAATTATGTTAAATTATGTACAAGGGCTGAAATCTTAATTTGATGGGCAGGTGCTGAGAGTTTAAGACTCAGGTCATATGTAATTTAGAAATGAATAGTCTACCTCTTGTTTTTAATAAGTTAAATGTTACCTGTTCTAATGCTTTATTTGATAGGAGTTTCACCAGAGGTGAGATCAGAACCATTCCCTCTTCCTGTCCTCTGAACAAGGAGCTTCTGCCCCTTAAAGTTTATTCTCTGTGTTCATGTTCTTCTGCTTCAAACACTGATTAATGCTGGCTTCATTCTTCTCTCTTGGCATCTCCACAAGACAGGCAATGGCCTAGAGCAGAACAGTTGGGTTCCCCAGCCCCCCACACGTAGGTCTGGGAATCCCAGGGTTCCTTGTGAATGGGAAATCAAGACTTTAACAAACATGTTCCTCACCGTTATAGGTACATTTTCTTTTGAAACATTGTCAAGTGTCTGGCCACTGTTTAAATAAATAATCACCTGAGCTTTGTTTCCATTCAGCTGACAGCCTGTTTCTTATCTCTGTAATTTTTATAGTTCCCCAACCAGAGCTCAATATACAACATATACAAAATAATTACACTGAAGCAAAGTGTTCTTATGCTTTCTTTGAGGGGTACATTTTTCATACATTCCCTTGGAGGGAGCTTTACCTAATGCAGGAACTTTTAGCACTGTAACTGGAACTGTAACAATGCAATTAAATATTACATCATCAATCAGATGCTCTGTGGTGCTGTTGCATTAGATCAGGAACACCCAGACTAAAAGGAAAAAAAAAGCAAAATGCAGGATAGGTTTCTACAAGTGTAGGAGTCCTTGGATGAGTTTACTGCCACTAAGCAGGACTATAACAAGATGCTATCGAGGAACTGTAGGGAGAATACCAAATCATGAGCAACCTGCAGAGTCTGGCACAAGGCATTCCTCTTCCATAAGGGAAGATTGGAAGTGCTCACACAAATAATAAATACTTTTATAAACACCAGTTCTGATGCAGGGTAGACCATCTTCACAGATGGGAAGTTGCAGCACAGACATTGAATGAATTTCTGAGGATTCCACAGGAAACTTGAGCACAACTGTATTCACACCCAGGTCTTGGAACTTGTAGAGGTTTTTCTAGTAACTACTGGATTGTCTTCCTGTTGTGGTGATTAATTATAATATTTCATGTGATACCAAAAAAGGCCTGATGCTTCCGAAAGCTATTCCAAAGGCATGGGTGTGATCCCAGATAAAATCATACTATAATATGGATATAATAAATGGCCAAAATACATTTCCTGTCTACCTGTGGAGTTGGCTGGTTCTTGTAGTGAAGAGATTCTATGTGTTCTGGAATACCTTTTAGTTATAACTTGGGGTCTTTTCCCCTAATTGGGGAAGAGTAAAGCTGGATGGGGTTCTCCAAAGTATGATACCATTCCTTGCTGCTTTTAAGGCTTTTATATTGCTGCAATAGCACGGCAAAGCTCCTGCGTAATGAAAACCTGAGTCACACAAACTATGATATTATTTCTACCAAAGGTAATTTTTAAAAGTGTAGATGTACTCAGCAGGGCATGATCCTTGTAGCTAATGAGAGCTTTCCTTTTCTTTGCATCTGCCTGGAGTTTTGCATTTCAGAGGAACTTCTACAAGCTCTCAGCCAGAGACATGCTTTATAGGCTTTTAAACTAGAGAGAGAGTCTGTGGTCCACCCCTTTATGTCTGACAAATGATTTCTTTCATTACTATTTGTTGTGTGTTTTCTTTAAAATCTCTTGGAGTGAAAGTCCATGCTCTACTTTGTTTTGGGTTTTTTTTGTAGCTGTTTAACTGTTGAGACCTGGAAATTTCTCATCTTATTTTCCTGAATGCTTGAGGTCCCATTGCATTAGAGATGAGGGAGGTGAGGGAGGCTGGATAAACGAAGGGTTGCTTCTCTCACCTCCTCTCTCTTGTGTAGTTTGTATGGGGTAAGTTCTCGCAGCTGGTTACTGTAGTGGTTGCAGCCTTTCAGAAGTTCTTAGGCTTTACACTCCCAACTGAAGAGCCAGCATTTTATTGTAACCCTGGGAAAGTGTACATATTGTAATATCAAAATTGCATCTGCTAGAATGTGCATTCATCCTGTCCATTCTTTCTACATAATGGAGCTTTTTTCTATTTACTTCTGACATGTTGTGACTCTATTTCTTTGAAATCTAAGCCTTTGGTTGCTGTAGGGGGTAGGTATATATGACACATTTCTGCTTTCAGGGCCACCGAAGGCTGGACTAGATCACTGAGATGTATCTTGTCATGGATTTGTTGAAGTCAAAAGAGCAGTAACAAATTAAACAGGTCACAGTCCAGCCCAAAGAAGTTATCCAGCTTGTTGAAGTGTAATGGCTGATAAACAGGAATGATGTGTTTGTTTTCCTGCTTTGTAGAGCCAGGGCAAAGCAGGCTCTGCAGGGATGCTGAAATTACTTCCAGCTATATTTTCTGTAATATGGATCCAAATACGAGGTTTCCATAAGGGTAACCAACCCACAAGGGAACAATCCCTTTCTCAGACAGCTTAGATATGTTTTTATAGATGGGGAATTTGGGGGGATAAGCAAAGCAGCTGGGTGGTACAATCTCCAGTCTGGCCATGCTCTTGTTTAGAGCCCACATGGCTTGTCCATGGCCAAATCCCAGCACATGGGGTCCAGAGACAGCAATTCCAGAGAGGTACCTGACAGGAGTGGGATGTAGCTGACCAAAAGGCTGCACTTTCCATAGTGATAAAGTATAGGTTTTCCTGTATTTCCTAATCACATTCTATGGAGCTTCCCTTATTTCTTTAATAGTGTCATCACAAAGCCTCTAAGCAGTGGGTTGCAAAATCCTAAATCTCTATCTTACTACCATTTTTCTATAGCTTATTCTTTGAATACTTTAGAACATATAATTTACTCTAAATCCTGGGGAGTTTAAGATTACTGTCATGGGTCAAATCAATGCAAATCAAAAATCCATGGATGGATTCAAAATCCATCTTTTTTTCCAGTGACCACTTGTTTTGGAGTCAGTATATATAACTTTTATGCCCTTTATGCCTAAGGTGGATCTGCAGCTTGCTAGGTTTTGTTACACAAATACCTGAGAATAGTGGCAAGTAGATCTCATCATAAATGAAAATAATTTCCTATCCCACTCACAAACTGCTCTGTCTTCAGTTTGGAGAACCAGGTTCTGGTCACTAAGAAGTAACTGCAGGAGTTAAGGAAAAGGGAAGTTTATAAAGAGGAGGAAATAGTCTCTCCGTGCTGGTATCAAAAACTGGTTCTTCACATCATTTTTCAGGGGAAAGGACAAGTACCTCCCCTGAGTGATTCTGCTAATCCTGGCCTCCTTCAGCCAATAGTAAGATGTCAGCAGGAAATTTTATTTCTTCAGTGGTCTGCCAGGTGTTGCATCCTTTAGTCTGTTTGTGCAGCTGGTAAAATGGGAGAACTATTTAATTGATTGCTTACCTCACTTGGTAACCTAGGACAGATGTCTTAAAGCAAGTGCCATTGAGCCAAGCTGATAATGCATAGCATTTCTCTAGCATGATTTTAGCTTCAAAATGCTTTCAAGCAATAATTAAAAATTGAAAATGAATGGAGAAAAATCTCAGTGGAGCAGTTGTGTCGTGACTGGCTGTGGGACTGTGTCGACAGGTGTCAGCCAAGTGCCACCAAAGGACTGTCCAGACAAAAACTGCAGCTGTGCATTTTTCACCTCTCATGGCAGGCAGAGGAGGATTGTGTTGGATGGAGAAAATGTCAGCCTTCTAGATACTAATTGAGCTTGATAACTGGGCTTCGGTGACATAAAATCAAGAGAAATGTAGAAAATCTGAGGGCTGCTTTTAAAATTGCTGCCAATAGTGTTAGCACGGGCTGCTGGGAGTGTGTCAGTGCAAACTGAGCCAGACTGCTTCCCTGCCCCTCTCTGAACCTGTTTGCTCTTTGGCACTGGTGATGGACACGCTGAGGATGGATTTGTTCTCAGGTGACTGTGATAGATTCTTTCTCAGGTGACTGTCCCACTTTTGACAGCCTTGGGTGTAAAGGAACATCAATACCTCCGTCTGATAGACATCTGATGGAGTTTGTGCTTCCATGGGTAATAGTGAAGCTGGCTAAGTTATCAGTGTGTTGTTTTGAGCATGGCAGGCATCTCCTTGGCCTCCTCTGTGTTTGGAGGTAGAAGCAGGTGTCTCTCACATCAGCTTTGTCTCATACTGTAAGTATGAGTGTGTTACCTGTGCAGTCATCGAAAATACCGGCATTGAACTCTGCCTATGCATTGTAGACTTCTTGTCATGAAGTTTGGTTTAAGCAGCTTGAAAAGCCAGTGCATATCTCAGCATGATAATTTTGACATGCACTTTTGGAGAGGAAGTGTATCTGTTTGCTGCTGCTTTCATGTTGACTCCATCATAAATGAGAAGGATAGCTCATTGAACAGAATTTGTTTGTGCAAAGGACAAGAGTATTTCTTCTAAACTACCTCCAAAGCATTAAAATAACTTCCCTTTTGCATTGTGGTCAATCATTACACAGCAACGTGTATAAAGAATATCTAACTTCAAAATACTGCCATCACTGCTGATTCAAAGCAATCAGAAGTTCTACCTGAATGTATAATTATGAATCTGATGTAAATGTGGGTTTATACTGCATTTCCTGCCAACAGCTAAAAAAAGTCACAAACTAAAACAACCAAGCAAACAAAAAACCCCTCCCACAAACAAACCCCAAACAACTCCCCAACCACAATAAAAAAATCAAGCCTTGAATAATTTTTGTCATTGTTGGGTGGATGTAGAGCATGTGGATTGTTTTGTGGGAAGCTTTTCATAGTTTAATCATGTATAAACCAATTTTAAATCCTTTCACAAACAGTTTTTAGAATATAGACTCAAATTACCAGTTAAAAAATATATATGCATAGTAAAAGGAAGATTAGAAGGTAATGAAAGTAAAAATGAGAATTTTGAGTGAGCCTATAAAAATATTTTGTAGAAATGTGTAATTTTGAGCTGCAATAGAATGTTTCTTTCCAGTGTTGAGATATTCAAATCCTCAGTTAGGATCCTTTTTTTTTTTTTGTTTCATCTTCAGTTTATATACCAAAAATATGAAGAAAGACATTTTTTCTTCCCTATATTTCTGTCTGCAGAATAAAAATGCCCACACATACCCCCTCACCCACCCCAACCCATCAATTCTGTGCCTGCTCCAGCTCTCAGGACCACTCCCTTTCCTGGGGCAAGGTAGTGAGTAATTCTCTCCATGTATCTCTCTAATGGACCATTATTCTGAGACCTTCAGCACTGGGATAGAAATACATCCTTGTGCAGTGGGCTAGTTCAAGATCGATGTG
This sequence comes from Serilophus lunatus, assembly GCA_013399895.1. Classification (NCBI taxonomy): domain Eukaryota; kingdom Metazoa; phylum Chordata; class Aves; order Passeriformes; family Eurylaimidae; genus Serilophus; species Serilophus lunatus. The sequence continues at coordinate 4,661,341 of VXBA01003202.1, forward strand.
CCTCTTAAATTCTGGAAATAGGTCTCAAGTGTGCTATCCCTCTGTCCAGCAGGGAATTGCAATTCCCAAAGCACAGACTCCTCCTACTGAATACGTGGTGTTACTAAAAAGCAGAAATCCAGCCTCCTGGTGCCTCTCCTGTTGCTTTTCCTCCTATGTAGGATGAAAGATCTTATCCAAGCCTCTAATTTACCTGCCGACTCAGGTGCTGTTTAACATCAGCCTGTGCTCCTGTGCCTGCACAGTCCATTGGTGTTGGGGTGGAGGTGGAGCTCAAAGCCCCAGAGTAACTCCTGAAGCAGTTTGTGTAGGCTGACTTTGGATCTCACAACAACTGCAATACTCCTTGGGGAACATTTGGGGCAAAGGAAGAAAGGAAAAGAAAGATCCAACAAAATAAAAATCTCCAAACAAGCAAACTAATTAAAATAAGGAAAAAACCCAAACTTCAAAAATCTGTCATGGCATTCTCCTGTACTGTCTCATGGGAGAGTCTGCCATCTGCATTCAAATTTATTTATGAAGAAAATGATGTAGTTTGTTCCAGACTGGAGCACACACGTGTTTTTGTGCAGGCTGGACAACTGGGGGACCTGGGCACTGCAGTAGAGAGCAGCTGTATGGACATGCTGAGAGATTCTTACAGCTGTGACTGTATTAAATATTAAGTTCAGTTTATGGCTAACAACTGCAGCATTAGAATCACCCACACTTATCATTTTATGCATGCAATGCCATTTACACTTCATAGTCCAAGTCTAGGATCAAGAAAATTAGACAGCAGAAGATTCAACTCAATTTGTGTCATGTTCATTAATGGTGGCAAACCAAAAGCGTGTATTTAGGCTTGATCAAGATTCAGTGTTATTGGGCTTGCCTGTCTTTGTCCCTACACACTGCTGGGGCTGAAAACCTGTCCAAAAGAAAATCTGACAGTTTGAGGCTGTTTGGTGGTTGTTTGGTTCACACAGAGATGAAACTCCATTCTTGGTAAGCATTACTTTTCAGATTTTCCCATAAAGACCTTCTGTTTAGGCAGCAACATCCTTGGACATCACAATATTTTGAAATCTCTCCTATATTGTAGCATAACACTTCTTAAATATTGCAAGAGGAATATTAGCATGGGCTGAAAGCCACCAGTTTCTGTCATGGTTGAATGACCTGAGAATTTGCTACTGAAAAAGGATTCCCAGGAGATGTAAGGACTAGATTTGCCTCTATTGTTGCAGTTTCTCAAAAGTCTGCAATTAATTTCCATTGGAACATTATTGCTGAAAGTGTCTTCCTGGGCTAAGACGTTTGCACTGAATTTTGTGGCCTTTGTTCAGAAGTTGTTCTGCCTTTTGCATTAGTCAGTTTTTGTTGTACATTTCTGTATGTGTTCAGAGGAGTAATTTCAATGCAGAATTCCTCCAGAAGCAGTACATAGTATTTACAAAGCAATCCCTTTGAATATAGGTTGATTATTCCTATTTCCTAATATCTGATGAATCTACTGCCCTTTTCTGGCCCAGGGGTAATGGCTCAATGGTGCTGACAAAAAAAGCATCTGCTAGGGATGCAGCTATGTGGGATGTCTTCTATCCCTTCATCCCTTTTCTGTTCCAGTCTGCAGTCAAAAAAGCTAAATCAAACTAGTGGATTAATCTGGGAGGACTGGTGCTGTTTGTGGTGGTGGTGTTGCATGCAAAGAGCAGGAGTTTCTTTTTACTTTCCCGTCTCTCTGGGGAAGTAAGTATCTCACTGATGAAACGGAAAGCTTTGCCTTGCCAAACTGTTCTGAGGGCTTGTGAGGCCACCAGAGTCTTTATTCTGCAGGTCTTTGACAAGGGCATCCTTAGTGTCAGGAGACTCCTCAGCACTCTGCCTCGATGTACAGGCCAGCAGGATTCTTTCTGGTTTAGGGTCATCCTGGGTTCAGTGACCAGTGTCCCCAGTGGCATCAGCCCACCACAGACCATTTCTGGATGGCTCATTTGCAAAGAAACAGCAAATTTGGGTCAGTTTTAACCTGCTTGTACTGGCATCGCACGGATTTTGCAGTGGATGTAGGAGACACGTTATCTATTGGAATGACAAACTCCGATTACTTTAACCAGGCCTGCTAACAAGTGTTAACAATCTGTGTTCTCGCTGTACAGCTCTCTGGGCTCCATGAAAGCCAATATATTCAATATTGTAGCTCTGTACCATGTTCTGGAACAGCTGTGTGACACAATTCAGACCCCTGTCAAAGGGCCTGAAAAGAAGGGGGTGAGAGGAATGAAAACTTGGTATAATTTTAGAGCTCAGAAAAGAGAGAATGAGACTTTTCATTGATTTTCCAATTTAGTTTAAGCTGCTCTTTCCTTTATTTGTTTCAGTTGATATGTTATTTGTGTTTTAGTAAGATGTTTAGTCTATACTGTGCTGTCCAAAATCTTAAACTTATGCTATATGCCTCACATTCAGCAGCATAATAATACTCTTCCTGGCTGAAAAAGCATGACTCCTGTAACTCAGTTACAGGAGGAAAAGCTTATGAAAAATGTATTTTTAAATATACTTTTAGAAAGTTGTAGAATGTCTAAACTTTATCCACTTTTTAGAATAAGGTTAGTGCAAAAAAATGAAAATAATAAGTGGTCCCACATCATGATGGAAAGGTTGGAGGCAAACAATCATAAGCAAGAGACATTTGTTTAAAGACCTGAAGGGTTTCTAATGAAAAGTGTTTCATGGTAATTTGATTGTACAAAGTGTAGGGCCAGGGGTCTGGTCAAGATATTGTGGCAAAATGCAATAAAGGACTTAGAGGATTATTTTTGCATTCAGTAAGAATGTAGTTATAATAAAAGTCTAGGAAGCATTTTCAAATATTAAATTAGAAATTATCAAACTACTCCATTCAAGAAGGAAAGTATTGGTGCCTCAAGAAATTACTAGGTTAAATAACTTGTTGAAAGCCAATATGAAAAACAAGGGTCAGACCAGATTTATTATTGCAAAATGAAAAAGCAAATGATGTTTGGAGCTGCAGTGGAGTTCCTAACCCTAAAATTCTGTGCTGTCTGGGAGGCTTTGGGCTTAATGATAATTTTGTCCACAGGACACACATCTTCAGGAAAGGTCATAAAAACAATGTCAGCTCGGTTGTCAGGGGAATGGAACTGCTGGTGCAAAGCAGAATGTGCTGCAGAGCTTTTTTCATGACAGGATAACTAAAAATCCTCATGGAGATAGTAGTGGGATAGACTTTCACCATACAAAGGCTGCAGCCCCATTTCTGCAGTCCAACTCCTAAAGCTGCACAGTGGTGCTTCTCTGTTAGGATTTAGAGTGCAAGATCTAGTGAGATTTACCCACAGGGATTTGATTTTTTGGCAGCAAAGATACAGAAAGGCTTTTCTGCCTCTGGGGAGGCTGAGTGGTGGCAGTGGGTACAAATGAGCAGGTTATGAGAGTCTGTTACAAAGCTGTCCAATGTTAATCTTGTTGGATGTATCTGTATTTAGAATTAATTGTGTTTCTGCTGATACTGGCTTACATAGGAACTATGTTTGTGTACCTACTCATTTGCATGTTAATGGGGTTCTCCAGGGCTTTTCCTTGATCTTTAACAATAGGAAAGCCTGTCTAATTGAAATTTATTTGAAAAGGATTTATTTGCCTCTTGGGCTGGGGACAATAGTCTCTAACAGCTGAGGAAGGCAGCAATGCTCGTGTTAGAGAGTTAGGTACTAATACCTGAGCATACCCATGCTGGCAGGATAAATGGACAGAGGAGGTGGATGGTGTACACTGATCCTTCTTGTACTGAACACCTTAAATTGGTTTTGGTCCAGCCTGTTTGTGTAGTGGCTGTTTCACAGCTGCTGAGGTGGGAACTCTCATTCAGTGCCATAAAGGACCTGCATGCAAATCTTTCCACATCACGTCGTTGCACACTTTTAACAGTTGAATCTGGCTCAAGAGTGTAGGAATGACAGCCCACAAAGGTCTGACCCAATTACCAGAACTAATACCTGAACATCTGGACCATCCTTAAAGCCATTCATTGCATCCTGGCTCTGTTTATCCTGACAACTTTGGTTCTCTACACCCCTTTTCCCACTGCCAGTGGATCAAGACGCTTCTGTCTCGGATCTTAGGGACTGCTGTTTGCAGCCCCTTACTTTCTGTGTGACTCTTGTCCACTGGAGCTGGTGAAGTGTGACAGTTTCTGTAACAGATCAAGGAAGTCTGAGAATTATCTCTATGCTGGGAACATTTTGATGGCTCAATTTGTCAGCTGCCCCCTTTGCCAGCACCATCAGTCAAACTGGAGCTGGAGGTCAGGATTTCAGTGTGGAAATAACATTTTGGGTGAATGATGATGATTATTTGTTGGGAGGAAGGGTTGTGTGTTTTTACTGCTTACCTTCTGTAGCCTGTGATTCCAGCTAAGTGCTTGAGAACTGTCCTGATGTGCATCTTCTGGGGTCCTTTGATTTTAACCCAAATGCAGTAGTTTCTTTGTCTGTTTAGTCCCCAAAAAACACTGTAGGGGATGATTAACACTTCACTAATCCGTGTATTTTAGTATATGTCTATAATTTGGTGGTCTCAGTCTATTTCTTTCCAACTGTTTAATTGTTGGGTCTTGCACTGAGATTTTTTTACGATGAAGAGTTCGTTAGGAGACAGACAGCACATTTCCTAGTACAGAATAGGGTATAATCACAGCTGAAGCACAGGTGCCAAGACAAAATGAACACAAATGCAGCTGTTGCTTTAACTATTTTTATATACTTACTAGCTCTGCAAATTCCAGAGTGGTTCTTCCTGCTGATAGTGTGGTAACCAATGGAGCAGAGTCTGGAGGTACAACTGGATGCCAAGTGTTCTGAGTGTGTCCCAATGTTGTCCCAATGGCACTTTGCTGTGGGAGACAGAAGGAATGGGTNCATTAAACAACAAAGGCAAACACATTGTGAAACTTATGATGTTTGTACCATTGAGCACATTTCCAGAGACATGATTTCATATCTTCTTGCTTTTGAAGACTATGACAATTGAGGGAAGGATTGACTCCTGCCAGCCTTCCAACCTTTATATTCCTCCCTATCCTCTGAGACCATTAGTCACCAATGTAATTTCTACAGGAGAGGTAAAGGCTCTACCACTATGCACAGATGTAGGAATTTCTGGAGCTTTTCTTAGAAGCAATGGAGAGCCATACAAGACTGGGAGACACTTGTTTGGCCACAAGACTCTGGAAAGGAAAAAGGAGACCCACAAAACATGTTTCTTGTGCCTGCAGACATGGATGTAATCAGTGAATTCAGCAAATTGCTGTCCTCCGTGTGGATGGATATTTATAATCTCCCCTTTTCACTGACCTTGAACAAATATGAGCTTTTATGCCACATTTTTATTTATTAATCTTTAATATGCTTATAGAAAATGATGTAACATAAGTGACCTCTGCCTTCTGCTGTTATTTATTTTTGAATTCTTCTTCCTACCTGCAAATAAGAAATTATTTTATTACATGTATGTTACCATGGATGTAAATACATTTCTCATCGTCTCTTTCCTGTTTTTGCCTTAGACTTTGGAATTTTTTCTGTACAACGTTCCTTAAAAGTAGTAATATATGTTTCTAGCATCAGATGCTGCAAATGCCATTTAGAGGAAACTGAAAATTCCATGATAAATGTTTCAATTTGTTGGAGTGGGGCATTTTAGATGCACAACTTCTCTCTCTGTTTAAGAACTTTTACTTCACAGGCAACGTTATATATATATGTATATATATGAAGAGAGATTTAAATAAAAAAGGGGAGGATATGAGAAACTGTAGGGATTATGGAATGAAATATCATAGCAAAGAATTAAATTCTGAATGTTACTTGAGAAAATATTAGATGCAACTTTGTTTAGATGTTGGATTTTTTTTTTCTAAATATTTGTGATATAAAGAACAAAGAAGGAAGGATAAGACAAGATGAGCTGTAGTCACCAAAAATGATGCTCTGCTGTTTTATTTCTTCTCCACTTGTGGTATGGAGAACACGACAAATGAGCAGATGAGGAAGTAAATTCCTACTGATGAGGAACAGTGACCAGATTTATTTGACTTTGAGCTTGTTGGCAGCTTCCTCCAAGGGCAGTTCTCTTTAGCCCAAGTACACAGTGGTCCTCAAAGTAGAAAGGGGGAAAGGGCGTTTTCTGAGATTGTTCAGATAACTCTACACTTCAGCTTCCTTCTCAACAGCTACTTCTTTCATTTTGACAATGCATCACTACAAGTGTCCAGACAATTTTTGCAAAAATATAATGGAAGAAGCTCAGTCTTGCTGCAGCTGACAGCAATAGCAAAGTGAGGCACCAGAGAGTCTTAAATGCTCTTCAGGTGTGAATGCACTGTGTGTGAGCAAAGCTGGTTGTCTAGCAAGGAAATACAAAAGGATGTTCTGAGATGGATTTTTTGCTTGTCTTCACATCTGTTTGATGGGTGTTTTTGCTGTTGACTAGAAATGATGTTAAAATAAGTAGCAGATGTACATCCTGAGATACACTGAGACGCCATAAATCAGTCTTTGTTTTCAAAGACTTTTGGAAAGTTGAGAGAGAAAAATAGAATGTTAATAGCTGAATCAGTTGGTAAAATCTGAAGGTACTTTAGAAGCACCCTTCAAACAAAGAATGTAGCCAACTTTAAATTGGTCCTGAGGGAGCTGTGCAGGACCATCATCAAAAAAAGCATTTAAATTGTGTCAGGAATTTATTTTTCTTCCCACCAGCTGGAGCTTGGAAGCATGAAAAAGTTCAAAGTAAATAAGTCTTGCTAGATGGAGCTACACCACTTCTTATTTCTGTGGTATTATCTCTGTGGTTTTAAGCTGATTTCCTCTGTGCTGGATGTCAAAGTTTACAGCTCCCAAGGGATCCTTCTGAGGGTGTGTGTTAATGGTTGCAGTAGTGAGTTACCCTGTGTTAGCCTCACTGTTCTGTGTGCTGGGCACTCACGTACCTGACTTCAGTTTTTGGCTCTCACCTCACCCCTCAAACCAGGGAATATTTTCTTATCCTTTTTTCATTCAAGCACCTTTTTGTTTTCTTGGATGCTGCCCCTTCATGCTTTAAAAGCCATGGATGCCACATACCTGGAAGTGTTCAAAGCCAGGTTGGAAGAGGCCCTGAGCAACCTGGTCCAGTGGGAGGTGTCCTTGACTAGAAGATCTTTAGGGTTCCTTCTAACCCAAACCATTCTGATTCCTGCCAACCCTGGCTCAGGTTCAGAACATTGGAAACTACCAAAGAGGGATGTCAGTAAGGTCCCATGCAGGCACAAGGCTTAACCAGCATTTAGTTAATAACGTCCTTTATGGTGTTTATACCTATTCAGAAAGAGGAAGAATAAACCAAGATTAATATTGCAGAGAAAATATTTCCTTTTACAGCAGAGTTTTAATTAAGTATTGTTTATAAACATGGGCTAAACTAATTCCACTCGTCTAGAGTAATGGAACTGGAAGCTGAAATGATTCTATTATTTCTTGTCTCACTGTATCAGGACTGAAAGGAAAAAAAAGTCCTTCATACAAGCATTTCAAAAGCCTCATAGGGGAGTTTGAGGCATATTCTGGTACAAATTTTACCTTAAGTGTGTTTGCCTCTATTTCAACAGTTGATTTTTAATGTATGTTAGAGTTCATCTATTAAGCAATGGTTATTATGCATATTTTTACATGGCAGACTGTGAAATAAGAAGTTTGACAGCTTTGCTGTGACTGATTAAATTCCTTTTCCACTTCCATTAGAGTTTTAAATCTCACCTTGAAAATCTCATCCACACCCTTGATGCGATTTTTAAATGACATTTATAACGTGAATATGAAACGCACTAACTTCTGTAAGCTCTGTATTTATTAATGAGCCCAAGAAAGTACTTGCAGATAGTCCCTAGGAAATGATAATGAAATTTTCAACAGAAGCATTGCACTGTCAGGCATTGGGGGTGGTGGGTCCATTCACTTTTCTGCAGGCAGGTGAGAAGCAAACCCAGTGGTATTTCAGTGGGATTGTAAAATGGAAAAGACACCTTTCTTTCAAGTACATTTCATGGTTACATGTTCCTGGATCAGCCTTTCTGATTGAATTCCTAGAGAAAAGAAAAATAACAAAACAAAGAAACAGTGACTCACCCAAGCTTACACTCAACTCAAAATCAAAGTGAAGTCAAAATCTGAGACAATTGACAGGAAGATGTGGCACAACCAGAAAGCAGTGAATCTCTGGGGAAACACTGGAAAGAAAATGCCAGCAGTTCTATATAGAAGTGGTGACAAACCCTCATCTTTTGTCAGCTGGTGAAGCTCCAGTGATTCCTCTGTAGAATCTGGCCAGAGGTGTGCTGTGAGTAGCTCTGGCAGGTGATCTACGCATTGAAAGTCAGAGTCCTCAGCCTCCTAGACACTGTCTCCCTAAAGACACCTTCTCAAACCTCTGATTTAATTAGAACATATTACAATTGCATGAGAGCCCATGTGTTTTCAGATGCTGGAGACTCCTGGATGTAGAACATCAGGGCTCATTCTCTTCCTCAGTAAAGGCTGAGTGTGCAGGGTCAAAGGCTATGGTTTTATGTGTGGGGTTTTTTAAATACAGAAATTCTCTCTGTTAGCTCCAAATGAGCTGTGAAGGTAGTGGTAGTGTGCTTGTCACAGTATCTGATGCTGTCAGGATTTGGCTGTGTTCATACTGGAACAAAAGCTGTACAATCCAGAGGGAAGAACTGGAAATAGAGTATCCTTTAATCTATCTATGACTTACCTTTTCCAACATCTTCTGAAGACCTTTTGGAAATTTGCTAAGAGAAACACTGCATTTGATGGGTTCAGGCTTAACTTTTGTATATTTAGCTGGTTTTGACGTAACTCCTGTTACTGATTCAAAGGTCAGCTGTTTCTCTCCTGTCTCCTGACAAGATGCTTGAATAAAATGTAACTTCTACTGGCTGTAAAATCTGAAGTGGGAGAAAATGCTGATGTTATGTTTATTTCCAGTAGTTTTTAACTCCTGTTCAGGGAGACAGGCAAACACAGCACCGTGCAAAATGTGCCTAAAGCTACAGTTCTTTCATTTCCCTGCACGGTGCCCACAAGAAGAATTATTAAACATGATTTTCACAAGACAGGCATTTGTTTTTTAAATCAGGATTGGAAGATACACTGGGGCTTAAGAGATTTATATGCTATTGCCTCTTATAATTGTTTCAGTAGATGGATGGGAGAGTTGAATCACTTAGCATCATTTGCTTTGCTGGAAAAAAAGCAACATGTTTTAAACTGTGCTTATTTCCATAGCCAGGCAGATGACCTGTTATTCCTGAGAACACCTTGGTGTTAGGGTTTATTGTTTCATGTATGTTGCTGCCTTTACCGTGTGACAAGGGGAAAAAAAAATACAAGCAGCAGCTCATGCTGTCAAATTTTTAGGATATCTTTTGAAAATGTGTATTCTCTGCATGTGAGCAAGGTTTATTTTCACAAAGGCTGTTCATATCCTCAGATTTCACTAATTTTACCAGCTCAGTTGGTTTTACTGGTTCCAATTTACCTGGCACCAACTGTGAAAATCAGATTCCTGCATCTTTGTAATTTAAAGACAAGAATTTCTCATTGAACTATTCTGTGATCAGAAATGTGTGTGCGTACATAGCCATTATGAAAGTTTGTAACTCAGTTCAACCATTTTATTGTCTTCTTTCAACCCTTTTTCTATATACATGATGTACCATTATGGATATGTGTCTATAAACCAATATGGATACATGCACATGTATTTATGGGTATGTATACACATCTGTTAAAGAACAGATAGGAGAAAATTACTGAAAATAAATGCTTCTATCACTGAGTAAAGCAATACCATTCTACATCAGTTACAAATTTATCCAACTGCAGAGCACAGTATGGTGAGAGAAGAGCTGAGTCATTATTTGTGTAACACTCTGTCATTATGTGAGTAAAAATCCAACTTGCAGATGTATCCTCCAGCATTGTTGTTTTTCAGCATTTACCAAGCATTTACAACTATGTCATTGTGGGTGTTTTACCTTGCTCATGGTCTTGGCAAACCCAGAGAAACTGGTGATGTGGCTTCGCTCAGAAGCCCGTATGGAGAAGTTGCACACACTCCTATTTATTAAATGAATACGTTTTTCTCATTTTCTTAATATTTAAAGAGAAAATTAAAGATGCAATTTTACTTCCAACACAGACTTAAATCTTATTTTAGGGTCACCTAATGCAGCCAATGTCATTATTTTTGCACGTAAAGATAAATAGAAATTTTAAATAATTAATGTTTGAATTTATTCATATTTCTTCCAGTGAAAGAGAATTAGTTTGAGATACAGAGAAAAATGCATTATTCATAATTTCATGTTAGAAATAAGAAAATTGATAAGAGGATATTTGTCATGGACTATAAAATCTCATTAGCAGCAGTGTTCTGAGACAACCTAAGAGGAGAAATACATTTAGTTAGACCAGCTTATTACATAGTAGTTCTACAGAGTAGTCTGTGTCCTCCTGATCCCTTTTTTGGTGAACAAAGTTCTGGAATAAGTCCCTCTGCCAAAAGTGATTTCCAAGCTGAAGATACTGAGTAAGCAAGAGTTTTTTTATATTACTTTTTGCTCTGCTGTTTTTCCAAACTGGACTAAAGGAGAATACTCTGCCCTAAAGTAGTGGGCAGTTTGTTCTATTGCACTTGAGTCTGGACAGGTTTTTCTCAATGAAGTTCTCGAAGCAACTTTTTGTCCCCAGTCCCAGAGGAAGCAGCTTTTATTGTAAGCAGGTATGCAGTGTTGGAAATGTTACAGTTGCTCTCCTTGGAGCCTGCAGGTACTTCTCTGGCAGGAAGATAATAAAGACATTAACATGCAGCATTACAGTATTCTTGAAATCTCACAGTAAAATAATTAACTCCGTAGTTCAGCAGTTGGGTACAGGGCAAAAGGTCTGTTTGAAGAATAGGTTGTTACTAATTACTTTTGTGATTGTATGTACTGATAGTCCAATACAGAGTCAGAGGACAGTAATTTGTCAGTGAACTGTTACTGGTGAAACTACAGCTAAGGGAAGTCTGCAGTAAAATTCCCCTTTATTTCCATTAGCTCAGAATTAACACTCTTGGGCAATTACATGCTCTCCTTTGGCAGGAATCTGTTGCTCTAGAGCTGATTGCTGGATGAAAGCACAATACTCTAAAGCAATAAAAAACACTGGTAGTGCTAGATAATAACTAGGAGAACAGAAGGAAGAAAGTTGATATTGAAAGTGAGGTTTAAGTGAACAGTACTAGATATTCACAGGTGAGGCAAAGGTAACCCTTGGCCCTTTATCTCACTGGCTCTCCACAGCAATGTAAAACACTGAATTTTCAACACTTGCTTTTAATTCTGGTTTAACATCAGCAATTTCTCTAATATTTGTTCCTCTGTAAAATGTGCAGTGATAGTGTCATCCAGGACATCTGTAGTTCAGCAGGAATTGCTCCATTGCTCTCAGAACTAGGCTTGACCTTTGAATGGAGTATTGCATAAGGCAGACAACTTCAACTGCCTAATGAAATACTAGAAGAAACACATTTATTTTTAGCTATATCTTGCTCCAGAGGCTTCTTTTTCAAAGTGAAGCAGCTTCTTGGTTTTGCAGAGCACTGAGGATGGCAACAAATTCATCCAGCATCAAGAAGAGCATATAAAAGGCTTTGGTTACATAAAATCTGCCTTCAGAAGTTGCTTACATCTTAATTTTTATCCTTATTTAAACCATTTCTATTAAACTACTCAACATCAGATAATTGCTATTTGTTTGTAATTGACCTAAGAGCAAACCTAGTCCATCTACAGTGTGATACTCGAGGCAAAGCTGGCTTTTTGTTGTGTGATGCCAGTAACTTTCTTGGTGCACTGGGTACATTTTCAGAAATTCCATTATAAAATATATCACACACTCACCAAAGTCTGTTTAAACACTGCTTTTGCTTCATATGCCAGAATTTTGATTTTTTTTCCAATTATTTTGTGTCCTCTCTTTTTCCTGTGTACATCTTAAATCATCTCATAGAAAGTTTCATATAATGATCATTAACGTCACCAAGAGGCATTGCAGGTAAACACAATAATGTACATTTAAAAATAGCATGGCTTTTTAAGAATGAAAGGAAAAGTTCACCAACCTCATTAGGCTAAAGACTGAGAAGGAGCAATTTCACTCTGGTAGATGTAGTTTCATTCCAGTGATGCATGGGACCAATTAAATGTGTTGTCTATAGAACAACAGGCATATTATCTATTTTATTATACTTGTGCCATTGAGCTTAAATGTTTTGGAGGACCAATTTGGAGACCCAGAAGTCTCAATAATAATAGAAGTTGTTCAAGTGACAGGAGGAGATGCCTCAGAAGAGTGATTTAGGTTCAATGAGCTCTTGTTCACCCTTCTCTAGGGCTGCAGAAATAGTAGTTTTCACCAAAACATTCTGTACAGGTCAGATTGTATAGGAGCTGTAAATGTGAGATGAAGGATTTTCACTCTTCGGTAAAAGGATTGTATTAAACTGTCGTTGTCTAAAGACGAATAGCAGCATCACAGAAGGGAAAAATGAAAGGTTTTTAGACAAGTGGATGCTTTGTCCCCAGAAAAGGATCCAAGAAAGCATCAGGTGATGTTTTGTACCATGGAAATGTCAACAAAGAGAAGAAATGCAATTTGAGGAAAATATGCTGCTGTATTTGTTCTTCTACACAGCTGTGTAAAGAACATCTGCTTTTTTAGCATCTTAGCCTACCAACCTTGGCAAAAAACCCCACAGATAATGGCATATATATATTCTCACATATATAGATCCATCTGGAAAATTAGCTGAAATTCACACATTAAATTCAGAGAAAAATGCGTATTGTTTCTTTTGCAGGACAGTCTGAGTGATCTGAAATACTTTCTACTTATAAATTTTGACTGCTTCTCTTTCTCTCTGAGAGAAACAGAAATGCCAGAAATGAGACTACTATGTGCACTAAAAAAGAAGATGAAAAATAAAATTGGAAAAGGTTGGGAGGGTCAAAAGAATTTTCTCCATCTGGAGAAATCTGCAACTCAGGGGGAATCCACAAGTAGCTGATTGAGCTAGTCTGTGCTTCTGTGCAGTCCTGGGAGTGTGATCCATTATTACTACTATAAAAATCTGAGACTTATACTTAAAGCCTTTTCTTTGGAAGATGTAAGCATCAGTTTCATTATTCAATCATTTTTAAACAGAGGGAACTACTTCATGGAGTGGGATTTTATTTGTGGGTTTGTTGTTTTTTTTGCTGATTTGGTATTTGTAGCCTGTTAAAATTTGCATTTAATTGGCAGTGAAATGCAAGGCTGTCTAAACCTAAATAATCATTTAGATGAGCTGTGTCCTCAAAACATTCTACTAAGAAAGCAATTATTTGAATATTGCTGTGCTCCTGCCTGCCACAACCCTTGCAGCAGCTTGTTCAGAGACACTGTAGACAAAGCACAGTAAAAGCAGACCAGCTCTTTGGTCGTTTTTCATCATTGACAGTGCAGCTAAACCTTCATGAAAGCTCTGTCTCAAGAAGAACAAGTGCCTGACAGAGAAACTGCTCCCGACTGGAATGAACTGAATTGCTTTCTCAGAGCTGTGGACTTCTATTAGGACAAAAATTTAATTTCCAGATGTTTGCCAAGGGATGTTTGTAGCCCTTCCACTGCTCAGTCACCATAAAGAAGCCTGTAGTGTATGGACAAAAGCAATGCCCATGATTGACAACTACCTATCACCCTGCCTTTTAATTTAGGATGCAAGTGCTGGAATATGATTCCTGTATGGCCTATTGCTTAAGAGTTCTTCTCTCAAAATGAAGGCCTTATGTGACCATAAAGTAGAATTTCTTTCATTCCTCTATCATCCCATGTACATTTTATGAGCCAAGGGAGATAAACAGCAGAAAGGTGCTTAAGTCACATTCTGCTCTTTGAATGTGTAAGAGTTTTTCCAACCTTTAAGGAACACAAAGCACGTGTTGGGTCTGGGAGTGGAATCAGACCGAAAAAGAAGCTGTAGGCTTACACAGCAAGTACAGTGTGGACCAGGGGTGTATCAGCTACCATACTCAGCACCTTTCAAAAGCAGAACCTTTTTGTGTCATTGGAGTTTATAAGTTTTGGCCCATTGAATTATATAAATAGCTACAAGTTACAGCCCAGTAAAATGCTAAATGTCCCTCTCAAGTTGCTGAAAGCACTCAGTTCCCATTGACCTCTACATGAACTAAATAAAAGCTGATGTCAAAGGGAGTTAAATGCACTCAATACATTTTTTGCTCTTTGGGAAAGTTTTGGGCACTGAGACAACCTATTTATTATATCAGATATCTAGTTAGGATTTTCTTTGATTCTTGTGCTTGTTTCTGTTTGTGTGTGACTATATGTATATGGGTCTTACAGGTAAATATAGAATGCAAGAGAAATAACAACCTCCATAAAAATGAATAAAAGTGGCAAAATCATAGCTGATGTGAAGTGGCTGCTTCTATAGGGAAATTGCTCATTATAAATTATATGTTTAACTCTGAGAAGTCTTAACTAATGTGGAGATCATTGATTTTCCTCATGAGTCAGAAATCTATACTCTAGATGGAAATCTATTTGTGTTTAGTAATGCTGTTTAGTTATGACTTTTCTTGAAGGGCTGTGTGTACATGCAGACTGCCACAAAGACAGCCTGTGGTTGGAGGCTGGGACTGTGCTGCTGCTGACTCCTTGGTGTGCCTGGAGCCCTGCCTGAATGCAGATGGTGTCCTTGAGTTTGTGTGTGCACCAGTGTGTACATCCTGGTGTGTTCTGCCGGGGACTGATTGCACTGGATAACAGCTGTAATGGATAACGTGCACAAGCCCACAGAGATTAGCTTTGACAAAATACGTGTTTGTCGGGGTTTAGGAGATTAAGTTCTCAAGAGGTGACCTCAAGCTACGGTCACCACCCAAAAGTTGAAAGCAAGCAGACTTCGATTAATGAACCTCACTGAGCACTTGCTTCTTTGTCACTTGTACTCTCACTCCCCGACAGGCTTGTTCCCTGAACCAAGTAATCCTGAGATGCAATGATACAGATGCTCAGGAACATGCTCAGTATGGCCTGATGTGTTAAGGTGGAAAATTGCTGTGGAAATCTCTTGAGAACAGGTTGTCTCACAATGTTTTCACTTTGGTTTAATGCCTTCCACTGCCCTTAGCGTTGCTCACTTGGAGGGGACTGGCTCTCTGCTCACTGAGGAGTGTTTTAGGGTTTTTTGGTTGACTCAGAAGGGTCTGGAATCGCATACAAAATTACACCCCCCTCTCTTGATTCTTCCAGTACACCAGTGAAAGCACTGGCCTGGGGGATATCTGTGTGCACAGCAGGTGCCCAAAGCAGTTCTTGCCCTTGGCCAGTTGTCTACAGACTCTGGGCTGACATGATCAATTCATTTCATGTGCACCTTTCAATTCTAACACCAGTTTCTCTTCCTTTCTTGGAATGTTGGGATTTTCCTTCAAATTTCTGCCTCTGTGTCATAGTCACTTTCTGCAGTTTGCTTATGCCAATTTAAAGGTCACATTGTTTTATATACCTTATTAACACTAATTTCCTAGATTCACTTGATATTTCCAGTTGCTGGTCCTCAAACAGTGGTTGGTTATTGCCCATTGGTTTATTTTCTTCTGCTTACGTTGCGTGTTGGTTTATTTTTTAGTTTTTTGGCTTGATCCCAAGTAGGATGAAGGATCTTTCTTTTTAAAAAATTGTTCTATTCAGTCATTTTACTGATAATCCAATCTACCCACTGAAAATATATGGATTTTAGATGTTTTGCAACAGTTGCTCCAGATAATTCTTTATCTGCAGAAACTGCTCGAGGAAATGCATTGTTACTCCTCTCATAACAGAGGGTACATTTTGGAGCTCATAATTCCAGAATATGGCACTGCCACCAAAAATCTGTGAAGCATCAAGAATAAGATTGAAATGTGTTTTTATTTGGAAAAGAAACAATCTAATTACCCCTACGTGAACCATAACACCATTGCAGATGGACAGTAATATCTTCAATGTCTGCAACTATAAATGCAGGACAAAAGGCACAAAATTAACCAAACTTAATGGCACTAAGAACAAACTCTTCAACCTCATAGCACAGAGTACAGTATTTGTGCTAAATGGTTTCTTCTCAGCTGGAAATACATTCCTGAAGTCTGGGAAGCTTTAGGGCAAAGGAGAAAACAAACGGGAAAAGATTGTGATAACATTCCAATTAGCATGTTAAGGGAAATTTATTTTTTAAAAATTGTGCTATTCAATGTATTTTACTGATAATCTAATCCACCCTCTGAAAATACATGGGTTTCAGATGTTTTGCAAGAGTTGCTCCAGATAACACTTTATCAGCAGAAATTGCTCAAGGAAATACATTGTGAAGTCTCCCATTCATTGATAACTTTAGACATTTAAGAGAGTGAGACATAAGATTATTTGATTGAATCATTAATCTTTCTCCGCATTAGACATTTAAAGAAATTAATCAATTTTAAAGAAAAAGATTCGTGTAATTTTTATAGAATAACCCACAAGTATGACTGAGATCAATTTGTCTTGGTATCTGAGGAAATCATCACTTGCTAGTATGTTTTTGGTTAGAGTAGTTCATGGACACACACTTTTAATTTCTCAGAGGTGTTGAAAACAATTTTTCATGATTAAATAAAATGAGTATATGCATGTGTAGTAAAGTGACTTTTTATATGCCATTAATTATCAGTTTCTGAAAGTAGATGAGGAACATTTTAGGTGCTGAGATGATCTGTCTGGGATGCACTGGCCCGCAGTGCTGGAGTGTGATTTATCTCCCATCAGCCAGGAAAAAAATACCTTCTTAAGATTCAATGTTAACTTTCCCTGTAAACTCTGTGAAGAAACTGCTCCATTCCACATTTCTCCTGTGTCCCTTTGCATTCTGTTGTGCCCTCCTAAGGTATGACATAAATATTGCTCAGGAAGGCTCTGTGCAGCTGTAATTCTTTTTAAATGCTCCACTTTGGGTACGCAGAAAAACAAACAAGCACAAAAGGAAAGGGATGTTTCAAACGTGATTAACAATTAGGAAAGGTGTATTTTACATGTCAAGACACTGTCTTTTGTCACCTCGTGTGTGTGTGTAATCTTTGAGGCAGCAGTGAGCTATTGCCTTTTCTTCTATTCAAAATCCATGGTTGCAAGTCCAACCATGCAAAATCAATATATTTTAGTCAATCACATTTAAAGCTTTACTTGTTAGCACATGTTCTCCCTACAATACACTGGGTTATCACCTTCCAAATTTGATGGAGCCAAGGCTTTGGGATGAGATCAGAAATATTAATGTGATGTGCAGGTTCAACAAATCAATGCAGCACCGAGCGCTGGCAGAGTAAACAGTTGACTCTCATCTGACATGCACCAGCCTCAGTTCTTCCTTGGCCACAGTTCCTGCAATTTGTTTTCATTTCTGTTGAACCACTGAAGTCTTTTGCACTGCCATTAGCACTTTGGAAGCGTTAAAGAGGAAAGTGAGATGGATTCAAATCCATATAGGTACAAAATCAAACTAATCTTTTGTTGCTGAAAGTGAAATTCTGAGAAGCTCAGAATTCTTCAAAGTCATTTCTCCGAATTCATTGCAGAAATCATCAAAGCACTGTTTTTCTGCTTTATATTAGTCTGAAAAGAAGTTACTTCTCCTGACAAGTCAGTGTATTTTATATTCCAAATACAATCCAGTGTCTGCTCAAACTGAACCCTCATTTATTCTTCAGAGCTCTCCGTGAGAGCAGCATACATTGTCTACAAATTGTCTACTTAAAACAGTGTCTGTGGGAGAGCTGGATGTAGCCAACAAACCTATTTTTTGAAGTTTATCACACAAATATGATTAAATATTATTTCTTTAAAATAAACAGTTTTTCTTTGAGGTTAGCAGGGAAGCCCGCACAATTCTCTGTCCTATTTTGCTTTCTGTGCATGCTGTCAAGCTTGGTAAATTTTTTAGCAGCTGTCAAAGTAAATTTATTACAGAAGAGGTCTCCGTTCTTGTGTAATCCAGAAGGGAAAAGCCCTGCTGACTTGGTTTTGCTTCAGCTTTTTTCTTTACAACACTTTAAAAGCCTCATATAGTTAATATTCACGAACAGTGCTAGTTAAACAAACTTTTTTTGTCTGCTAATGTTTGTGTGTGTTTATATTTTAAAGGTATTTTCCTGATTGCTCAGTTTTTACCAGTTCTATTTTAATCATGTAGTCTACTAAGAATGTACTAAGCGAATGGAATGGAATTTGAGAGCTGAAGTGGGCGCATGGCAACTGAAGCTGCTCTGAAACAAGAGGTTTTTGCAGATGTTTGGCTGAGGGATCCTAGCTTTGGGTGAGGGAGGAAAGCTGCCAGATCCATGACTGAAGGGTCTGAGGCAGTGTCCACACAGCTGTGCAGTGAGATGTCACACTAAATGTCAATAATGTGAAGAAACCTCTTAAAAAGCCATGTAGGCTATGGTACAAAATGAGTAAAATGAAAGAAAGAGATAGTGTCTTATAGTGTCTTTAAATTTATTAAATATTCTGAATCCATTGGATTTTTTGGCCACAAAAAGTAAGCTAAACTTCATTCATGAATCTGCTTGCAGACTGTGTCTTGCCTCCTGCTCTCCCTTCTGCTCCACAAAAGCTGCTCTGCCTTGTTCTGACATGCAACCATCTGGTCCAAGTCTATGAAGTCAATTCTTTACTGCTCTGCAAGTCTAGGTCACTGGCAAAACACTTCTGTGTTGTCACTCCTGAGAAATTAAAGTTCAGTGAGTACCTCTACACTTCTGAGGAGCAGTCAGAACTATCATTTATAGTGAGGAACAGCAAGAAGCAGAAGGAAATTAGAGATTTATTTTTCAGTTCATTTCTACAGAAACGTGTACGACTCTGCTCCCAACAACCTTCATTTAGATGAGCGTGTCGGTGCCTATCAATTTCCCCTCAAACAAAAAAGCCTGGAGTTGACTTAAATTAAAGGGAATACATTTTGAAAAACAGCAGCAAAACAAGCAAATGACCTCCTACCCCCAAAACAAAACACCAGACGTGGAAATGGAGTAATTTGAACTCACAGGAATGATGTTTGTTTGATCTTTAGGGAATGCACACACAGCTCCCCACATGCAGAAGAGATGAGGAGGGGTGAGCAGTCGAACACCTCATTTTTGGTGCCGTGTCCCGGGTCCTGGACATGTGCTGACCTTGAGTGAAGTCTTTTCTCATTGTGTGATCCCTCTTGAACCATCTGCATTCACTTTCTTAGCATTATTTACATTTTAGTGATAAACTTTGGCTATTCATAGCTTGAAACACATGAAAACTCCCATCCACCTCCTGAATGCATGTCTGTCTGTGATGATCATGCCTGGATGACTTGAGGTTTGCCAGTTTAGTTTTATAGCAAGTTTACTTTATCTGAAAGAAGGCCAGTAGGATCAATCTGTTTCAAACTTTTTTTTTTCCTCCCCTCAGGAGGAGGAATAAATGAATGGGAGAAGGAAAGATTAGATCAACATGAAAATTTACATCATTTGCTACCCAAGTTTGCTAATAAGGGTATCACTGTTGTCAGTTTTACGCAGTTTACTGCATCAGTTCTTTATGAAGAATGGATTAATGTGGCTTCTGGTTGGGTTTTAGTAGTCATTACATTTTTGGGGAAGTTGTTATTTGTGTAATAGCTATATTTCTTGATTCCTTGCCTATGTTTTCCAAATTTGCCTTGTCTGGCATAACTGGTATTACTGATGTGAAAGATAGACCTAAATTTGGTGAAAACATTACCTTGATATACTCTTTATAGTATTTTCTGTGCTTGTAAACAGTTTAATTTTATACAGGATGCAAGAACAGAAAGTTGCCCCTGTTTTCACAGTCTCTAAAAGAATTCTAGAGTGCTCAAGAAAACTATTGTAGTGTACTTAATGGTCTCAATAGTGTTACACTCTGAATATTTTTATTTTTAAAATTTTTATGTAGTAAGGTTGGAATTTTTAAAGTCTGTAGCAATGACCCAGGTCTTTTCTTCCTGAAGTCAGTGGAAAACCATGATTGATTTCAGTAGGAGCGGGGTGAGCCAACAGCAGGTAATTATGAAGGTGATACCCAAGTGAGAGTGGACCCAAGTTAAATATTGAAAAGCACCTCCCTGACTTAGAACTGCAGGTATACTATTGATTTTTATTACTCGTGGATTTGTCATCTGAAATTCTGAATATCTCCAGCACAAAGTGTGAAATGGCATTTCTCTGTTTCTTGGGCTCTGGTTGCCTTTCAGATCAGTGCATGAAACTCTTCCCCTGCCCAGTAGTCAGGTTCAGTATGTGATCCATCCATAGGTTAGGCCATGGCTGCAAATGCCCCAGTGATTTAGAGATCCACACTGATTGTTATCCACACTCAGTTCAACGGCACTTCCCATGGAAGTGCTGCCCAGTATGAGTAAGAGTGTCAGGATAATCAACATTGCTGCTTTTCACAATGCAGTAATTTGAAAGCAGAAGGCAAAGTGGCACATAAAAGGAGACAAAAATAAATTTGTGCATCAGCTGGAACTACAGCCTCAAATTTTCTAATCTGCCAGGCTAAAACCTACAATTTCTTCTCATTCAAAATTCCCAGTGAAGTCACTGGGCTTATTTCAGTTCTTGATCTACTCCATAGACTTTTTGTCATCGTTGATGCTCATATCCAAACAAAAATCTGAGCTATTGCTTCTAATTGGCATGAAAGTCCTGCACATGGCCTGGGTGGCTTAAGAGGTTCGAGTTGGGACCTATAACATTCACTCAAGTCTTTTTTACATAGGAGGGAGGATGGGAAGAGCTAGACATGAATAAGAATCAGCCCCAGTCTGTTCTCATTATGATGAGTTTGGGGATTTTTATGTAGCTACTAGTGTAAATTTTATCTTCTGTTCCAGTTTTGCAGCATCTGACTTAGTGTTCTCTGTGACCTTGTTATCTCTAGGATCTCTGTATGAAACTTGCAGAACCACTGCTCCCGAATTTTAATAAATATTACTGATTTTGGCTCTTTTCTGACTTCAGCCCTTCCCTGCCCTGCATTTGGTTCTACTCTTGCATCATTAGCAAATTTCACTCTTTTACTCTATAATCTATTTCAAGTTACTGGCATATAAAATGTGTATATATTGGAGGTCTTGATCACCCCTGTGGTATTGCTGTGGCAGCTCTGTGAATCTCAAATTACCAGGTACTTTTTTTCATGTTTAACTAAGAATTTGGAGTGTAAGATGTCTGGTTTCCTCCTTAAATAAGATGTGTGTTTGTGTAATACTTTTTTTGCCTTAGGCAGAGATGCTGTGGACATTAGTTCAGTTGCATAATATTCTTGTAAAGTAAATAAAATATTATCTTCACATAGAAAAAAGCTGAGGAGAGGCAGATAAGACTTTTTAGGATAATGCTGGAAATCTGTGAGCATCTAGGATTTGAACTTTTCATTCAGGTTACGTTGCTGCCTTAATTATAGCACAAGCTAATCACAGAGATCCAGTATATCAGCCCAGCAGGACTAAATTAAAGAGAGAATGGTTAATTATTATAGCTTTCCATAAGTATCTACTTTTAATATATTAGATTCCTGTAAAGCTTTTGAGATGTGTTTGTTTTAACCCAGGCTGGTTTTTTAGGAGCTTTATGGTGTTACCTTATGGTAATGAGAATCATAATTAGCATATTCTTTTTAATTAAATCATGCAAATGTGCTTCATGTAGACAGCCATGGTGCTGTTCCTAGGGATGCCAGATAAAACATCCCCTGATGCTGCTTAGGAAGAGCTCTCAGGTAGCATAGGTTGTTGGTTGGAGACTGGGCACAGCCTGCTGAGGGTTGAGTTATATTTTTTTCTTGAGTAGGATGATGTAAATTGGGATATCTGGAATAAGTGAAGTTGCAATGGCATTAAACTGCTCTAAGAAGAATCAGATTTATTTCATGTTTGAAGTTTGGTTGTGAGATTCCCTGAGTGTATTCCTGGCTCCTTCCATCTAGTGGCAAAACTTACTCTGCCTTCAAATGCAACGTTATTTTACCTCATATCTGTTTACCTGGGACCATCCACAGTGTTTTCAGCCACCATTATCCTCATTAAAACATTCTTACAGTGCCAGTGGCTCAATTTACTGACCACCTTCAGGGAATTGTGTTTAGTCCATCTGTGATATTATTTATTGTAATAAGACAATCCTCATTATAGACTCTTTTCTGTTTTTTATCCAACAAATTATTACTATCTGTGTTTTTTCAGCACATTGAAAACTCAATATTCTGTTAAGTCTTTGATCACTTCAATAACAAAACACCTTTTTGACAGCATTTTTCCTTCAAGGCCATACTTTTTTCTCTGTGTATGCTATCACATGTGTTCAGGAATGCTTCTGTTGCCTGTTGAGTAGAAAGGAGATACTACGTTTTTTAGAACCTTAACTGTACCTGTATTTACTTGATATTATGCCATTCAACATCTGGGGTTTATTGTTCAGCTTTCTGCTTGTTTCTCTGTATAAAACAGAGTGGGTATTGGTGCTAAACCAAGTGTCCTCAGAACTAAAATGAATGAGGATTTTAAGGGTTAAGGACCTAATACCTTTCCAGGCAGCTTAAAAACCTTATTTTTAGCATGACCAGACATCTAATAAGAACTGCTGAAAGAGAACAATGCATAGGACAGAAATTATTAAGGTAGTAAGGCCTTAAGAGAAGGTAGAGAGGCAGTGAAATGAAGGAATTTAGACTGAGGAGATTCCCAGAAAATTCTTTTTGTGTGCCAATGCAATTCTTAGCTGGTAGAGAAAGTTACTTTTGCCTTATTTCTAATTTATATTTGGTTTGTCTATTTTTTTGCTTAAGTATTGATAATGTTCTTTTTAATTTTGTAACTTGCAAAAGTAGAAAAGCCCTTAATAAAGTGGGGATCAGTTCCATAGCTAAAGACTTCCCAACCTGCTCACTGATCAAAGTTTACTGCCCAGTATATGCTGTGTAAAATCTCATGACACACATGGGGGAAAACCAACCTTTTCCTTGTTGAATCATCAATGTGATTTTCCTTGGACTTAAGGTGACCCCATCAGCTCAAGTCCTGTGATGCAATCATGTTAAATGAAGAGGAGAAAAATTTGCAGTTTTGAATGACAATGCAATTTTTTTCACATCTTGTCCTAGAAAGGAAGCCTTTATTGCCTCCTACCTTCAGTCAGAGAGGAAAGATGTACAGAAATTATATTCCAGCTACCTAAGTCTAAAGAACTGGTGTAAAGAACTTACAGAAATTATTTTATTCTGTGATATTTTAGAAATTTCTCCCTATTCCCACTGCAGCAGGGGTTTTTTTTCTCAATGGCTGTACCATTTGTACAAGCAATTTGTAAATAGGGTAATAGCAAAATTCATCAAATAAATTATTCACAAAGGAATTATTCACTCAGTTCAAGTATTTCCTTTAAACAAAAGTAGAAGTTGTCAACACATATGTCTTGTTAGAAGAATCAAAATTGGGTTTTTTTTAAAGAGCTCTTTATAACAAAAGAGGCAAAATGAAAACAATCTGACAGGACTGCAGAGAATGCTGGTTGTCAGCTAGTTTGGGGTATCAACTTTTAGAAAAGCAGAAAAATACACAAACATACAACAGTAGAGGATTCACATTCTAATCTATTTCATGCCTCTTGAGAATATCAATCATAAAATTTTTGCAAGTGTCTAAATGAGTTAGAAATATTTGTTTCTTTAGGAGGAGGTGAGTTCCTTATTTAGTCTTGGTACATTTAAACTTGATGCTCTCATAAGCAAGGTGATATTTTCCTGTAGTACTACACAGTGGTTTTATTCAAGATTTAAGGTAAAAACTTTTGTTTTAGAAAAAAAGCTTAATAAAAATTTGAAAAATAAACATCTAAGCAGTAAGATGTTTATTAAAAATGCTATATTAAGAAGCAAATGGTGTTTTTATTTTTATTTTGGTGGTTTTTAACACTGCAAGACAATAAAGGGAAAGTATTTTTATAATCATTTTGTTCTTCAAAAGTGTCACACATTTGATTATGGAATTGTGATTCCTTAATTATTAAATATTGATTAGCCAATAAATTTAAAAAAGATATTGTAATATGAGGCACAGTCCTCAAAATGATAAAGCTCAATTTCCATCCTATTTTGAGAATACTGGGCATCACACTTGCTACAGTGACACACATTTACTTTCTCTCACTTTCTATCACACAAATGGGTGGATTTGTCATGTTGAAACTTGTTTGCCACAAGTTAATACAAATAGTGGTGAGATAAAGCCTTTCAGTGGAGGGAAAACAAGAAATTTTATCAATCCCAATGAGTTCAAACATGTCAGATGCTGAGGGTTAATCAAGAGCAAGATTGTGAGTAGCAAACAGTATGAACAAAGGCAAGAGCACAGCACTTAATTTCGGGGGCTGGTTGAAGTTTCACTGCTCCAATATGTGCAGTTTTATATTTGGTTTTGTTTGGGTTGTTTGCCCTGGTTGGTACCTTCTTATTAGGAAATACTCAACAGAACTATCTCTGTATCCTGCCACTATGCATTTATTGATGCCTTTATTAAATAGCCTGACCCAGTAAGATGAGAAAGGGATGGAATGTGTTGTGGTCCCAGAGTTAATGTAGTGTCAAATGCTCCAGACATTTCGCATGTGGGATTGTCATGGAATCACAGAATGGGTTGAAAGGGGCTTTAAAGCTCATCTAGTTCCAACCTTCCACTGTCCCAGCTTTGCCAACTCGGCCTTGAACACTTTCAGGGGTGGGGCAGCCACAGCTTCTCTGGAAAACCTGTGCCTCGGCCCACCCTGACAGGGAAGAATTTCTTAGCATTTTACCTAAACTTGCCCTGTTTCAGGTAATTATGTTTGCATTAGAGCCACAAAGCTTCTGTAGTAGTTGAAAACTTAAGTTCAAAATGAGGTGTTTTTGAAGTAGACTAATTTAAGGTAGATTAAAATTTTCTAGTTAAGTTATGGAAATGAGTTTATTTACAAGAAACGGATTTGGTCAAATAGGTGATAGAACTTAGATAGTCGGGTGGAAAGAAGCTCCACTAAGTGTAAGAAAGATGTTACTGATTTGAGAGGCATGAGAGCAGTTCAGGGGTCTGATCTGAGCTCCTGGATCGATGCCTCCGGGAAAAGAGCTTAAAACCATTGAGAATTGGCTGCTGGAGTTCAGAGTAGCCACTAAAGAAAAGGTGAGGTGAGGAGTCAATAGAGAGTTGTGCAGGGTGTTTAGCAGGGTCTGTAACTGTAAGTAAGCACCGAATGAGCCACTGACAATCCATCTCATCTGTTTTTCCAGAGGCAGAGCAGAGGATATTTGCTGCCCATGGAAAGCTGCATCTCCTGTCAGGATGAGGCATGGAGCAGGCTTGGCTCCGCCATCTGTAGCGATAGAAGGATGTTTTAAAACCACAGGCTGGTTTTTAAATGAGGAACAGCGAGCTGGATAGAGCTCCAAAAGGGATGGTGTCTGCTAGGTGAGTGGGGAAAAGGGGATAGAATAATGGGAAGTAATGAGTCCCGGCAGGCATCCTTCTGTTTGCAGGAGCTGAAGCAAGGCTGGCACTGATGGAGGCACTGCATGACAAAATGAGCTGTGGGGATTTCATGAACAAGGAAGTGTTTCCCCACCAATTGTGCTTTCACTCTAAAATAGGCAAAATTAAGAAGCATAATCTCTTTTGTTTGCTGTTTTCTATAGCTTTGCAATTCCTCAATAGCTCTTTTGTCTTCAGTTCAACTAAGCAATTAAACCTGGTTTTGGCACAGCAAAGTCCTTAAGAATCAGATCTTTTGTATGCAATTTCTGGCTACAAATTAACATTATTTCATGAATGAATTCTCTTTAACAATTTGGAGGACTTTTACTTATCAGCTTTGGATCCTCTTCTGAAAGAGCTTCTTTTGGTTTTTGCTGATGAACATATCCATGCCTCCAGGAACACTGGAAAATTGTTAAAGTGTGACAGAAAGGAAAGTATGACATTTGTATCTACTCTTTTTAAAAGGAAGGAAGGGGTTGTCAAAAAAGATATTCTGTTTAGACAAAATCCTAAATAGTTTTATGGGGACAGAGATGTTTCTGCATTGAAATAAGTAATTATGAAGTAACATTTCTCCAGGAAAATAACTTTGGAAATTAGTTTTATCCCATTTCTGGTAACTTTTCTTCCATGTCAGGGAAAGAGATGATATTTCATTCTGTTCTCTCTCTTACTTCCAGGTGGTTTTGTTTGTTTTATATCCATGCTTTCTTCCCTGCTGTTTCCCCTCACCTCAGGCTTTCAGGTAGTACTTTTTCCACCGCAAGAATTGTTTCTTGATAGCAGAAACTGACGTTCATGTAGCTCTGCCGTACCATTTGTGTCATGCACCACATCTCCTGCCCTTCTTTTTTATGTGTTTAACTTGTACCTAGGTAGGAATAACTGTCTGTGAAATTTTGTAAGCAGCAGTTGTTAATTTGACTGAAGTATCGTTATCCTCTAGAGGAAATTCATATTTTCAGTAGTTTGTCTCTTCTTTGTGCTTTAGGGGGAAAGCATGAAACCCCTCTAAAGATGATTGCTAGGTAGAAAGTGTGAATTTCTGTGCTTCAAATCCGTCTCTATCATAGACATTAATGCCTGTATGTATCCACTTGAAACAGCAAGATGAGCACCTGCCATCCCAACCTCACCCCAACCCTAAGAAACTAAACTGAGTCATATTCATTGAGTAGCAAAGAAAACTGTTTTTTGTTTCATATTGGTGTCATGTTATGAAATGATGCTGCTGAAGAAGATTGTATTATTCCAAATTCATTTCTGAAACTGTCCATTCAAACATGTTGCTAAAATAGAAGTTCATACAGCTGAGTATATCAATTAACCTTTCATTTGAGATTGTCTTCCTTTTTTTTTCCTGACTTACTCCAATACATCATCCCTAATTAAAAGGCTTAAGGCTTTTTCGAGTTGCACACAAAAATATATAGAAACATCATTAGTGAAATGCTCAATTTTTATGGACTTCTCTGTGGGATGCATTCCCACAGATCACAAAACATTCACAGATGCAAGATGTAACTATTATATCTAAATCCCCTGCTAATAGATCTTAAATTTTGCTATAGTACCATCACCATTACATTTAAATCCTGAATCCAGGTTTCCAAGAACACCATATTGCATTTGATGGCTGCAAAGTTCCTGACAGGAGACAGTTGATGGCTTCTGTACCGTACCTACTTTACTACATAAAAATGTTTAATTATATAGAAATATTGCTTTTGGTTGTTCCACTCTTAATGATGCACATCTGTGGAGGCAGATGATACCTGGGAAAATAAAGCTGACACAAAAATGGGCCAACTTACTCTGGCAAGAAAAGAGAATCTTGTCTCTAAGCCTGCAGACCAGGTTCAGCAGTTGCTGTTTCTGCTGTGAGGAAGCCTTAGCTTACCTGAAAGCCCAGGGTTAGAAAAAATATTGTTTGAAAAGCTTTTTTTCCCTCTCCTGTTAATAGAAATACAGCTCAGTTTTAGAACAATTCCTCTTATGCTTATAAGTGACATTAAAAAATTGTGTTCTCTGTAGAGGTAAAAGAAACCCTAATTCAAGTGTGTGAGGGATATTGCAAGTGGAAAACAGTGGAAAAGGAAGCATATGGATGTAGGGTGGTCTTTTCATGTGTCTTTGGCAGGGACCTTTTTTCTTTTTAATGGTATCTTAATGGTTCTTTAAGAATGGTTTTGCTTTTTTCCTTTGTGGTTGACTCAGACAATTCTGACCACAGAGTTATTAGCAAATGCAGCCATCTCAAACGATTGTTTGTGGTTATATATTTTATCATCCATAGTTTTTAGAGGGTTTAGGGATTTTTCCAAACCACAGAGGATTCATAGGACTAAGCTACACCAATATTGATGCTGGCAATGCTCCCTTTTCTTTCCACAGTTAGTCTGGTTTAGATGTGGGCTCCTAGTGTGCCTTGAAAGTTTTTTAAGAATCTTCATTTTCTTCACCTTCAAAATGATATTTAACTCATTAAAGGTGTCAGTTTGAGAACTTGTAGAGACAAGAGCTGTGCTTTCTGTTGAGAGTATATGTTTAAATTTATAGGCAGCATATCCTAATTCCTGCTTTACATTTCTGTGTGGTTTTCTTTCCTTTACGTGGCATCTAACTGAATATCTGTAACTGGGGAGTTTCTGTGTGGAGTTAATTTGAAATCATATTAATTCAGGATTATTTGAAGAATTACTTTCTCTGATTGTATTTTCTCCAGTTTTCAAGATGTTTATGTATGTGATCTATTCTTTTAGAGAACTCAAGGGGAAAATATAGTTGAAACAAAAAGAGAACTCTTCAGTCTGTGCATCTCTGAGTTTTCTATGTCCTGCATTGTTTGTTTTTTCATTTCATCAGCTACCTGGTAATTCATACTCTTGTTGACTTTTCAAGGCCTGTCCTTGCTAAGGGTCAACTATATAATCCCTGAGGATCAGTCAGCAGGCAGCTGCTGTTGTTTTTTAATTGGTCATATGTGTCTGCCTTGCAATATTAGTTTACAGGCAGTGTTCACAATTTTTGTTTGTTCTTTTAACAGCACAGTTCTGCATGGCACTGTAATCCAAGAGGAAAGTATTGATTCTAGTGGAAGTTTCTCTAAACCTCCTTTTCCTGTTGCAGTTGTGGAAGTCAGTGCTAAGTGATGTAAATTCCTACTGCTTATGTGAGCAATGGAGAATTTTCAATTTCTAGAACTTACACAAAATTACTAAAGTAGAGGTAAATGAAAATAAAATCAGTGTTCCAAACTTTGCTCTGATCTAAAGAGAGGTTTTTTTTGCTTATCCTTTTTTTTTTTATCTGATTTTGAGGCTTTGAAACAAGGGATATTCTAAGAGAGAAAAAAATTATTCTGGCATAATCAAGCGTGGTTTGTTTGCTTTTTAAAGTAAAGTATGGAGCTATTCATGTTGCAGATGAACCTTGCCTTAAATAGCTTAAAAGGAGTTTCTTAGGTGACAAAAATTTCCTATAATTTTGAGCATTGCTTTGCATGAGAAAAGGCCTATGTTGTTTTCTAATATTAGGCCTTTCACTAGCAGGGGAAAACATACTCCAAGAAATATGCAATTTGTAAAGATGACACTCCAGGCACTGTGAAATCACTTCTTTTCCTCCAAACACAAGCATTACTTCTTACAAATAATTCTGTCAAGAGTTATCCATGTTTATCATCTAGTTGTTCATGCAGTTATCAAGTCCCAGATACTTGCTGTGAGCCTTGAACATGGTTTGTGCTTCTTAATATTATCCTTAAAGGAACGCAGACTGTCACTGGCTGTGGTAAGGACTGGTTGGGAGTGCAGGGAGATCCTGGGGAGTTACATATCCATATATTCCTCTACCCCTTGAGAGAACTGTTTTATCACATCCCTGCTCTTAATCAGCAGCACAAACTCAGCTTCAGTTTTCCCGACTGTTTGGCTGGAAAACATCCCAGATCTCTCCCGTCTCAAGTGTTATGACAGTTTCCCACCAGGTCCAGACTCCATCTGGCAAAGCCCTGGTCATGGGCACCCTCTGGATCCTCAATGAAGCTGTCAAAGGGAATGAGCTGGTTTTTCCCTTCTGCTCTAAAAATTTCTGATGAACTGATGTAGACTCATGCTGAAGAGACCTGAAATATTTGAAAGCAGCACTCCAAGTGTGATCAATGAATGTAATCCTGCCTTTCAATTTCCTTCTGAATACTACAGGATGAAAGAAAGAGTTTTTTATTTTCCTTTTTCTTTCCATAACAGCAATTCTTTGACTTTAGGAAGTGAAGCTCAAACTTATTTTATGCATTACTTTCATCATCTGTGTAGCAGCAGTCATTTTAAA
Organism: Serilophus lunatus; assembly: GCA_013399895.1. NCBI lineage: Eukaryota > Metazoa > Chordata > Aves > Passeriformes > Eurylaimidae > Serilophus > Serilophus lunatus. The sequence goes on from VXBA01003202.1 coordinate 4,691,419, forward strand.
TATCCTAGATTTACATCTCATGTAAATGCATGAAAATAGGGGACTAAATCCAAAGCTAGACATAGAAATTATATTTCTTAGAAATCAAACTAGATAATTTTCTTCAAAAGGATTAGACACAAAGTGATAGTGACATTCTTATCTTAGTAATTTAACAAGTTATCTTTTCCATGCCCTCTCTGTCACAACAGCCAACTCACTGATTTCCAGGATGTGATACTTCTGGAGCAGAGCACTGGAATTGGGACAGTGATAAAGCAACTTCTCCAGGGAGAGGAATGTCTCTAGAAATGTCCCAAAGCTTAAGGATTGCTGCAAGCCAGAGGGGAAAGGAGAATGCAATTGAAAATCTTTCTCCTGATGGCCCAATCTAAACCTCAGCTGTGTATGGGGGAAAGACTCTTCTCCCCTTAAGCATCCACTCCCTTTGAAGTCAAGTACCAGTTTTTGTTTTCAACACTCACTGGATCAGGCCCAAAATCCCACAGCCAAATTGCAATTTGGCTGTTCATATTAAGAAGATAATTCCACCAGATGTTAAACAAAGACTGTATAAATTTGCTTCAAAACTTCATGCAGCCAGTAGTACAGGAGTGGAGATGTACTTGCAAGCAGTGCAGGTGTCTCACCTGGTATGTGGATGTGTGGAAGAACGTTTCAGAGATGTAAAATTGTTTGCTGTTTGTACTCTTCATTTGACTATCCCGTATTTTGTTCTGTGATTAAGATGTCTTCACAGGTGAAATTACAGTCTTCTCTCTAAATCAAATACTTAAATTTGTATTGTCCATAAAATGAAGGAGAATGTTGTTCAGCCACCTTAAGTCTTGAATGAAAACTGTTTTAATTCAGAAGATGTTGGAGTCCTGGTGTGGATCTTGTTTCTCTAGACATCAAAATAAAAGCTTATTGGAAGGAAGAGCTTGTTCTTGCTGAGAGAGAAATCAGTTCTGGGGTTTGGCATAATGTATTGACAGGTGAAAGGCAAGGGAACAGCGTGAGGTAGAAAAGATATATTATTCCTATAGGATGTATTGCAGACATGACTTCAGGAGGTTTCCTTTTCACTTTTAAAAATTGTGTCTTTTTTGGCCCACTCTGGAGTTAGCAAGTATTAGCCATAATAAGCATTAACTGTAAGTTAACTACCAGGTGGGTGTGTACAAAAAGAGATCAGGTAGATTGATTTTCTGGTGTTCAAAACTTAAAAGTGTATTTTGCATCCTGTGTGAAGTCACTTTGCAACGTGATATTGAAGGAACGTGATCAGCAGGTGTTTGGGCAACTTATTTTGGTAAAGAAACAGAACAGAGAATGCAAACTGTCCATGGACCACGTCCTGCTGGCATGAAAACACAGAATTCAGAGACAGAAAATGGGCTGGATAGAATCCCAACAGATAATAATAAGGGAACTGTTATGACTGTAAAGTCATTCATGGTCACAAATGAAGCAAACAATCCTTGAGGATTTTATAGGTGTTTGCAAAAAATTGTAATAACTTCTCTCATCCATAACAACATTCTAACATCAAGGAAGCTAATTTTGTTTGCTTGTCGCCAAAAATGGTCCCATGAAGTTGTTGTGGAATCTCAAGTTATATCATCTGTGTCTTGTCTGAGAATTGCTGCCTTTTGAGGTAACTCTGCCTCCAAACCAGCAAGGTCTGTATTTTGGGGTCAAAATGGAAATGATTGTGTCCCCTGGTGAAATCTGTCTGGTTAGGAAAGAGGCAGAGAATTTCTCAGGCTTCTGATACTACAAGAATAATTCATGTAATTTAGAATAACATCGTAATGTACCTTAATAATTGCTGAGGGATCCATCTTACCCTCCACATGAAACAAGGTATGTTAACAGCACTGCACTGTAGACAGACGAAATTTTCACAGAATAACTTACTTCTGGCTTGGGAATAAGGAAAAGAGTTTCTCCTGCATGCAGCTGGTACAAATGCCTGTATCCTGGTAATGCCTGTACAGGTCGTTTGTGATGCGAAACGTGTCTGTGCTCTGTATCTGAAATTCTTCATGCTGGGCAAAGTTTCAGCAACTCGGGGCTTTTATCTGGAAGTTGCACCTTCTTGGGGAGAAAGAAGAAAATTTCTTGTGAAGAAAGAAGCAGAAGTCTTGTGATGAACTTGTCCTTTGTGTATTAGATTCTATATTGCACTGAAACCTTTAGACTTTCTTGGACCGGCGGTGTTGGAAGGAGGAGAAGCTCTCCAAAGAGACAGATAGACTGTTCTGATTTAGGTAAAATGTGTTGTCTTAAAAGTAATTCTGTTATAAAGTGCTCAATCTGTTTTATTGAAACTTTCATTTGATTATTGTTTAAACCTTAGTATGTAGGTTTATATGTACTTTGTCCTGATTGTCACAGAAACAGATGGTGTATGCCTGACAATCGATCTGTCCTGAAGTGGCAGAGTAAAACACTTCTATTATAGCAAAAGTAGTTTAGAAAATTCCTGAATTCAACCCTTTGTGTACAAAATTGACTTCTAGTGCAAAGCAAGCTTTATGGCTGCTTAAACTAGTATTGATCAAACTATCAAAAATTGTGTTACGGTTTCAGCAGTTGTTCTGGAAACACCTACAAGAATAAGATTTTCTGTCTAAAATCAATCTCGATCCTGTGAAATGTAATATTTTAAACCAATTTTAATTTTTGTTACTCTTCTTGATCCTTTTTTTTTTTTATTTTCCTCCTTTGAAAATAATTAATTTAAATGTTAGAGGTCTTTTTGCATACCTCCAGATCAATTTTAACTGTAGAATTAAAAGTTAACTCCGGTTATTAAAGAAACTATTAAGGGTATATGAGCAGTTTGCTTAATTTAGAGCTTTTAGTAAAATGATCTGTGTAAAATCTAGATATAGACAAATGTCAGGGTACTGCATTTTTTTGGAATGTAATATAACAAAATAAAAAAAAAGGAATATGAAAATCTCAAAAACTTCATAGCTTCAGAAAACAAAATTATTTTAATCCACTTTCAGGTCACAGAAGGAAAACCCAGTGTATTCCCATTCCAGGAAGTACTGTTAAAAACAAGTTATTTTTATGCATAGCTCTTAATGACTTGCTATCTCAACACATTGATAATCGCCTCAGGACTTGAATTTCCATTCTCCAAATTAAATCACTTTCTAGGAAAACTGAACTTCATTGATGAGACTTTGGCCTTTCTCCTTCTTAGGCAAGAACAGGAGCCTCTTTCACACTGAGTTGTGCCTCCAAAAAAGCCCCTACTACACACAGCTGCTTTATCACTCTCCATCTTTATGGTTTGCTGAGCTTTTCAGTCCCTCACAGGTGCAAATGTAGCAATAGGAACACTTTGGCATCAAGAAAAAAACAAAAAGAAAATTAAAACTGGAGCAATTTTGGCCTCAACAACTGGGCAGTTGCCACTTTGTCCTGCTTGAGCATCAGGAGCTGGTTTGTAGAACAACCCTCAGGTCTTGGGTGGAAGCATTTTTTCCCAACACAGATCCAGACTTGGAACACATGATCCATACCAAGAAATATTTTTTTCAAGAAGACACATTGATTTTAGTGTAACTATCCTTCTCAGTTGATGATCAGTTAGTTTTACAATCCAGTGTGAAAGAATTAAATTAGGAAAAAGTAATATGTGTAGATCTATATCCTGTCTGGAAAACCCTGTGGCAGCTGACATATTTTCAAGTACAATGGATGATAAAATCGTTGCATGTGAGAAACTAAAGCTCTGGCTTTTTGGAGTGAGAAATCTCGCTGCTGAGAAGTATATATGGTTTTAGTAGAGATTTGGAGAGCTTTTAGGCTTGAATCTCTGAGGTAAGCTCCAGCAAGGCTGATTTCTGACAGAAAAAGTGGGCCAGGAAAGAACAGAGGTATTAATTACAGTTATATCTCTGGAGAACTATTCTCTAAATCTAGATATAGCAAGGTAAGAAAAGAAGTGAACTGATTTACAATACTTCAAGTTGAAAGGTTGATTTTTTTAAATTTATGTCATTGAGCAACTTGAAAGAGCAGAGTTTTCAAAACTCTTTGGAGCATTTTCATTGGGATTTGTTTTAAACAAATGGATATCAGGCACATGGATATCAGGAATGTTTTCTTGAACCAGTAGGTTCATACAGTGCTCCTGTTGGTACAATGAGAGGACAGGTGCACATCCATCCTGTACAGATGGTAATCCCTAAAGTAATGTAAAATGTTTCTAATCAAATAATTATTTTCCTCACCTAAATTAGATAATATTTTGGTCTGTTCATCATTAAAGTATCCATTTCTCATGGTAAATTAGTCTGTTGTAAATGAAAAGGTACCCAGATGAGGGAGTTGCTGTTCAATGATTTTTCCAAGCAGTTTCTTCTGTTTTTCTGCAATTGCTGCTACTCTGTCTTATTTGCAAGGCAGGTGTGGTGGAAATGAGCAGAAACAACTTGCCATTAGCTTGTATCTTAATTGTGAAATTGAAATGTGAATCTCTACTTTCACAAAATTGGAGGAAAGTACATTGTGGTTTTCTAAAGAACCATTAATGACTGGATTGTGGGGAAATACTTGACTTGCTTTCCAATGGCCACATGCACCAGTCGCATTCAATTTGCTTCAAAAGTGAGGACCCTGTCTGATGGACCTGTGTTGTGCTCTTTCATACCTTAAAAGAAAAAAATCTTCTTAGGATTGGTAAGATTTTATGATGCAAGAGCTGTAGATAATTACTGTGTAAATATTGGCATAAATTAACCAGTGCAATTTTAGCATTTGATTAATGGAGTGAGTAAGCTACTGGGATATGTTAATGTTCACAGATGTAGTAGACCTTGAAACAGGAAATGAAATGTATATTATCCAAATAAAATTAGTGGGAAAATTCACGTAAGAGAATTGTTTAAAAGCAGTGGGGAGCTTGTGTAGCCTGCATGAGAATTCCCTTTTATCCCTCAGAGCAAATGCAGACACCCAGCTTCTCACATGTAATAGGATAAGTAGGGAATTTTGCCAGATAATGCCAGATGGAGATCTGCCCCAGAATTTTAGATCAAGGAACAAATAATTGAACTATAAAAAAAAATGTTTATTGTTAAGGGGGAAATGTCTGTGGTTAATGTACCAGACAAAACTTACACCCTTGTGTTAAACTTGATGCAAAAATCGTGATAAGAAAGGCCCATGGTAGATCACTGTGTGTGTCATCAGACACAGAGGGTTTGTTCCACTGAATTTACATCCAAACGACTTGAAAAACAACTCTGTCTCTCTGCCTCTTTTCCCAGATAGGTCTGTAAACTCCAGGTTTAGTAAGAGAAACGTGCAAATGTTTGTTGAGGGGAACAAATGTGCTCTCTGTTTGTTTTCTGTGTTAAATTGAATTTGTTGAAGATTTAGCAGAGCAAAGCAGCACCTGCTAGTCTAATATTGCATTAATATCAGTTGTGCAGCGTGGGGGCCCTACTTAATGACTAAGTTGCTGTTTGCCTGTGCTCAGTAAATGAGATGCAATAGTTTTACTTTGTTTTGTTACAAGAGCTCCTCGTTTTGTTAATCACTGCCTCATTATGTTTGGATTGTTATTAAAATAAGCTGTTTGAGGTAAGGTATGACTGACAAGTGGAAGAAGAAAGTTAGCCTGGTGATAAGTTTGTTCTTGACTTTCAACTCCTGCAAAATGAACACTGAGCAGTTATTAACCCCTGCTCTAAGGGGAATGCCTCTGCTTGGCTGCTGATGGGTGCAGGAATGTTGGAGGGCGTTTTTTAATGTAACCAAGCAAAAGAGATTTTGAAGTCAGAAGAGGGACATTGAAGATATGTTGATGTGGGGGTTTTCTATTGGTTGGCTGGGGGTTTTTCTCTCTGTGAGGAATGGAGGAGAAAATTTAGGTCCAAAAGCACTGGTTGATACAGTAAGAAGGTTGTTTTTAAGGCACCCCAGGGACTCAGGCTTCTACAATTATTTTATAGTGTTCTATTGCAAATTTTCTTTAATTTTCCATTTCTCAGAAGAGACAGTCATATTTTCAGAAGTTAAATCATCCCTAGTTATAACTTTCATAGTGTAAGGACTTTTTTTCTTTGCTTGGACAGTGAAAGAATGATTATGACCCTGATCTCGATTATAACCTCAGGTGGTGTGGTGGAAGTAACACATGATAATATAAAGACTAATAAATTACCTAGCAGAAAAGGTATTATAAATTGGTATTATAAAGACAGAGAAGAAAACTATGCTAACTATTAGGAATTAAATTAAATGAGACATCCTATAATTTTTATTTGCATTTTGTCTCAGATGATTTCTCATCAATTTCATCAGTAATTTACTGTTTCTGAAGGTCAGTAGCAATGCTGCAAGAGAAGAGACATTGTGAGACGCTATCTGGAGAGGTGGTGCAATGAGACAATTGGTAAATGCTGCAGAGGAAGGTTAAAGGGAAAAAAAAGAACAAATGGAATCTTCAGGTTGACAAATGACTTCTTCCTGCTGAGGAGGAAAGTTGGCAGAGCACTCAAAAAGTGAGCACGTACTTACATTCTGAGGAGCCAATTCAAGATGATGTAGCTCTTGTAAAATGTGCAGGTGTTGTGACTCCTTTACTAGACAGAAAATAATTTTTCTTCTTTTTCCTGAGTCTGCAAATATTCCTTCTCAGTTGGTCCCATTTAATTTTCTTCTGTTATGAACCTCCATGCAGAAGTGGAATTTCCTGAGAATTGCTTCCCTGAAATGAGAAGTCACTGCATCATTGGGTATTTTTGTAACTACCCACAGCAACTGAATCATCTGAGATGTGATGAGTGATCCTCTTGTAACACTTTGGACTGAGAGATAAAGCATTTGGTACTGTGGGGCTACTTGTTCCATGATGGCATCCCAAATCTGCGTTTGGAAAAATATCCGTTTAAGATTCAGTGATTGTCTTGCTACATTTCTGTTGCCTTCTCTGTTGTATTTCTGGTGCAAACTCCAAGTTGCCAGGACATGTAACAGCGCAACTCTAGGGCCTGGTTACAGGGAGGCTGTTGAATGTTAGGAGTTTCAATCAATTCTTTCAAAGATTGCACTTTGCACTTGCAATAAAATTGCCTCCTGTTCCAGCTACTACGGTCATTTAAGTAAGCACAAGGGTGTTTCAGAGTGATGAAATATTAATTCCTCTAATTTTTAAGAACTAGCTTTATGGTCTGGTAGCGTCTTTGTTCATCAAAAGGTTCAAATGCACTGAGTAAGTTTTCTTCCTGCAGAGCATTAAGAATAGAATTTACTCCTTTGAACTCATTGTCACTCTCAGCCAATTCAAGGAATTATCAAGGATTGGAATTATCTTGTCTTGTACACCGACTTTCCTCATATAAAATGCTGAAGCCCATGTTTGCCTTCTGTTGATTACTGTTCATTGAGCTGTGTGTGTCTTGAACAAAAATTACATCAGTGATGAAAATGGAGGCTAAAGGAGAGCCCTGGAAGCAGTGTCTTTCTGGATATTAGTGAAAAATATGTTAAAATATTTTCATTGGGTTTTATCTGAGTATTTCACTAGGGCAGAGTGGGGACATGGTTTTGTGGTAGAAATCCTTCTCTTGGAACATTTGGCTTTGATTTCTCTTTCCTTCATTAGTTTCTTTTAAATAGACCCTTAGAAACAACTGGATATGAAAAATTATAGTTTAACACTTACTGAGTGCCTTAATGCAAATATTATTTGTTATAATTTTTAAAGTTCCTGTGCATAAAATTTACCTTTATTTCCATGCAGACTATGGCAATAAATAATCCTGAAATTCCTACTGATTTAATAAGTTATTACGCTCTTAGAGGATTTTAGAAGTGTTATGTCAGGTTCTAAAGTAGTTTTGGAAATCAATAATTAAGCAGTTTGTCAACAAAACTCCCAAGGGAACCTTCCCCTTTAGCCTTTATTAAAATTTAAGTCTCAGGCGGTTCTGAGCTCCTGTTTAATTAGCCTCAGCCTCAGATCTGTGTATTTCCAAGCAAACAATATAACAACAGTTTCTTCTCATGCCCTGGGGAGGGACAGTGTCAGCAATTTTGGATTCCATCCTGCTAAGCTGCAACCACTGGGGTCTCAAACAGTGTGAAACTGAGATATTCTCTGCACTTGAAATGTGATATTAATGGATTATTCCTCAAATTAACTCAAATTAAGCAAATGCTTCAGTGCACTGTTCCTGTAATACTATTTCAAGATCAAACCTTTAACATATTAAAGCATTAATCATCAACAGCAGAAGGATTATCAGGGAGAGGGGTAGGAAGTAAGTGTTTAGCTGCAAATCTTTTGTTAAAAAAATTTGAGTCTTCAAAAACCTTTTTAAACAAATCCAACCAAAATAAATAAGTTATCAAACCCAAAGGAAGTCATGCTCCATTTAGTCAGTCTCTGTTCTTAGGTCAGATTACCAGAAAGGAGCTGATCTTAATATGCTCATTTACTTCTACTCCATTGGAAAGCCCTGGGGAGTAACAGGAACTCTCTAGTCCTGGAATTCAGCCCTTGAGCAGGGCTGGTACTCACTGCTGAGGTCCTTGCTCAGGGCTGGATGCTTTCCCAGCCTTGTTGGCATTGCACATGAAAATCAAAGCACACTTGGTGATTCAAATATAAGAAAAAAAAAAATAAACACCAAAGCCTCAGGAGGAGCCACAGTAAATTTCAATTTTTAATCACCATTGTGTTAACCAAGGCAGTGAATTCATAAAGAATTGTTTCCAAGTCTGATTTTAGCTACTCAACCTGAATTCTTGAAATATCAGTTAACAGTATGAAGTAAATGCCCTCTCCTTTAAAAAGTGCACATACAAGTCTGTGTATGTTTTATTCCTGAGTGAATATTCTACCCCAAACTCCACAGAAATTAGATTCCATCTCTGCAGCAGCAATGTTGTATAACCCATATTTGAGAGAAACAGCTTCATAGCACTCGTTAAGTGATAAGTCAGACTGCTCCCATGAGAAAGGTTAAAGTGTGTTGATGGGAAGCCATGGAATTTCAGAGGGCCAAAATGTCCTGGTTTGTGGACACCAGTGACAGCAACAGATAGAAAAAATTTCTAAACTCTGCTGTGCAGAGAAGGTAGTTCTGCACCAGCAGCTGGTGTTGTGACAAGTGAACACATTGAGTTGTTTGCAAACAGTAGCAGAGAAGAGGAGTGAAGGAAGGAGGAAGAACCATCCAAACTATTTATTTACAGATAATGGGAATAATTTATTTTCTTTATAGACTGTTTAAATTTTCATTAAACTCGAGTCCTTTCACTCGGGTCTGGATTACGATGTACTTAGTGGCAGCTCTGCCTCAAGGAAGGGAATCGCATTTCTATGGAAATTAAAACCAGACCTTCTATCGAGGATTAAAGCAAAAATACATTTTTGTTTCAAAGATTGTTGCAGGAAATTGTCCTTATTTAAAGCCATATTCTCAACCTTTTATGTTTATATTCTTGGTTGATGACACTATGAGAAAGGATCATATTTTTTTTTTAAAAAATTACTCCAGTGTATTTGATCCACTATGAGAATTTACTCTTTGGTAATAAAAATTAATCCCTGCCTTTTTCTCTTCCCTGCTTTGATATCTACCTTGTATTTTTTGTTGATGTTTCTGATTTTTTTTGTTGTATCTGCTGTGTAAAATCATTTGAAAGCAATACAAGTATGATACTTTTGCTCATTTTGAAATTATTTAATGAAAAGTTTATTTTCCACCTGGCATGGGGCTGGGAGGCAGCTGAGAGATGAAAGAGCCAATAGATTCACGTGTTTCTATTAAACTTTAGGTTTGAGTGCGAAGAAGATAAGTTCAAACTTACAAAAATATAAAAAGTGTCTTTTACTGCTGCCCTTAGAGTCCTGGGACAAAGCTGATTTGTGTGGGGTGGTTTCTTCCTTCTAGACCTTACATTTGAAAATATGATCTTCTAAAAAAAATATTGCTGTTTCCTGACCAGAGATCTAAACATGTACCTCTCTGCAAAGGTCACCAGTGAATTCCAAATCTCCTGTGGTGTGATTTGCTTTGAATCCACTGCTGCTGGATAACCCAGTCACCAAGCAATGCTGTGAATGTTCCCCTGTGAAGGCTGGTGATTATAATAATATTTCGTGTGACCACACATATAGTGGACCTAATGCAAAACTAAAGCATGGCACGTGTTGGAAAATGTTGTCCTGTTACCATTAGATCCAGACTGAAGAAGTTGCATGTGTTTGTTCTGGTGCTTCAACAGAGCATTATATATGTATAAAAGAAAATGTAGGAAAAAGCAGATCCCGATTTATCTGTGTGATGTCTTGCTCTGAATCAACTTTTCTACCAAAAGCTGTGGTCTACTCTGAAAAATAAAAATGGATACAGACTTCAGACAGATGTCTGCAATAGTCCTGTTTTTCAAAGTGATAGAAACTTTAATTAAATACTCTGAAAAATCTCTGGACAGGTGCACAGGTGAAGGCTTGCTACTGGCACCAGCTTCTGAAATAGAGTTTTCAGGTTGTGATTAAAGAGATGGATGTTGAATGGCCATGCACTGGCCTTTCTGCTCAACTTCCTCATTCCATACAGTGAGAAATTGGCAATGATGGTCAGAGCAAGGTTCCCTTTATGACAAGGTTTAGATAAAAAGCTAGTTTCTCCCTTATCATCTGTTTGTAACTCCTTTCCAAGACTAAACTTTCATCAAGATTTATTGTTGCTGCCTCAAATAGAAGCAGTTGTTTGGTTACAAAAACCCATTCTTATCTTTAGACAGCTGCTGAGGATTCTGTAAATACATGTGATAGGTCATACACATGTTTAGTGGGAGCGCTCCTAGAATAGGTTGAAAATAAGTTTTGTGTTCCTCTTGCTGCTGAAATATATTTACAAAAGTCTTCTTGAACTGTGCTGGTTTTAAACATTGACCTTGTGAAATAGCTTTCCATTTCAAATGACCTTTCCTCTGGCAAGTGTGATGAGGGGATGAAAATGTACAGGACATAGAGAATACAAAAAATAAAATAATTTCATTTTTCAGTTCTATCATCATGGGTTTTCACTTATGAACTTTTCCCAATAAAGTGTAGAGTTTTATTTGAAATATTTTTTTTCTGTGGAAGGCAAATGATTCCTGATCAGCCTTATCCTTGAGTGTGAATTTTTTCATAAACAAATTTATTGCCATTTTTAATTGGTCTTGTTGAATCAATTAAAATGAGATTAAAAAGAAAAAAAAATGCTGATTGTGTGGAAAAATCCAATAAGGAAATTGACTTACCATTTGGTTAGGGATAAAAATAAATTGTATAAATCACAGCCAAAGTGGTAACTTCAGGAATATTTCAGTTCAGAGCTCTGGTTATTCCTCATCAAAACTGACAGCTGAAACATCTCTACTAATGCTCCTTGAACATGGTAGACTCTCTAATTGACTTAAATTTGGATCAATACTGGCTTGCAAATAGAGAGGTCTCTTATTTAACTGTCTTTTAGTGGGAAATCATCTTTTGAATTTCTGCTGTTATTAAAAAGAATATTATATTTTACATATTTATCTCAACTTTCTACATTCTACATAAGCTGTGACAATACAACTGAGTTTGTTATCTGCAGTATCAACCATTTCTGAACTTCTGTAAGGGTAGTGTGGGTACTGTGCTTGCCTTGGACTGCAGACCGTGCCTGAGAAATTGCCTCCTGCGTTTCTGAGTGTGGCAATTCTGACTCTCTTAATCTACAATCAGATAGTTGTCTACAGAAAGCGTTGTGACATTCTTCAGCTGCTTGTCTACCAACTTATACCCATAGAGAAACTATCTCTCAAAACTGGAATTGGAGTTTAAACTGAGCCTTTCTCCTACACTGTTCTTCTGGTTTCTCTTTTAGGCCCAGAGAAACCTTTTTTTTTCTGTCAATGATGCTTTTGCTTCATCTGGGATTTTGAGGTGAAATTGCTCTTTTTTCGCAAAAGAAGGATGATGGGCTTTGCCTGTCATGAGGAAAACCTGACAGTGCTAGTGCTCCTTCTGATCTGACAAAGGTGGAAAGGTGATCCCAACCCTGTGCTGGCCAACCATGCTCACGGTTTGAGTCTCTCAGGCTCGGCTGCAACCTCTGCATTGTTTTTATTCGCTGAGAAGAGGCTTTTCTGAAATTGTCTCCTTTTGTTTTGGTTCACCCGCTCCCTGAACACACGGCAGATTTAACAGTAAAGAAACCCAAGATTTCACGAGATCAGGGGTCAAGGTTTTGTGGGCAAGGCTGGAAAACAAAAATCACAAGGAAGCCCAATATAAAACACAAACCTCTTATCTAGAATTCTCTGCCAAAGTCTATTCTTGAGCACTGAGCTCCTGGATTCATGGAGTCATTTTGCTTCCCAGAGGCCTGGATGCCTGCACTCCCAAACTCACCTCGCCTGCACTGCGCTGGAGTTGGGGATGAATAGAAGTGTAAATGCCCTCGATGGCTCTATGAAGGTGTCTGGGGCACACCATGACAATCCCCCCTGTGCCTTCCTTGGTCTCTGTTATTTGCACCAGAGTGAACTATAAATGCTGCTGGTTCTGTTCCTAAACTTTCCATTTCGGTAGGCCTTTGTTCCTCAGCAGCTTTCTGCTTGCTGTCAGTCAGAGCAGTTTGTCACCTCCTCAGGCCTGTTGAGAGTAGTATGTTAATATTAAATATTAATATTTTTAACTTACAGTTAAATGTACAGTCTGTGAGGCTCATAACCTTTTTTGTTATGAACTTTTTGAAAGAGCCCCTATATAAAATATTTGCTGTTATAGGCTGTACATGAAACACATATTTAAGATAATATTGAAAAAATATGCCGAACCTTTTGAATTCTACTAAAAAAAATGCTGAAGATCTTATAGATTTGTGCTACAGATTTTCTGAGTTATTGCTTCAGATACTTTCATGACCTTCAGTTTGCTAACAAAGTAGCAAGGAATAGGATCAGTATTTGCAAAAGAAGAAAGCCTCCAAATTTTGTATTTCCTCTTGATAAGACTGAAAATAACTTTGAAAGCACTTGAGTTCTGAGCTAAAATACTGAGTCAAATTGACATCAGCAGCTATGGGTTGTATTTCCTCTTGATAAGGCTGAAAATAACTTTGAAAGCACTGAGTTCTGAGCTAAAATACTGAGTCAAATTGACATCAGCAGCTATGGGTTGTGTCCACCCTCAGCAGAAATGTTTGACAAATTTTCACTAACTGTCTACAAGTTTTCCTTTGAATTCAGCTGGAGTCTCCCTGACAGTGAGCTATGGGTGAAATTCTCAGGCAGCTTAAGCTCATCTAAATCACAGCTGCTCTGTTCATGCCTGGAGTCACAGTCTCAGCATGCTCAGTTCTGCCTCTGCTGCCTTCTGGCACTGGTGAGCACATGGTGTGCTGCTTCAGGGAGCTAATTGAGATAAAAATATAACCCTACAATGGAGAGAGATCACTTTTTAAATAAATCAAGCCCTGACCACCGCATTATACACACTCTGTTAGTGGCTGGTGACACATAGGGAAGTGGGGACCGAACTTGAATGGACTTCATCCAATTTGGAACAGCATCCTAATATGGTGGACGTGGAAGTGGAAGGACATGGGTGATTCACTGACAGATTAATGATATCTCAGAGAATCATCACTTTTTTCTATGTGAGCAGTTGCCAATAATAGTGTAGCAGTGGCCATCACTTGGAGATACCTCCAGCTTGGGGATACCTCAAGATAGGTAACTTGAGATACCTCCAGCTGCATTTAAAGCTTAAGAGCTTTAAAGCTGTGGTACTATAGGCTAAAACTTTGCACGTTGTAGGGTTAAAAAAACCCCTGATATTATTGCTGTTTCTCTTTGCCTCTGCTCCACTGAATCCCACAGCCTGGGACAGTAGGAAGAGCCTTTCTGAAAGAACAGAGCTCAGTCTGTGATCATTTCCCCCGCTTATGGGTACTCTGACCTCCCCACGCATTTACCCCGTTTACTTTTTAAATGATCAATTTAATCAGGCACAAGTACAATACAGGAATGGATGTGTGAATACCTAAATATATGAGAGAGGGAACTTCAGATGTTTTATCTTTCATTAGCTAATAACAGCAGTAATGACCTCAGCAGCACAGGATGTCTTTTGCAAAATTAATAACCACATGAGGGTTAATGGCCCAAGGCGATGAACTCTCTCAGACAATCATTAATCTACCTTGATGATTATTGCTTCATTACCGAGCACTGAAACCTCCTTGGTGTACCAGTGAATGCTTGATTTCAGCCCTCCCTACTGATGTTCACAATGTGCCCTCTTTTCTTTCTTCTGGCCATGCAGGAGAGCGGGAGAAAGCTCTGAGTGGCAAATAAATGTAAGGAGCATGAGAGGTATGAAACTCACTTGAAATGGGTTTGGAGAACATATTTCCCCAATGATTATCTGTTTTCTATCTACATATTAAAAGGAGCTTTAAGGGGTGTTTTTTGTTTATGTCTTTAAATAACTGTAGTCTGGGAAGATACCATGGCTTATGAGACAAAGACTTTCTAAGGTGGTAATATATATATATATATATATATATACATATATATATATTTATATACTGTTTAATTGCCTGGTCTGTGTATTTAGATAGCACTCATTAGTACAGAGTCCCTGTTTTCCTCCTCAGGAATAATGGCATCCTGCAACTCAGAGCTGCAAATGTTTCCCATTCATTGCTGCTATCGATCTGAATTTAGACCTGTAAATTCAATGTGGGAAAATGGGAGCTGAGACATCCAAAAGAAAACTATGTCAGGATATTTACCACAACCAGCCTCTGCTACAAACTGAAATTTTTATGGCATCTTATTCCTGTCTATTTGGAATATTCTAGTTTTTTGGAGCAGTGCCAGTATTTCCAGAAGAAAAGGGCTCTGAAAGCACATCATCTTGCTGGCTGTGGAATATAGAAACTTGCACAATCCCACATCCAGCCTTTTTTCCTCCTTGTCAGCCTATGACAGCTGTGCACATTAACCTTCAGAACCCTTTTTTTTTTTTTCCTAAGGCTTTATCATCTCTGCTGCCAGGATTAGTTTTAGTTGGACAATGATTAATATAGAGAGGGTGCTGCATAACCAGTTCAAATTTGGGTAGGTAATTAGGACCTCTAACGACTAGCTCTGAGTTAGGAACAGCTGCAGTTCATTTGGATTTTGCAGCAGCACAGCCCTGTTACAGAGCACATGGACTTGGAATATATTTTTGCAATTTCTATGCATTACTGTGCTAGAAAATATAAACTGTTTATGCTTTTTTTGCTTTGTTTTCTGCTTTCCTTTGTGAAATGTGGGAAATGTAGCTGAGTATTGTTGATGTGAAAAACCAGTAATTATCAATCGTTATGGTTGAGGGTGGTTTATTAGAGATGGGAGAGCTCTGTAAATCTCCCCAGGAGCAGTCCGATACTGCACAAGTGCAGCCTGCCAATATTATGTGAGCTCAACAAAAGGCTGAAGCGTTTGTATCTCAGCCATAAAATGGGGATTGGGAAATTACACTTGGGAAAATTCATAACTTCATTCTGCAAGGTGTCTTTCCCGCACTCTCTGATTGATGGAGTGAATGGATTCCTTCTTACTAAGGCCTCATCCATGCAGTTTGTCCAAGCTTTAAAAGGGATTTCCTAATTATAGGCAGAAAAAGCAAAGTGTACCAGGAACTGTAGTGATGACATCAGTAATGGTTATTCCATTCTGCACATAGCTTTGGCAATCCTTGTGGACCTTGTGGAGATTGATACATGCTGGCACCCTGGACCTCCATCATCTCACTCTTCTGTGGCCCAATATGATTTACTGATCATACACCTGATGGGGGGCCAACAGCAAATTTGGTGGGAGATTTTCTGTGCTGTGCTCTGTGCTGAGTGCTCACTGTGCATTTAGCAATTACAAAATCTCATTCCATTACACAACTAATTTAGAGGGAGTGAAATGATAAACAAGGTGATGACTGGATACAATTTATGGCCCATGTAAAGATATAGCTGTCGAACAATGGATGCAGTTGAATTGGTTTCTGGGTTTGGTGGGGTTTTGATTTTTATCCTTTTTTAACAGACAGGTCTATGCTTTTTGTTCTGGTCTAACGAGTTCATTAACTGTCCACAGCTGAAAATATATTTTTCAATTGCAAAGACACCAACCTTCGATCTGAGAACATGGTTGTAGCCAGCTGTAATTAACAACAGAATTGATGGGAAATATGGCCTATTGGTCTTGAGCCTCCTCAGAAAAACAAAAAAGGGTTTTTTGTCTACTGGTCGATGAAGAAGAGAACTTCAATTCTCTGAAAAATAGCAAGGATGATACAGTAGTAAATATTTTTAGAAAGCCCCTTGCCATAACTGCTGCCTTTATAAAAGATACCCTGTCCACAAGCTGGTTGGAAATATGGTCCTATATATAATATGAAGAGTAAATCAGAATGAAATTACTGAACAGCTGCTTTTGATAGGATTATTGATAGCATATGCATAATTTTATGATGGATTAAGCAACAGATTTGTAAAGACCTACATAGAATTGCTTTTCCATGAGCACTTGACTATTGGGGCAAGGTCATACTAGAACTGCATCTCTTCTGCTTGAAAACTCCCAAGCACACTTTTGAAGTGATGGTAAATAAATCATATTAACCAGTGCAATCCACAAGCAAAGAAGGGAACAGCACAGCACACAACTCTGTTTAATAACTACCCAAATATACCAGGCTTTGTTTAAAATCAGTGGAGTATTGTCAAATTATTATGTTGACCTGTTGTTACCTGGCTTTGACTAATGTCTATTTTATTAACTAAGGTGGTTTTGACTTGTGTTTCTAAGCTTGGGAACAAACAGTTGTAAAAAGATTTCACAAAATATTCTGAGTTGGAAGGGACCCACAAGGACCATTGAGCCCAGCTCTGAAGTTAATGGCTCATACAGGGATCAAACCTACAAACTTGGTGTTATTAGCATCATGCTTACATTAAAAATAGAAAAAAAAAAAGTGCTTGACAAGCAATTATGTAATTAGTGAAGTCTTTGGCAAGATAGAAAAGTATAATTTCATTCTATTCACTGCAGTTCTATGGCTTTATTACAGAAAGCTATTTAGCCTTTTCATGCAGAGGAGAAACTGAGGCCTAAGATGCTTTATTCTGACACTTGTAAAGCCCCTGTTATGTAAAAATGTCAGTAGGAGGGAATACGTACCTTGCTGATAGAAAAGGTTGGCAGTATTTGTGGGTCAATTACGTTGTCTGCAGGGGAAACTGCAGAAAAGGTTTTTCTTGTTGTGCAGTTGGGTCCCAGCAATGAAAACTGTGGGTTCAGTTGGTGAGTGAACTATCCCACATAAACTGATCCATAAGACTGGTCACTGTACTCTCTGTGTCAGCACAAAAGCAGGGGAAACTTAGGAGAAAAAAAAAGAGAAAAATAGTAGACTTGAAAAGGAATGGAATCTCTAACAATGTGGAAAGGCAAACAAAGGCTCTGCATTAATGAAGTAGGAAGTGATCGACTTTCTAGTTTAAAGCAGCTTCTTAGAGCACATCTGTGATTATTTTGAAGGTCTCTGGACATACATCAAGGTTTGAAGGCTGTCTTTCCTTTTGGCAGCTGCCTGTGTGTTGCAGTGAATGCAGGCTGCAGATCATGTCCTAAAGCTGGAATTAATGATAGGTCCATCAGTTGTCTGTACCACAGTGTGAATAAAAACATCCCTCTGTGTCTGAACAGGAATAAAACATTGAGAAATTATTGTGTCCTGGCAAGGTTACTTTTACCTTACTCTTTATCAGACTACATCAGTAAGTTTAGTTTTCTGAAAGGAATTTTAAAAGGAAAAACCACATTTGCTTTAAGAATCCCTGCCTCTAGTGGTGAGGTTTTGCCTTGCTTTTCTTCGAAGAAGGGGGAAGAAATTCCTGATTGATGACTGTCCTCAAGGATGCACGAAGTTGTAGTGTGGACTACTAATGCAGATTGTGATTTTTCACAACGTTGCCACTCAGTGCAATGGTACCTGTTGTCCATCCATGCAAGGGTAAGTAACTCATGCTCTGGGGGCAGAAAGTTCGTCTTGTTTCTGTTAGCAGAATGTTCCTCTCAAGTTAATCTAGCATGTCAATAACATGAGGCTGCCTTAACTTCAGGCTAATTGCCAGGGATTATACCATATGTCACATGTCAGGGGAGGAAACAAGAACGTTTGTCACTTATTCACAAGAAGCCTGTGGCAGTGCCTGAGACATTATTTTTTGGTTCACCTGGTACTTAACTCATTAGGACTATGTTGAATCAATTTTGACTGCCAAGCCCGTGAAAGTATCAAGAACTACATCAAGATTCCAACAGAATTATTGATCACCTCCTTCTTGTGAAAACATACTTTTATGCTCATTTCTGAGTAGGCTGAAATAGCCCTCTCTACCACTCAGGGTAACCTGTGCACTTATATCCCTACCAGTCCTGATCCAGATGCATTTAACTATCTTGCATAATTTTTTATTGTGCTGAACTCTGATTTATTTATTTGACTTCACCAATCTTCTGTTATTTGGAAGATTTCAACCTTTTCCTGAGCCCTGCCCACAAAGTGAGGAGCAACAGCGCACAGGCTCCCCAGGACTGCAGTGACAGTGTTCCTGTAAGCCTCATTATTAGTGTAGGATTGACAGAGTGAGTCTTTTCTTTGGAAAACCCATCAAACACAAAAAGCCACAACATAGGTAGGTAGATGTTTACAGCTCATGTTCAGTCTCCATGACCTTGATTCCACTATCCAAACTGTCACACTGTTTGCTTAATAACATCTCACCTCTGACCTCATCTTTCTTACCTTCCAGCCTACCTGCTTAGAGGACATTAAACACTGACTTAGGGAAACGCTTTAGTGGGGAGTTTTAAATTAGATTCTGAAACAATCACCCTTTTAAGTAAACACTTTCTAGTGTACTTGGCTTTTCTGTCTTCCTCTTGCAGTAGAAAGATCACACTCTGATTCTCATCTCTTATTCCCACTTCTCCCCCTCTTCCTAACATGAATACTACCAGTGATTGAAGTTTTATTGAGAAAGGCCTTTTGATGTGTTGCTTTAGCTGATGACAAAGATGGCAGAAGGTTAAGCAAAACTTGTCTGCTAGCATGTCCTGCCAGACAGTCATAGAATAAAGGAGCAATGTGTTAAACATTTTCTGTATGGAGTGATATTTGCAACATCTTTTGAACACTAATGACCAAATCTCAGGCCATCAGCAGAGCTTGTCACTTCACAATATGCTGTATGCCTCAGTTTGCATCAATAAAATCTGGAGGCCATCAGTCACGGTAAGGAACCTATATTTGAATGCTCTGGGTATAGAAATGTGTAAAGTGGAGATAGATGGTGTATAAAATCAGTTCCTTAAATAGCTGGTATGAAGATTGCACTGGTCAGTTTTGGTTTCACTCCTTTGACAGCAGTTTAACCCATTTAGCAGCAGGCTGGCTGCATCTCTTATCCTGCAGTCTGTTACACAGGATCTCTTTATTTCAGTATAACTCTCTACTTTTCAAAATATTTTTGATTCAAATCTGTTAATCATGTGAGTAATCCCCTTAGCTGACTGAAAGGAGAACATTTACTTGAATAAGAGCAAAAAATAATGGCTGTGAAGGCTTTTCTCCCATCTAGACAATGTAACGGAGAAACTTCTGGAATGATCATTTAGCGGAACACAAACGATTTACTCTCAGGAGAACTCTTTGATATTTTAGTTTTTAGTGTAGGAAAGAAGCTTGAAATTATTTCTTGATGCTTTTTGAAATTGTGCACAATCCACGTTCATTTATTTTACCAATTTGCTGCAACTACTTGAAGTCATGGAATAGGTCTGACAGGTCAAAGGAGGGAGAAGAGTCTGAAATTCTTCAGAATGCAAATATTTGGTCCCCTGCCTTGCCAGGAAGGTAGTTGGCAGTTTCTGTCAAGTGCAAGCATTTGCTGCCTTCTCACTGTAGAAAAATGAGCTGCTGCTGACTTTGCTATTGCTAATATTGAGTATCCTTCATGGGAATACAAAAGCATTCAACAATTGAAAGAAAAAAAAATGCTCTAAATACCTGCTTGCCTTAAAATCTGTGAATTGTTAAAGCACAATTTCATCTTCTAAACACATGGCATCGATGATTATTGTTTCAGACATCGCAGTGAGCTTTTGCTATTCTAAATAAACAGACTCTGGCAGGCTCATATTTTCAAAGTACTGGGAAGATGAAGTTAATAAACTGATGTAGGCTGAATGGGTGCAGAGGCATAATTTATTCTAAGAAATTATGATTTGGAAGTCAATAAAGTGAGATGATACAGTGTCATATAAGTCAAAGGCAAATTCTGTGGGCAACTGCAACTAAAGGCATCTAGGGTTTTTGCCTTGTCTTAAAAATTAAAGGTGATTCCTATTCACAATTCTCAGTTGGCAGAGACATGTTACCAGCGCCCATGTCTTGCTTAATATTTCTACTGTGGTCATACAATGTGTAGATACCTTCTCTAAACTTTCTGCAGAGGCTTTAGCAATTACAGATTGTTCTGGCTGGCAATCAAAAAAAATCTCTGGAAAACCTGGGAAATTTGGTTTCAATGTTCAACCAAATAGAGTATTTTCAATGAAATAAGAAGCAGTGAATTAATAAATGTACTATTTTATTGGATGATATATAATTTTGAAATGGTGACCCATTCTTCAGTAAAATGGCCACTTTGAAAACCACAACAAAAAAAAAGATTGGTATTTCAGTAATTCTGAAATAACTCATTCTTTCGCTTTCTGAAATTTATCAGTTTATAGAATAGGTAAAACTGGAACATCATAGGTAGATTCTCAGTAGGAATGAGACTGTCTGAAGCCATGCTCTAAGCTGGGCACAGAAGTAGGATAAGGAGAAGATACTACAGGACTCCTGAGATGCTTTTTGACAGAGAAGTTTGTAGTGTTCAGTAAGCAAGAAAAGAACTCTGTATAGGAGAAAAATTGAATAAGCTGCTGTGAAGAGATGGGAATCTGTATGCGATTTCAAGACCTGGTTCCAAAGCTCCATCTCAGTAAATTTTAAGAATTCTGAAAATATTTATAGCTTTCTCCCTTCTCAGCCACACCTCTCCTCCTGAAATTAAATTAGGTACCGCTTTCAAGCACATAGACTTATTTCTCTGTTGCCTGAGAAACTATTATTTTATGGTTGTTTAGGAAAAAAGTGAATGATGTCCTTACCACAGAAAGTGATAAAAAGATGTTTCAATTTATCCTGAGTTTATATCAGAAAAAGCAAGTGACATGACAGTATAATAACACAGAGTATCATTGTGCACCAGCAATCTGATCAAATTATCGTGTTATGTCATGATGGATTTTGTATTAGTGAAGCTTCAGTAGCAGAGTAACATGGCACAGGGAAAATGTCTGGAGAAAAAAATCTATGGGAATAATCAAAAAGTTGCTTGTGATACTTATGTATGAATGCACACATTAATCACAAAAGAAGCGAAAGGGAAAGAGAATATGCTCCAGGTCTGCTCAAGTTGTTGGAATAGGTCTTGGAGACAGCAGTGTGAAAGTTCAAGTTCGTGCTGCTTTCTGTACAAATCTCAGTTTATGAGCAGCAACAAGTGTGTCTGTCTGTCCTTCTCCAGAGCCGTGTCATTCTTTGTGCACCTTCATGCACAGAGGCTTCTGTGTATCTGTGGGGGTTTTGTTTCTTTGGGTGGTTGGTTGTTTGTTTGGGTGATGGTTTTTCATTGATTTGTTTTCGGTTTTTTGTTGGGAGGTGTTTTGCTTTTGGTTTGGTTTTTTGTTTGTTTTGCAGGAGATATTGATTCATCTAAACAAAATCAGATATTCTCTGGTGCAACAGTAAAACTGTGCACATGGTGTTCTCTAGTGAATAAAAATTTGATGCTATCATAGGGTAGAAAAATCAATCCTGTATGCCTATTTTCCTTCGCTGAAACCCAAATCATTGGTATGAAAAATGACTGTGTGTTGGAGGAGTTCAGACTTGGAGATCTTTTTGGCTTAAAAATGTATCACTTATTTTTTCCCTGGCAGGTAACTTATTTAAATAAGTTGGATGAGATAGTTTGTAGCTCTGGAGTACAACTGCAAATTCTTCGCTGGCTATGTCACACTCACAAACTGAGAAAGGAGACTTTTCTGGCCCGTGGGTTTTGTGGGGGATTTTTTTCTTGTTTGGTTATTGATTCAAGGCTATTATCTTGGATGATGATATCTGGAGTTTCATTGCTTGAATATCTAATAGGCACGTTTAAGTTACTTGGGGAAAATTACTGAGACAATTATGGGATTGTAATATAAAGTACCATAATTACGCTTTAATGCTTCTTATCGATTGTTGAGCTTTGCACTTTGCTGTAGCATAAAACAGTGAACATGTTTCTTTGCCCACCTAGAAACTTAATGCTTTAATACGCATTTTACAGAGAAAAATTTTTCAAACTTAACAAGTAGGAACTTCTGAGGTGAAAAAAAGGTGTTCTGTGTTTATATGGCTTTTAAATGAGATTAGACTTAGTTTAAATGTTAGGAAGAAATTCTTCCTTGTGAGGGTGATGAGGCCCTGCCCTGGGTGTCCCAGAGAAGCCCTGGAAGAGTCCAAGGCCAGGCTGGATGGAGCTTGGAGCAACTTGGAATAGTGGAAGGTGTCCCTGCCCATGGCAGAGGGTAGAAGTGAATGGTCTTTAAGGTCATTTCCAATTGAAACCATTATATGATGATGCTATAAATACACATATATTTATCATCACATATATTTACCAAGATTTGAAAGTCACATGTCAGTATCTCTCATCTTGCAACTTTTTTCTCCATCTCTATGTGGTTCAGAAGAGTGTTGCTCCAAGGGACAGACTTGTTTATGTATGGCCATGAGGAAGGAATAAAAGTTGCCAAATGCTGGAGGAGATGCTGTGGTGGGTGACACTCTTACTTTCTGAGGCTAGAACAAGGCAGCATGTTATCTCCCAAGATTACCAGAAAGGAAAGGGGACATGCTCTGCATTGAAGAAATATTTGCTTGGGGTTTCAAAGCACCAGCTGTATCAGCTCCTTAGGGATGTAGCCAGAGGCAGATTCTGAATAGCTCTTCATAAACCATCAAGAGGAAAATTAAAGAATCTGCTTTGCTACATCCAGGTAACACATAAAATAAACTCTACAACGAATGCAGGCAAAAAGGTTTTGGCTGTTTACAGATGGAGAATAATGAAGTATCTTTTTTGTCTAATTCAAAGACTTCCTGAATGAGGTTCTCATGTGATAATAAAAAAAGAATGATGTGATATCACTGCAAAAATTCCTTAACATCCTTGTATTCTCAGTGGCTTTTATGCTGTTTGCCTGCCTCTCCTCAATCTGCCACTTCTGAGTGTGCAATTCCTGGAGAGTATATGCTTGTAGGGCAGATAAAATGAGGTACAGCTTTACCTCTAGTCTCACATACAGGAATTCTATTCCCTCTTGTTCCAGGTATTGGAGAGTGATCACTTAATTATACTCCCTCAGATCTCTGCCTGGCCCTTTGCTTTGCTTTGATACCTCCAACTACTTGGTAAGGACCAGTGCCAGCTCACAGGTATCACTATCACCTCACCCATGTTCTTCCTGCTGCCATCTCTATAGTTTTATTGCAAATTTGACCAATTTAATGTTCTTTGTTTGCAGCAGCTTGGATGCTGAAAGTTCTTGCACATTGCTATGTCCCAGCTTCATTGCTACTTCATGATCATTTTGATATATAAAATCATGAGAAACATGAGAAAAATTCTATCAGGTCGTTCATGACAGGCATAAACAAAGTCTGAAGGTTTGCATTCACACAGCTTCCCTTCCCTACGTGAACTCAGTTGTTTCCTACCATCTGCCTCCAGCCCTCAGGAGGCTCATATGACATTTGGATTAAGATCTGGAATAACAATATTGACTGAAGTGTCCTAGTGGTCAAAGAAGCAAGGCTGTCCTGTTCTGTAAATACTGTATCATCGTGTTGTTATTGTCTTACATTTTAAACCCTTCTGATATAAAGTGGATTTGTCTTTCACTTGCACATTAGACACACACAGTCTTTCCTTTATCTGAGCAGAGGCTGCCAGATGCTCTTTCCTCTGTCATCTTCACCTTCCTATGGAGCTAGCTGGGAGCATGCTGCCATCTCATGGCAGGCCACAGTTTAATGAGAAATGACAAACAGTACAAGACAAATTACTATTGTTATGTATATTTGACCCACGCAAAGATAAGTCAAAACAATAATAATTCATCCCTTGTTTTAAAACTAAGAACATCTCCTGCAATCCATGTAGCAGATAATGATGTTGTAAGTGGCAGAATTGTGGCTGAACCTACTGCATATCCTTCTACATGTACATTTTTTTGTACTTCTGGAAAAATAAAGGACCTTGACTACCCAGTATTAATATTAAGATGTCTGGCCTATTGCAGAAAATCCCACTGAGCATTAATATCAATCCAGTTCACTTCTCAGAAAAATATCTTTCTTTGTTTTCAGTAGTAGATATTAGTATACACAGTAGAGAAAACTGTAATTAAATCTATTAAGGTGACTTGTTAGAGAGCACAAATATCTGAATGCTTGAGAGAAAAAGGAGGCATTTTGTCTTTCTCTTCTGAGGGCAGATAACACTATGTCTTTCAATTCAATTTTAAACCCCTCTAAATTTTGACAACTTAAGTCTAAAAGGCACTATTTTTTTTTAACCTAAACACCAACTCTGGAAAAATCCAAGACTGCTACCTGTTAATAAAGAACAGGTGGGAATTTGCTTTTATTTTCTATGTTTAACATCCACACATCCAGTCAACTGGATTACTACCAGTGATACTAGCCAAAGTAAAAGGTGACAAACTGCCTACCATCTAAGCCTTGCTATGCCAAGTAGAGAGAGATTTCTCCCAGTATGCTCACAGTGAAAGCACCAGCCTCTAAGCTAACTCCCTCAAAATGAAAGAAAAAATTACAACTCTGAATGCTTGAAAATTTCTCTTGTGTGTTTGGTATTTGTAGTTGTTTTCATTACTGTTTTATTTGCTTTACTTTTCTCAGAAATATGTGTCTTTGTAGTTGTCTGGAATCTCTTCTTCACCTGGACAAACTTGGAGAAAAAACCCAACATTATTCACAATAAGAGTGAAATTTTCGGTGATCAAAGTGAGAGAATAGTTGCAAAAACACAAGGATAAGTAAAACAATTAAGTCCTTTTTTTGGATGTTCTTGGCTTATTTAGGAAGGAGCCTGGTGACATGTTGTCTCTTAGTCTAGGATTGACTGATACAGGTTTTTTTGTTAAATGTTCTCTGTTCAACACGGTGTCCTTCCTTCCCTTCATGCTCTTGTTTTTACTCCCAGTTTAGCACAGGCTGCCATGTAGTGGCAGCAACAAAAAACAAAAGCTTTGCCCTTCCCTTTCTCACACAGAACCTCAGTTTTAAGACTGTGTTCATCTCTTGGCACCTGAATGTCCCCTGGACATTCTAATATTGTATGAAACGCATCAGAAATGGCATTTTCTGCATGTGCATCCTACTATATTTATCATCTTTCAATGGCTTTTAGCTCTTCTCAGAGGTCACAATGACATCATTTCATAGATGTTCACCAGAGATGACTTGATGTGGACAGTGGCTGTTCTAAATAGTTTTTCCTTGCCACAGTCTCCTTTTATCAATTTTAAGGGATCATGTTGTCACAGTTATTTAAATAGAATGTTCCTGAAACTTTACTTAGTCTTTTACTTTACTTCCTACAACAAAAACTACAAGAGGATTTTCATTATAGCTGAGGAGAGGAGAAAGCATTGTGGGAGGCAGCGGTTGTTCCCCCAGGATGCTGCCGTATGAATAAAAGATTTAGGTGCATTTCCATATGATACTTTGTCTCTTTGTTAGATACTTAAAGAAAATCTATTCTGATTCTGATACACTGAATGAAGATGTTGGCATTTCCCAGTTCAGCTTGAGGGCTGAAGGGCAGGAGTTCTTAATGGCTTACTGTCAGAGTTGTTGGCTCTGCCAGATCTATCACTCCGGGGGCCCTGGCCTGATGCTGTAATTGTGGATCAGACATGGAAGATTAGAGATTGCAGCAGATTCATGGACTTTATTGCTTCATGATTATCTACAGTGATTCAGCAGGTACAAGGAAGAATTGTACATCAATCGTTTTAATAGAGGCCAGTTCTTTCTCCAAATTTGAGCTTAGCACAAATAAAACAAACCAACCAATAAAAGAGCCTAAATTAGTCCTGTTAGAGTTTTGGTTTTGTTGTTGTTTTTTGGGTTTGTTTTACTGAGACATTCTGGATCTAGATTGCCCTGTGTGTGGATCACAGTGTTGTTAGGATAACTCCAAGACTTTCTTTTAACAACTGACATCAATGTAATATTCCAGATGGCAAGAATGGTACAGTGACAGAGGAAAGAGTACACCATGGCACCAGTCCCTCCATGGACCTGACACCCTCATCTTGTTGATGCAAACATAATAAATTGGTTTGTAACCCTTCAAATACCAAGCACACACTATTGAATTCTTGGAGAGACAGTTGAGTAGGATTTGGTCAACCCCTTGCTGGGTGACAGGATAATAATAATGCCTTGACAATCTTTCAAGACTCATAGTATAATTCTTTATTGTGTGTATTCCTGCCAGGCTAATGGCATCAGGATGTCAGCTGTGTGCAAATACTTCCACTGCCTTCAGTATCAGCTGGGTGAGTAGAATGTGTACCATTTTGCTTCTAATCTCACCCATCTCCTACATTTTCTGCAATTTTTATAGTGAACACAAGCCTGCCTGAGGCCAGCTTGCAGCTGAATGTAACAGTGAAAGGAAGGGGAGATGCTGATAATTCAACCACAGTGGACTATGGAAATTCTCTTCTGACTTCCTGCAATGTCAGTCACAAAAGTTATTCCTTTTCAGGAGCTCCGTATAGTGAGAGGGGCTCAGTGTAGGTGCTCTCAGAAACCTGGCTCTTTATAGTGCCTCTTTGTCTAGTTAAGGCAGTATCTACTTGCCTGTGTCACAGTTTGTTATTAAAATCCTCACATTTTCAACTTCATCTCCCTAACATCTTTTTTTGTTAAATTTACTGAAGAAAATAACCAATCCACTTATCTTGCTCTCCCTGTTAAATTGTTTAGTTAATTTACTAAAGATTGAAAAATTAAACTTTATTTGTGGTGGAAGAGTGATCCAAGTTCAGTTTGCTGATGAAACCCTGTGTGGCTGTGATTCGAGCAAGTCAAATAGGTAAATCTGTAGAGTTTCAATGAAATCTTAACTTAGTATCCAATTTACTACGAATAAAGTACTTGACTTCTGTAAGTATTTGCCTTTCTGTGTTTAGTCATCATTAATGTGAACTTCCTCAGTTTCATTCAATCCTATGTGGGAAAATCTAGGGAGTCACTGTCATATTTTTGAAGGCTCCAAAGTCCCCAACAGACTGAAAGTAGGCTCTTCTGTTTTAATCCACTTTTCCTGAAAGCACAATACTCTTGCAGTGTTTCTTCTGTTTTGCCTTTAAAGGAAAAAATGCTGAGATACATATATTGGGAATCAGTTATTCTCCAACATTTGCTGATGGTGCAATTTACCAATTGCCTACAATTAGTCCTAAATTTTCTCTTTCCCCTGACACTACTGTCCTATAAATTTTCATCATAAATTCTGAATAAACACTACTAAAATCCCCTTGATAATAAGCGGGATTAATAACAGCAAAACTCAAATTACTGTTGTGTGCTTTATAAATTAACACAAAGGGGAAAAATAGCTGAAAACTGCTTATTTGTGCACTGGGGCTGGTTCTCCACTCCTTTACAACTTATCATGCCACTAATACTTCTATAGTGTTGTAATGCAAAACTCAGTGGTGTACATTCCAGAAGCACAACTTGTCAATTAACATCAGGACCCCATCGTGTGGATGCTGTACAAATGTTTCATGGGGAGCTGCCCAAATTACAAAGAGCTTTGCTTGAATATGAAAAGATCTTGTAAACAGAGACATGATGAAAGACCTTATCAAAGCCACGTGTCAGATCAATAACAACTTTGTGGGAAAAGCCTGTTCTGCTGCTCCCTGTAATGGACATGGGGGCCCAGGGCACAAAACTAAGTCATCTTAGGATTTTGGGGAAGAGTTGCATGTGGTTGTGTTGGACAGGAAGCTTTAAAATTTCTTGCAAGGAAGACTATCTACAAAGCTGTCTATTTTAGAGGAGTCTTTTACAACTGTATCCAATTGAGCAATGCTGGGTCAATCTTCACTATCTTTCACACCATCTTACAGAAGCCTCACAGACATTCTTTTCACTGAGAAGTTATTTCAGGCATTCTTTAGCCAGAACATTGTTAAGTGCCCTCATTCCATCCACAAAAGAATATAGAAAGATCTTTTTTTAATGATATTTGGAAGTCAAACACTTTCTCCAAAATACTTTCTCTTTTTTTAATGAATGCAGCATTATCACAAAATATTCTGAGCTGGAAGGGACCTACGAGGACCAACTCTTAAGTGAATGGACCATAAAGGGATAAAACCCACAACCATAGCATTATTAGCACCATGCTCTAACCAACTGAGCTTATCTCAGGGTCAGTGCCAAGGTTTGTCTTTTCCTATTTGACCAAGTGATCAGAAACTTTGCAATTGCTACTCCTAAGGACAATTGTGCACTATTCTAATCTTGACCTTACAAAAAAATCACAAAGATCTAAGCAAGTTCTTCTAAATCAAATGCTTTGAGGAATGATTTCCCACTTTAAATAGCATGTAGGGCATGTGGGGTTGAAGAAACATAGTGGAGGGAGAAATAATTTCTGCATATAATTTTTTTGTGAATTCCTCTTCTGCCAGTTTAAAGATACCCTTGGTCATATTTTCAGCTGATATGGCTTGTTGCATTTCTAATGGAATGTGGAAGTATTGCACTAAGATCTCACAACCTCAAACTTCTGACTTCTAGTGTCTTCTTCCCACCTTAAACAAAATACGTTGGCAGCAGTATCCCAGGAGTGTCCATAAAAGACATTCCTTTCTGTTTGCCTCCTGGGAAAAAAATTTATGTGAACTTTTCAGAGTTTTTGTTGAGTTAGTGAAGCACAACAGGTCTACTCTTACAAAGAACTCCGGAGTCTCTTGTACACAATTCTTTTTTGCTATTCTCTTTTTCTGGTTATGAATAAAAATCTTTAATACTAGTATGAATTCATGATATGCACAAAGTATTCCTTGGGGTCTCAGTATTTCAGTCTGAATCCTGCTTGTCTGAAAAAGTTATCCTAGTTACTGGTTTAGAGTAATTTTGTGGGGGCTGGCGAAGACAATTTTGTCTGCTGAAGTTTTGTGACTCTTCCAGTTATGCTCTGGAGCAGCATTTTCTTTAGTCCATTTCTTGGAGGAAATGGAAACATCATTATTGACTAGAACAGTACTGGGTACTGTTCTTGGATAAGTGTTCTGAAATAACTATGAGGTCTTCAGTTGCTCTTTGAAGACTGATTCTCCATGAAGTGTGTTTCTTTTAGTTAGAATGCATAATTAGTTTTTGAAATCCCTCTCTGCAAGAGGTTTCCAATCAATGAACTCTGTCTGGCCTGTGAGGTCTCTGTGTGAGGCAGAGTTGCATGCAGACAACTTGCTGAATTGGTTCCATTATGTCAAACTTCCTTCCTCTCACCTTTCAGAGTAATTCAGAAAACTCACTCGCCGCACAGAGCTTGCTGACTGCAGAGACCATGCCACACTGTGTGCTCTCTCTGTAATCTGCTGCACTATTTTGGAACAGCTTGCATCCTCCCTTTACAAGCCTTCTGGAGTGGGGATGTTTTTTGTCACTTGTTTTGCTCAGCTCACCTCCCATGGTCCATCTCCTGTATGGGAGATGGGACGCCAGGGTACCATTGTGTTAAAAGAACTTGAAGTTTAGAACAAAGAACTTTGGTTTTCTTTTTTCCTTACACTTTGGCTCAGTCTGTGTATTACGACACATAACACAGGTGTGTCCAATGGGAAGGCCTCAACTATGGCTGTTCAATGGACTCAGAGTTAAAGTCTCTTGTAGTGCCTTGGGCTGAGCTGACATGATCAATCACTTACATGGCCCTGGCTACATCAGGCAATGTAATGTTTGTAACACACAACTTCTTGGATGATAGATTTCAGCCTTACCCTTGCTGTTGAGGACACAGTTATTTGGTGTCTGGCATAACAAACTCACTCGTATTGTGGTTAGTTGTCATAAGAACATAAGGTAGAAGAACGTGTTCTATTACCTCACAGTATCCTAGATCATCATTTTGTCTGTATGTATTGCCACTCCACTTCTGAATTCAGAGACTCTTGTGTAGCTTATTAAATGTGTATTTTCTTTGTTTCCATGCTGTAGAAACAGTGTGACTCCCCTGGTTATGAAACAGCCCACTAGCACACGGAATGGTTTTCCAGACAAGAAATACCCTCAGACACAATTTTACACCCTTTTATGAACATCC
This sequence comes from Serilophus lunatus, assembly GCA_013399895.1. Lineage (NCBI taxonomy): Eukaryota > Metazoa > Chordata > Aves > Passeriformes > Eurylaimidae > Serilophus > Serilophus lunatus. The sequence continues at coordinate 4,722,018 of VXBA01003202.1, forward strand.
ATCTGTGAATGTATCCTGAGGGATCACTCCTCTACTCTGATGTGACATACTTTAGGTAAGTGGCTCTGGTTTCAGCTGGAGTCAGATAGGATTTTTTCTATTCTTGTATACTGAATACATACAGCCACACAAAGCTGGTATGGTTTACATATAGTAATATTTTCAAATATTTAAATCTCCAAACTTCTGAAACATTTTTATTTCTGTAAATTCATACACAATGAACTGAAATATTTTTCTGCTGCATAGAAGGTAACAAAATGTAATTATGTATTGCTGAGCTCAGAATAGTTTTCCTATTATCCATTGTGCTAAAACTGTGAATTCTTTTTCCATTTGTCCCCTTCTCATTCTTTTTTATTTTTTGAATAAACTATTTTTATTATCTTTTTAAGCTCTTTATCTAATCCTATTCACTGGCTTTACTGTGCCCATTGCCTAGTTCCAAGATGGATCTAAGTCTTTTATTAAAGCACACATATGTATATTCTTTCATTTCCTTTCCTTGGGTTACATTTTTTCTTGCTGTCCCCTTTTCTCATCTCCCCCTTATTGTGATAAATACCATTTTTGCATTCTGTTTGTGAATCCTATTCTTCACAAAAGGCAAAGATACCCATTTGACATCACAAAGAATGTCAGTGTTGAAACATCAAGGGCTTCATTTTGTAAAGGTTGAGAGTGCTTACAGTAGTTCCACACTGAAATAGAGGTGCTCACTTCTGCAAATTTATTTTATTTTATTTTTATTTTATTTTCTGTCTTTCTAGCTGATAATAAACTGATAATGAATGCAGGAGTTTGCTGGATAAATACATTAATCAGTGTACGAGTCTCCAAGACTTGAAAATAGCAAATGAAACACACAGATGAAATTTTGCATCCTTCTTGGGATATATTTTTCCTGTGTCAGGTACTGCTCCTATGAAAATACATGTAAATGCCACTATTAATTTTTAAATTAATGGATATGAGCAGTGGATACTGCAAGCACAATAGTTAGTCATTCTAGAATTAGCAGAATTACCTACTAATATGTAGAAAACAGAAACTCTTCAAGTTAAGAAACTGCCATGACTGGTTTTTTAGGAATGCTGTTGGTGTTAGGTAGATAGGATTTGTCTGGCTGTGAGCATAGGGCTGCTATGCCCTTAAAGGGGGACTTGGTTAAAACTCTATCACTTACTCTATTACAGGAGTAGCCCTGGACCTCAGCAGTCGTATGTAAGGATTGGTTTTTATTATTTCCACTTTAGCTGCTTTGTCCTCCAGTTATTTATTTTTTATCCTGAAAAGTCATGGATTTCTGACATTGCTTCACCAAAAGAGTTCAGCATATGCTGTACTTCAAGCATATCAGTGGAATTTCATGAGATGTCAGTGTGTACTTACCAGCCTGGAGACCAGAGCACATTTTTAGCTGCAATACAGTAATTTGCAGCGTTGCATTCTGTTAGGACCCGTAACAAGGCCAAGACTCTGATAAATGTAAACACCACAACAGATATCAGCAGATGTTTGGGAGTCGGAGGGAATGGAGAGCTGGGACATTATCATTAAAATATATCTCCAGCTTTATTCCTGCTGAAATGTTCTTTGTCTGCAACGAGTATTTACTGTGGCAATCTCTACTGCTGAGCTCTGCCAAAACCCTTCATTCTCCTACTCTGCAGTTCTCCTGTTCTCCTCCCAGACCTCTGCTTTTCTTGAGCAGAATAATTAATTTTATCACTAACAACATATCTGATGCATTTTTTTCCTTAGTCTTGTAGGTCACACACACATAACACTCCCATTCTGCTTGTGGGTTTGGTCACTCAAATGAAGGGCCTTTATTTACTCCTGGAAGGATATAATTACTATAAATCTGTCCAAACAGCTTTTTTCCCTCACTCTTTATGATACATGGAGTAATAAAATATTTGTATATTTATAACTTGAAAATGCATTAGCAATTGAGGGTTTTACCTCAGATCCTCTCCCTGTCATACCCTTCATTAATTCCACACATCACATTCCAGCTTTATTCTAAATTGCTGTATCATTTACCCAGATAAGTTAATTAGCCATAGAAGCTTTGTGAAGTGTTTGGTCTTTTCATACCCTTTGGCAACATGTTTTTGATTTTTAAATAACAGCTTCTTTTTCTCTTGTATTCTCAGTCTCCTTTTCTCATAGATCAGCTTGAACTGGTTGTCATGCCATGAATAGGTATTTATTTGTACTGAGACATGTGGAGATGTATAACAGGCCCCTGGTCTGAGACTACCTACTGCCAGCATCTAGGGTCAGGTAGTGAGGGGGAAAAAGGATTTACAAGCACATTGAATTAAAAAAATTAATTTTCCCTGGTCCTCTCAGTTATCTGTTTAACCTGTTCTCTACAGTTATTAAAATAATGACATTTTTTGCTGTTGACAGAAAAGGAACCTTGTAAATATTTGAGCAAATAGGATTATGTGAAGACTTAAATAGCCATCTTTCAAGGCTTTTTGATTCTTAGTCTTCTTGTTTCAAAAGGTTTTCCATCTGTTAAGCTCTGCTTCAGAAAAGCACTTAAGCACATTCTTAAATCCATCAGTGGGAGGAAGACCCATAAGCCTGGATTTAAGTAGATGCATATTTCTAAATCAAGGCATTAAGCTCTTTGCTCAACATGCAGAAAATTCCATCTTTTTAATCACAGTGCTAGTGTGCTTCCCTGCCAAAATGCACCACAATACATAAATATTTACTATTGAATGAGCTGTGATTCAGATGGGAAGGTATGTTTTCTTCATGGAAAAAAACAATTTGGGATGTGAAGTCAGATGTAACCCAAGTTGATTAGAGGGATGGAGCACCTCTTCTACGAGGAAAGGATGAAAGAACTGGGTTTGTTCAGCCTGGAAAAGAGAAGGCTTTGGGATGACCTAATTGTGGCCTTCCTGTACCTGAAGGGAGCTGACAGGAAAGATGGAGAGAGACTATTTACAAGGGCCTGGAATGATGGGACCAGAGAGAATGGCTTCACACTGACAGAGAGTGGGCTTACAAGAGATATTAGGGAAAAAATTCTTCTCTGTGAGGATGATGAGGCCCTGGCAGGGGTTGCCCAGAGAAGCTGTGGCTGCCAAAAAGGATGGGGCTTGGAGCAACCTGGGATAACAGAAGAGGATTGGAACTGAATAAGTTCCTTCTAACTCAAAACATGATTCTATGACACTTGGTGGTGGCAAGAGGAGGACACAATGCTTGGGGTCTAACCTTACTTTCATTGACTTGTGTTTAGTGATATAGGATTAAACACTCGCCATGGCCAAATTGTGTGGATTGCAGCACCCCAGATGGTTGGGAGCCACAAGCCACCTGTGACCAGTTTGTATAGTTTTGGTGTTATAACAGGATTAGTGGGAACTGGAAGCTGCTGTACCCAGAGCTGAGCTAATAAATTTTAGGTGCCAATTCTGCCCAGCCATTCTGTGAGTTACCCATTTCACAGAACACCCACCTGATTCTGCAAGACTTCGGGATTTCCTTGTCAGTGTCAGGCTATGAACCAGGTCCTGACCCTTGTCTCTCAGGATTATGTGTTGTCTGTGTCAGTCTGGAGAAGATTTAGTATTCAAGCTTATAGGAGAAGGAATTTTTCCTGTTCCAGTCCAATAAGAGGTGATGGTGTTAGAGTTGATGTTCTTGTTTTATTCCTTGCCACACGTTTTACCCAAATGAAAATGAACCTGAACCTATTAAATGGTGTTCCTAGATTTATTTTACCAAATTCCATAACATGAAAGGGGGGGGGGGGGGGGGGGGGGGGGGGGGGATAAAAAGGNNNNGGGGCTGGGGAAGAGAGTAATAAAAGGGAGGAGAGGAGGAGGAGAAATAAAACTCTCTTATCATAAATATTTGGATTGATTCCAAACCTCTCATCATGACCAGGGACACCTTCTACTAGACCAGATTGCTAAAAGGGCTTATAAAACCTGTAAAGAGAAGGGTAAAGAACCCTTAAATGGCTTTTTTTGTTTGGGGGGTATTTTTTCTCTTTCTAAACTATTTATAATTATCTTAGGGAAATTACTGGGACTCTAAAATGACCAGATTATTTATATTTGATGTAATTTCTGAATGACAATTTACTCTCAAAAGAGTGATGTCTTGTAAATGCTTCCCTGCAAAACATATTTTACCGTGGCACCTTATAAATATTAGAACAAAAGGCTTTGCAGAACAAACACATTTGAAACCACAGAAATACCCTAAAATGATTAATTTCTTGTATCAGTTATTCAATACATTATTAACTTCCCTGTGAAGCAGGAGGAAAGGTACCATGTCCGTGCCCGAGGAGCAAAAGTCAAAATATTCCAAGAGCAATGCAGAGGAATGTATTTTCCAGGTGTTTGTATTGCCTCTGTTTTCAAGGTGTCTAAATGCAGAAATCTGAATGCATCTATATACAAATCTAGATTTAGAGCCAGCAATACACCCTATTGGGTTTTCCTGTGAGGTTTCAGCTTGTGTTATAGCTTAGCAGCTTTATTGGGTGTTTGCAGTGAGAGCCCAGGAGTTATCATCACAAAGCCCCACTGGCCTGGAACAGCAGGGCATTAAGATATTTATTTTTTCATTGTGAAAAGGAGAAATTGCTTCTAATAATCCAATGCATACTCAACTCCTTTTATTTTTATTTTTTAAATCGAGCATGGAGCTCAAAAAACAACTGTGCAGCAATTTAATGGCACAATTCACTCCTCCTTGTACTTTTATAGGATTAATTAGCATCTAAACAACATTTTTTTCATGATGCAGCCCTAAGCTTAGCTTACATGGAGCCAATTATATCTCTGCATTTCAGTCTGTAGGAAGCTCTTGGCACAGCAGTGTTCCCATGGAGGTCAGCAATGGCAATAAGCTGTTCTTAAGGACTTTTTCCACTATTTGCATTTTGACAGTTATTGTGCATTGTATTTATGCTGACAGGACCTGTCAGCATCCACAGATATTAAACCACCTGTGTCCTTGTTTTGCCTGTGCATGGTTGGCATAGTTTTGACATTCATGGGGAACTGTGCAACTAAGAGCACAATTACTTGTATTAATAATAAATAAGCACGATATACCTGTAGTGCCACTTAAATCAGGCTCTTGTTTTGCCTCAGTAGAAACACTGTGCAAAGTACAAGTATGGGAACACTTGGGGTGGCTCCCTATTGCATTCTGCATGATGCTCAATCTTGTAATGTGCAGATAATATTTGATATTAGATTAGTTGGTGTTAATGTGTGATTGAAATCAATATAAGGTGCACTATTAATGGGACTCTGATTTTCAAATTCTGACACAGTAATATATGTTACCTCTCTGTTCTTAATCTCTGAAAGCATCCATGGTGTGAGCTAGACTGGGATAAAATCAGGTGCTATGATACATTCTCACCCATAGATCTCTAAAGGGTGATGTTGGTTCTGTTTCTTGTCCACTGTAGTAGCATCCATAAGAAATTTAGTAGTGACGTTGGGGATCACAACAAATGCCAATTTTAATAGTGATTTAAAGAAATCAGCAGGTTTGAGTGGAGTGGATATTTGGTGAGGCAATCATTCAGTGACTGGGGAATACAGAGGACAGTCAGTACAGCCAGTCCACAGAAATGGTCTGGGTGAGGAAATTATTTATTTAGAGTGAGGATGTTCAGAGCATGGGATGATCTGCTTTCTTGCTTGAAGTGATCATCAATAGTCATGCTAGATGTGATTTTTTTCCAAACTTTAGTTATAAGATGCCACAGTTTCTTGCCAGATACCATGTTTAATTACAGACAAGTTAATTACTCCCCAGTCATGATTTACTCTGGCTGCTGGCCGCTATTTCCACTTGATTGCTGCCACATCTCAGAATGACAATGAAATATTATGCTCCAAATTAGATGTGAAAGGAAAAAGAAATCCACTTTAAAATTCAAAACTGGAAGAGTAGCATATGTTGGTAAATTCCAGAATGGAAAGGCTGGAGAAAAACTGTGCTCTCTGCATATCCCCACCCCATTCTGATGGGCAGTTGAACTGCACTAAATATCAAAAACATGAATTCAAAAAAGCACATTCATACTTTTCTGCTCCCTGACCTGTTTGTTAGGTATCAAGGTACTGCATCTTGTCATTAATTTTGAATTCCCTGAAAAAGGGTCTGTATTTGTATCACTTCTTAGCATGCCAGCATCACTCTCAAGTGTAGAGCCAGTTATTCAACAACTGCTCTTGGGCCTCTTCCACCGTAACCAGAATCCCAGTTTTAGACTTCCCTACCTTTGGGAGCTGATAAAAATGCTTTTAGAAAAGCAGGAAACCACTGTTTGTGACTCGACCTACCCTGGCTACTGGAGAGTTTGTACCTGTGATCAGTAGTTTGTGCTGGAATCCTAGCTGTGCCCCATTTTTCTGCCTGTTCCCTCAGCTCTGTACATGCCACTCTGGCTCACTAGAGTCTGGTTTATTCTGGTCTCTCCCTTTTCGCATGCTGCAGACTTGAGCTCTTTCTCTTGACTTTTTTTCTTTGATCAACATCAGAGTCAGTCTATGTTAGAGTAAAAATTCGGAAAATATGAACAGACATTTGTTGTGCCATCAAAATTTTGCAATTCCAAGAGATTTGTCCAGTGAGATGGTTTGGATACCAGCCTGTTTGACTTATTCTCTCCTCACTAGGTTTCATGAGAATTACTTTGAAAACTTATTAATAAGAATGTCAGCTCCAGCCATCACTGATGGTAACAATGACAAAAATGTGTCATAAAAAAAGCTGAAAAGTGACTTCACCTTGAGATTCACAAGGACGGTTATGCACACGTTCCCTCTCCTAAAGCAGACTATGAATTTTGTCTTCCAAATTTGTTCTCACTGCACACAAGCATTCATGGAGAAAACGTTTCTACAATGCTTGGAACAACTTGGGCACATTTCATATCAAGAAGTTGCAGGGAAGTTCCATCTCGTTAATCACTCCTACAATAAAGTCAATTAAAGAAGTGCATCTTGTTAGATATCTGCTGAGATCCTACTCAATGGCTCATTACTTGTAAGCAAGCAATCTGATATCATTTACAGTGCCATGTGAAATAGTGAGATGGAAAAACATATGGGAGAGCAAATTGTGCTATTATCAATTTTCATTTTCTTTTTACTTTTTGTACTCCTGGTAAAATGAGTTCATTCTAAAATAAAACTGTATTTAATCTGTCCTATATCACCACTTCTGTCCAACAAACAGATCGTGTGAATTCTCTCTTTACTGCGTTTGGCTAAGTACGGAGGATGTCAGGTTTCAAAAGCCTTGTCTGATTGCCTAACAGTGCTCTCTCCCTAAATTAATTCCTTGTTCCTTCAGTTATTTCACAGTCATTAAATAGAGAAATGGGCATCTTTGAATGCACTGACACCCTAAGGACTCCTGTCTCACTCCTTCCTTGGGGAAGGAGTGTAAGTGATGGAGGCGATTGCATGTTAGTGTGAGGAAGAGTAGGTTTCCATTCCTGTGCAGGCCCAAATGGGTTGTTTAATTTGTACAGTGTCAGACTCTGGGTGATTACTGCCTTGTTTGCTCAGGCAGGGCTGAGTAGGCAAAGGACAGTGTCTTGTTTGGTGGTTATTGCTGGCTAATGACTCTGCAGGGATCTCGCAGTTATTAAACCCCTTTGTTTCCCTCTATCACAGTCTGCCTCAATACCCCTCTGCCCAGGCAGTGAGCTGCTGTCTTACTGCTTGGTTTTGTTGTGATTTGCAAATCACAAAATCACTGGTGGACAGACTGATCCTGAGCTGCAGCCAACCTGTCTCTCAAGGAAAGGGCAGAGCCTGGGGCTCCCCGGGAAGGAGCCAATGTCTCTTTGCAGATACAGTGGTGACCTGCAGGACCAGTGCACTGGGAGGCCAGTTAACAGCTGGAAACTTGAAGTCTTCTTGTCTCATACGTAACACCATTGTATTCCAGGTATTAAGAGATAGAGCTTAGCCAACTACGCTGGCATTTGAGCTGAAATTATCCCAAGGAGCTCCACGATTAGGGTGTAGTATTACTGCAGAATAACACAGTGCTCTGCCTTGCTTTAAGAAGGGTAGTGATGCTTTAAAATGAATGGCTGTTAACAGGAGTAATCCTATAATCAGGATAATTTTATATACACAAGACTATTTTTGTACAATGCCACTATAGTAAATGAGCCTATTCTGATAACATTGAACAAGTACCACAATTTTCCAGGTGGGCAACTTTGATTAGACATTGGTCTTTTTCTTTGGGATCTGAAGGTTCTGCTAAACAACATACTGTGCTAAATTATTTAGCACATTGAATTGAAAATAAGATAATTTCTCTTTATAAATACTTGTCTTTCCTCTGTAAGTCCAGAAAGGTGATTTTTTGAATTTTTTTTTCTCCTTCAAAGCAGGATTATAAATGCCTAAATATGTAAGTACTCTGTCAAAATACTGCCTTCTCAAGCACTATAAAATTGAGAACATTTCAAGTTTTTTATCCTGGGTGTAAACATAGATGGCCAGTGTCATTTTTTTCACCCTTTTATTGAATTTAAGTAATTGTTTTTTTCAGTTTTGGGGCAAAAGCAACTCAGAGGTGTGATATTTTGATCTGAAAGCCATGAGGTCTGTAGCTTCTAGTACTATTTTCTTTGACTCTGTTTATGGTGAAAAAGCTGGGTTGCTGGATATGAGACTCACACCAGGAGCAGACGCCTTCCAGTTGCCTGGTAAGGTGAAACATCCGGGTGTATCTTGTCCAATATCCACAAACTCGGCCAAGCTCATGCAGGAGTTTAAATTCAAGACCAGTCACTCGATTTTGGCTCTTTTTGGGGAGGCACAGCTTTTTAAATAAATGTGGGAGATTCACAGTTTAGAGATGTGAAGGTGAAGGGGGTTGGCTGATGAGCAGAGTGCAGGGAAACCTAAGGACAAACTATAAGAATACATATTTTTCAGGTAATTCTTGAAAATATTTTTCCATTTTCTTCAGCAGTCATAATTGTATTATTTGATAAAACTGCTTGCAGCAGTAAATTCTAGGGATTGGGAATAAGCAGAATCTTGGGCACAGAATGGTGAGTAGAGTCAGGTGCAGTGACATCCAAACTCAGAGCAGAGAGATCTGCCAGAGCTGAGCATCACCTACAGCATCAGCAGCTTCCCACAGTTCTGCATTGTACAGACTCAGCTGGACAATGGATTTTGTGGGTCTGTGGGAATCCATTCCCACTGCTCTGTGCTCATTCAGTGCATGCATCAGCATTACATCTCAATATGCACATACAGAACTTGCCTCTATGTGCACTCTCCATTTTAATTACACATGTACTCGAGTTCAGATTCATCACCTTAGTTCCCTTCAAGATGTTTTGCTGCTCTTTCTTTGTGTATTATGAGTATCATTTGCATAGTTCAATCTGTAAGATTTTCCTTTCTGAATTAGCATCTGATTTTGACACTTTTTCCATAATAAATAGGTTGTGCTATGATGAAAGTACTCAGGAAGGCTACATTGCATTCTCTGGCAATTTATTTTCAAGACATGTGAAGTGTGTCCTTCTTCCCAGGCAGAGCTGATGCTACTCCATATAGCGTATCTCAGGGCTTTTAAATCCTCAGGGAAATTATCTTTTAAATTACTTAAGGGGCGAAAAATAAAAAGGCAGCAGGGCTTGACACAGAGGATTAACTGCTCCTACATAAGTTAATTTGGTTCAAAGATGTGATACTTTCTGGGTATTGATTTGGATATTTTAGTTCTATAACTCCTAAATTATAGGCAAACTTAGCACATTATGAAGATACTTGACTGGATATTAAAATTTTAAAAGAACTTATGTAATAATTGCTGAAGTCATAACTGCTCTAATATTCTGGGGTTTAAAAACCAGAAAGTAATACAGGAAAGGTGGGAAATAAATCCATTTTTAAAAAGAGCAACATCATTTGTTAAAGCAAACAAACAAATCCCTCAGTTGGAGGACACTATCTGTGACTTTGTTATCTGTCTCCTTTGTACATGTTATACTGAGTCTCCTGCCACTGATTCCAAAGAGTCATGAGGATATTTGGCATACAGGAAGTTTAAATCTGTGGGATATTCAGCTGTAGGGAAGTAAACTAGAAGGCTTGCATCTCTTGCAGAAATATTATTAGTAATCACTGATGTATGTTTTTTTTCATTAAAGAAACTTCTTTTTTTAACTTGCCATTCAGTAGAAAGAGGGTGCATTTTAAACAGATAAACAGGCAGAGTGTCTGTAGGGTAATTCGTTTCATAAAAATGGCTCTTGATAATGTTCAATAGGGACTGACAAGGCAAAACCATAATTCTGCTGCAAAGTGTATTCGTGTCTCACATCCAGGACAGAATTTTGTCTGACTGGAAAAAATAAGGTTGTTGGTTTTGGTTTTTTTACTGACAAAACCCACAAAACCAACCAAATAAAAATAATTCAATGAAAAAAATATTAAAAGGATAGAAAAACCTAAACTCCAGCTAAAAACAAGCCCTGAATCAAAACATAAACCACAAACAGAAAAAAACCATTGAGTTCTGTTATATATACACAGGGTGGCTGAGCCTTTGAAAAATGTGCTTCCCTCAAGCCCTGACAGGGATGTCATGGGAATTTGGCATCTCTAAGCTGCTGGTTGTGGGGTGCAGTGGGTTCAGTAGCTCAGCTGCCACTGTCCCAGCTGTGGATCTGTACCATCACCACTCTGAGCACTGCTGAGGCATATCCTGGTTCTTTGGGAGTCCTGCTGGGCTCAGACAGGGCCAGGAAAGAGGGGCTGTGTGGCCTGGCTGGTACAGGGTGATCAGGGTTTACCTGCTGAAGGTGATGCTGCTGTTCTGCACTCAGCCTGCTGCGGGGCAATGGATTATCCAGCCAGGACTTGCCTTTCAGGAAAGGTCTAGGAGCTGGCAGGGAGCCCCTGAACTCTGTACCTATTATTTCCTACCTGTGCAATGATTCTGCTGCTTTCACAGTCCCTGTGGAAATGAAGTCCAGCTAATTAACAGTAATGGAGACCACGCTGTGAGGGGTGTTTCAAATAAGTGAGGATTTGCAGAACAGGCTCTAAAATAAATAGTAATGTTTTTCAACAGCAACAGAACCCAGTAATTCGAGGTTTTCTATAGTTATTAGTCTTTGTGTAGCTGCTATCACTTCCTCTTGCCTAATATCTTTGTCACTTCTATTGCAGTTCTCCTGAACTGAACAGTTGTAGTTGGTTTTATTTAGCAGAAATCCTTTGATCACTTTTCCTTTGTGCTTCAAGAAGGTAGAGCTTATGGTGTGCTTGTGCAGAGGTTTCACATTTCAGACTCTTTTTCTACTTGTTTTTAATTGTCATGTGCATAAATTACTTCTGATCTGCTTTCATTTGCAGATCCTTGCCCTGGAGTTATGTAGTCTCTTACCGACGTTTTTTGTTTCTTAGTTTTGAAACACCTGCCACTTTCCCAGGAATTATTTCAATGTATCTCAGGGATTTTTTTACTTCCCTGTGGAATTAATGCAGATTTTTATATTTATTTTTGTAATGAGAATAATTATTTTTCTGTCTGTGTCATTATATTTCTTTTGCTGAAATCATGATATCATTAGAATTCCCTTCAAATAAGTCATTAGGGCTTGCCAGATACTCTGGGTGATGAACAGATTGTGAATTAATAGAATAGTGCTAATAAATTTCTTCTTTCTAACTTTCTCCTTCAATTCCACAATATGATGTGAGCAATTGTCAAAGATTCAGGAACTTTTCCTGCTGCAGTGACTTTATTTCTGTCACTTTAAAGCATACCACCATTGGAAGAGGATGGTACGAGGAGCTAATGTTCAATTTTCCACAGTTTGTCAGTTGACAGTTTCTAAAAGGAAATTTAACCCAAAAAACACATCCAAAACACAGAAACTCATTAATTGTTCTCAGTTATTAAGAAAACTGACAAGTTTTTACTGCTTGTCCTTTGGTCTCTATAGTCTATTGCAAACATATAACAATGATAAATAAAATTTAGTAACATTTAAAATAAGTTCAGTAAGTGGATGTCATCTCTCCAACACGGCACATCCTGCACTGTAGGACTTTAAGAAATACCCTGAATTCTAATACTGAGAAATCTTTTTCCAGGATTGGATTTAGTGGAGAGTGAAGGAGAACCTGGAGGCACTTAAGCATTTTAGCTCTGACCTCTGCTCACATTGTCGGGGTTTGGAGTCTTTGGAGTGATGATCCAAGCTCTTTTCTCCCATGAAGGAGATGGAAAGATAAAATAATAGTTAATATCAGCCAGGTTATTCAATGCACATTTCAACAATACCTACTAGACTGAGGAAAATGGAGTATTTTTCTCTATAGAATCAAATCTAATATTTGTCCAATATTTTAATTAAGGAAAAATTGGATTCCCTTTGTGATTTAATGATTAAGGCTGCATCATATGACATTGATCTGAGGCTAAAAATTACACCTTTCACCTTCATTTAATTCTTACATTTCTTCCAGCCATATTTCATGATTCTCACCAGGAAATTAGATACAATTTGCTTAAGAATTAAAATACAGAAAAAAATATCTTGCCTTAATATTGATATATTTTCTCACTTTATTTTTTTCTCCTTTAAGACCTTAATTGCAAAATTTTTGATGGAACTCCTGATACATCTAAACTTCTTTTGGGTTTTCTGAATTCCCATGCTTTCAGAACCTTGACACTCCTTTCCCCGAGCAGGCACACATCAGCATTTCCTTTCTGTTGTCTATGCAGTCAAATATTTTGAAACATTTTCTTCTTGACAATTCTATTGTTGCATTCTATTATTTCCTTATTAAAATTGTATGCTTCTACTTTAATTGATATTTTCCCCACCAAGCTTGAACCAGTGTAGTGCTGCTGTGAAATTCAACAGGTCTCCATAATTGAGTCTATTCCCAGTTTTGTGTTCTGTATGAATTTCCTTTCGAGGTAGATGGGATGACAGAGCTTTTCTCAGTGCTTTACAGGGGTCATTTTTCCCCCTGAAATGAGAGGCCCTTGGCATTTTTATTCTCTTTGAGAAGGAAAGTTACATTGCTCAGAACACCATGCGAGAACATTCAATAGCCTGTTTTATATCATTTATCTTAAAAACAGGACATTCAAATCAACCTTCAGGCTGGCAGCTTTGTCCTCTAATAACTTAATGATTTAATTTTTGATTGCTGGTTGGAGAAATGTCTGTCATCAGATCTGTAGGAAAGACAAAAAATCCACATTGCCTTTGTCGTGCTGCACACTGAAAAGAGAAATGCTTTAACGTCCATGATACCTGGGAAACCTCTGGTAGTTTTGTAGGCTTGTGTTGATTATGCACTGAAGAGTTCTATTGACCTGCCCAAATCTCCTGCAGTGTCAGCAGCATTCTCAGTAAAAGCTAAATTAATTCTGAAGGACTTCTATAGGTCTCAATGGCTGGTAGATAGAGTATGTTATAATTGCTGAGCTATAGACCTGCTTTTGATACTTTTTAATGTGTTGGGTTTTTTTAGCTACATTTTGGGCTTAGCCAACAGTAAAAAAGGTAAAACAAACCCAACAACTATATATATATATAATATATATATATAAAATAAATTTATATCCATAATAAATTTATATCTATAACAACCAACAATATATATATAACTACTTATCTTCTAGTTCTTAAGTAATGATTATATGATTTCTGCTTCCCAGGGAGAAGGAGGAGTGAAGGGAAGTGTATGCAAATTCTCTGATGTTAAATTTGAGGACCCAAACCTTAATGTCATATACTGGGGTCACTGAACTCCCCAGAGAGAGAACTGTGGGAAGGAGGAGCTGAAAACAGTAACTACCACTCTCTGAGAAGGTGAAGCACTTGACAGTGTCTTCTCATTTATTAACAGAATCCACCCTGGCTTGTATAGGAGAATGCAAGATTCAAAACTAATAGAAAAGCAATATAAATGTGCTATAGTGACAACACTGATAACACTGCCTATAAAATTTAAATATACTGTGAATGGCTTTAGATTAACAACTCTTGGAACTGTAACTTATAAAACTCACTCATGTGTGGCTTAATTTTATTACATTCCTGGTGCACACACAGGGCTGAAATTATACATGTAAAGAACATTCATAGTGGAGAAAATGAGTCATTGTGTGAGTTTAGAGGTAAGGTAACACTGTAATTACGATAGTCATGGTGTAAGAAGGCTGAGAATTGGTTGCTGTCACTGCCTTGCATTTTATTGGAATGCTTTTCCATGGAAGTGTCAGAAGGAGGGAGTGGAGGCAGGAGAGGGGACGGGAAGATGTACTGGGCATTGATTAGGTATGTTTCTCATTAATGCAGGCATACTTACAAGGAGGGATGGCATATTCTTAGGCTCCAAATATAACAGTCAAGCTCATTTAGCAAGGTCAGGAGTCCTTGTAATGAACAATTATCTAAGGACTATCTCTTAAACCTCATTTAATTAAGATACAACTTGGCCCATTTCTTAGAGAAAACATTTGACTCTCTGCTTCCTAAATAAAACTATGTGACCAAAAGTATTTTTAGCTGTTTGACACTAAGAATTCTGTCCCTGAAGATCTGTCCATTCTTGACCAAAGTTTGCACCAGAATCAATGGTGCCTTCATCAGCTAGCAGGTTTTTTTCACAACACAAATGACAAGAATTAAAAGGGTCAGAATATTGAGGTTTGAATATAAATTCATTTAATCTGAATGGCTTTTTGATTTTGCTTTATGCACCAAAAATATTGTAGAAATTATTGACAGCATCTTTTGCTCTGTAGGACCAGCTAGAAAGCTTTTACTTGTAAGGAAACATTTGATAAAAATTCACATATGCGCTCAGTAGGATTAAAATCCCAAAATCTAGTGAATGTTTTTCTCTCAAGGAGTGATTTTGGTGGGAAAGAGGAATAATTTAGGATTTGGGATTTTAGATGAGGAGTTTGAAGCAGGTGTAAAAAACTATGAAGCAGACACACAGTTTTAATCCTTTTATTCAGTCAATCTCTACCAGGCAGGGAAGAGTCAGATCCCTTGGGAATTCAGTTCCTGACTGAGTGGTCAGACTGTGATGCAGGAATGCCTGGATGGATGGTTCTGCTGGCCACAGGATCTCTTTGGAAAGACATAAATTTCCATCCCCTCGCTGCTCTCCATTGGTAGCTCCAATCTCTCTGTCTCTCTCTAGGGTTTGACTTCCAAAATGCCTAAATTGAGTATTGGAGATTATTCCCACCACCACACTATCTACATCCAGAGTGCCTGAGTGTCAAGGACAGACTTTCATTCTGAGTAAAGTCATGAATATCTTTTTTGGAGAGTCCAAAGAACATTAACAAGGCCCATCTTCTGAGACAGTGGGAGACATTTTTCCCTTTTCTCTTTCTTGTGGCACGGTTTTTGTATAATAGCCATGATCTTTATTACTTTGTGGCCTATAGTTCTTGCCATAAGTGGTCATTAAGATTGATTAAATGCCTGAGCTTCAGTGTGCCTCCCATAAATGTTTATCAGGATTGATTAAATGCCTCACCTTCAATATTTAATCAAACTCAGCAGCCCTTGATTGCTGCATACAACAGAATCATGAGATTATTCCTCAAATGTGATACAATAAGGATTTTCCTGTCACTCCCAGGATCTCACATCTTCAAGGGATCTTGGAGGAAGAGTTTTTCATTGTATCTGTATTCTTTATATATAGATAACAACAGTGGAACTGTACTTTGAAAAAAAAATACTACACTAAGGATTTATAGGATTAATGAAATTTGGAACAGGAAATATCAAAATAATTTGAGATAATATGAGTTGTCTGAATTAAAAAGAGAAGAAAAGATTTAGATTATTTAGACATGTACTCTGTATGTTTGGGTTTGTGTTTTTTTAATCCAGCTGTCACTGCCAGGAAATAAGACTGCATTGATTTTTACAAGAATTACTTTGTGTAGTTGATGCTACCACATGAATAAATTACTAAGTATTCATTCTTTATTTAGATTCCACTCTATTACAAATTAATTCTTAGCTCATAATTTGCACTTTCTGCAAGTACCTGATGGCTGAGCATCAAAATACATTCAGCAAATCCTCCAAGCTAATTGGTAAACAAGAAAAACTAATTGTAGTTTATATGAATGTAATTAGGCTTGAAGCAGAACCATGATCCCTGAGTTAGGGGGAAATAAATGCCTACATGACTCTACAACCAACTTGTCTCTGGAATAACCGTGAACTGTGCATCTTGGAGGACAAGGTGTTGCCTAAATAAGTGGGAAACAGGAGTGTCTATTCATCCATTCAGCCCTGCTGGGCTGATCTGCTGCTGAGGCTCCATCCAAAGGTAATTCAGCAACAGTAGCGTCACTAGCTCCACTGGGGATTTGATCCTGCAACATTTTGTTAGTCTCTCACTTTATCTGAGATCTATCAAAGGCCAAATCATGCTTTAAACAGAGGCAGAATAGAGACCTCTGTTAAGAAGAGGAAACTGAATAAATAAGGGTTACATTTGATGATCTTTCAGAGAGAAGTAGATGTTTAGCACATGGGTGTTACTGGTGATGCAATACAAATTTCATAGGTAATATCTAAAAATAGTAATGAGATCATGAAAAAATTAATACAAAGAAACAATTAATACAAAGAAAACTGTAAGTGGACAAAGAAAACAATAGTATGAATTGCTTAATACTAAATTAGCAGATTTCTGGATTAAATTCTAATAAAATGGTGTACTTTGTGAGAATGGAAGGATGTACATGTAAATTGTAGGAGTGGGGCTCAGTATGGTTTGTATATTCAAACTGAAATTAGAATATCCCAACAAGACATCAGGGACTGAAGTTTTAAATGACAGAATAGTTCAAATACCTTGGTATTTGTGTAGATCTAATCTCAGCTAATAACTATACCCCATTTAGGGAATTGCTAAATTCAAACAAAAGTCATCCTGATTAACTGACATTCTGTTGTAGTGGAGCTGAGATAAAGAGTAGAGAAAAATGAAGAGTATATATCAGCTTTAAGAAAAAAGTAGCTGAAAAGTACACTGAGAGGTTTCTTTCAGGGAGAAATGCAGCTTCTTCCATGGGAAATGGGCAAACAGGCAGGATGTCATAGAGCAGGAGGCAAGGAAGGACTTACCCAAGGAGAGCATGAGAATCCTACAAATAAAAAATGTGGAGAATAGAATGTCTTCACTTAATCCATGTGCCAAGTCATTGTTGGAGCCAGGATTAATGTTCTGGATTTACAACAAAACTGTGCTCCCACAGTTCATGTTCAAGCGCCAAAGATTCAGCAGCTGTTAATAAGGCAATTCCTTTCCCAATCTCATCCCATGATACACTGCATTTGTTTGTGTTCGAGCCCATTATTTCTCTGTGAGCCGTGGGTAAAAGATAAGCTGAAGGTCATATTCTTCCTTCTTCCCTGGTGCATACTACAGTGGCCTGGCTTTGGCTACCTGTAACCTAAAGACCTCCGTGGGCCTAAATATATCCACAGAAATACACCTTCATACTTGTGTGCAACTGCATTTCTTTTCCAATTACGATCTACGGCATTATCTGACTTTGTTTTATAGCCCTCACTTTTATTTTCTTTAATGCACCATGGTAAGAATATCTGATAAATATTAGCAAAAATATAATTTAGAGTTAGGCAAGATATTGATATGTACAGTGTTTTGTTTTGGCCTTCCCTGTTTCAAATATTTTGTATCATAAACTGATTTTTGGCTGATGCAGAGCTACAGAGGAGAAGTACTGTTTGTTTTAACACATTTACTAAAGCAATTTCCTACTGAAGAGGCACTGCAAATGCTTTTGGAAGTATTTCTCTTGTTTTAAACTTACAGGCTAATTTAAGTAATGTTTATCCTGAGTATTTATTGTGTAGTCTTTGGGCAAGACTTTGTTTAATCCTTTTTATGTGAAAAACAGCAAGGTCCTATTGCAAAAAAAAAAAAANCCAATCTAGCAAAAAGGAGAACTATAAATAACAGTTATTAATGTGCTTTACCAAGTTCTTCTCAGGTAATAAGGCCAGTGAAGATCATATCTGTTTTTCTGAAAATTTTAAGGAATGTAAAAGCATGATTTGATTGAATATATTCCATTAATATTTAACTGCTTTTTAAGTGCTTGTCTTCTTAAAAAAATAAAGCCATTCCTTCATTTTTTCTGTGGAAATAAAAGTTTTTGTTTTAAAAAACATTTACAGTACAGGTGGCATTTAAAGTTTTGTGTTAGTATAACTATTTTAAGCCATTGTTGAGATCTTTCTAGACATGTTGACAGGTAGGTGAGGGTTGGAGGTAAACACTGCAGTGTTTCTTAAGTAAGAAAACTCCACAAACATTATTTAGAGGATATAATACATTACATTTATCAATATATGGTTAGACCACATCTGGAGAACAGAGGAAAAATGACGTTTAACAGCCAATTTTTATTAATCTGAAGTTCAACAATATATTTTTATTAATCTAAGTCAGCGAGTGGTATTTGAAGGTAGAACTGTAAAACTTAAACCTTCCCTGAGCAGAAGCAAGTCTGGCTGTGATACAAACCCCTGGTCCTCACCACTCAACCCTGAAATAGCTGTGGCATTGCATCACTTCCTAGATTGTATTAATTGTTTTTAAATATTGGTAAAAAATTATATATTTCATTATGAAAGTTTGACTAAAAAATATGTGAGTGGTTTCTTAGCCACAAATATGGTTTATTAGTGTTTAATATGGATTTTGCTTATTTCATTACTTTGTTCCTGTCCAGATCCAGAAGTTAATTAGGTGTAACCCATTGCTATTTCCAAAAAAATGTTATGAATAAAATTTATTAGCACAGATTGTTAGCTAGTTTTGCTAAGCAAACAAGGTTAATCTCTCTATGTTTATTAGTAAAATACAAACAAACAAAATAGCAATTAAGATACATTTAGTTCAAATCACTCAACAAGATTTTCAAAATTCCAGAGATAAACTGTGTTTCCAAAGGTATTATAAAGTGGAGAAAGCCTATTTCCACATCACACTTTATTGCTACATTTTCCCACTATAATTCTATTACTTTTAGGGGCTCATTTAATAACACTTATCTTTCTGATATTAAAATGGGCATGACATAGCTCATCCTGCAAAACCATAATGCTGGAATGCAGTTGGCCATCATTGCTTGGAAAACAAATAGCAGGAACAGGTCCTTTCCTGTGAATTTGTTGGGCATCAGAAGTTATTTGTTTAAAAATATCAAGACAAAATAAAAAAGGACTGTCTAACACTTGTTACATGAATAAGTGCAGTATCCATACAAAGGCAGAAGAATCCTTACATCCTAGAGAATAATTCCTTCTCACTTACCTGAAGCTAATGGGGTGAAGTGTTAATGTTGCCTTCTGCCAGTGTTGTGAGCTGTGAAGAGTGTGTTGTCTCCATTTATAGCTGGAAAACTATAAAAGAGAAAATTAATTATTTAATGAAAATTAAATACTTCATCCATTTGAGGAAAGAGGTGAACAAGGAACCATTCCTGAGTTCCTAAATTTTATATCAGAAAGGCAGTTTTGGTGCTTGGATTTG
This sequence comes from Serilophus lunatus, assembly GCA_013399895.1. NCBI lineage: Eukaryota > Metazoa > Chordata > Aves > Passeriformes > Eurylaimidae > Serilophus > Serilophus lunatus. The sequence goes on from VXBA01003202.1 coordinate 4,741,664, forward strand.
GCAATAAATACACTACAGTACAAATATTTAAAGGAATTGAATTGAATTTTGAGACAGCATGGATTAATATTGCTTCACTGATGACTCTAGGTATGTACATATAGGTAACATCCACTTCATAACAGCTGTAAAATTTTGGAGGCTGCCAGAACGTGCTTCAATATTAAAGGTCTGTCATCTATTAAATTTTTTTTCCGTCATTACTTGCATCTGACCTTAGCATGTTAATATGACTTTAGATGATGGAGGTTAAAGACAGCAGAATGTTGCTTGTACTTGTATAACACTTGTTTTATATTGAGGTATAAAATGACCTGACTCCACAGTTTTGAAACTGGAACCTTAAACTTAATAACCAGGGCCTGAATTTCTTTTCTTTGGCTGAAATGTCACCTCCAGACCCTCAGACACACACTTATTTCTACCTTTAAATTCTAGAATCAAATATTACTCTTGCTTTTCCATCGCCTTCCCTTTAAATTCACACATGTGGATTAAAGTGTTGGAAATTCAGTGCAAATTCTTCCTCCTGGGATTGTACTGGATGGTGATATTCAGTTACTGTACCTTGATGTCAGCCTGACTTTGGGGGAATCTGCTCTCTCTCCGTGCCCAGAATGCCCAACTCAGCTTATTACCAAGAGGATCTGAGGAGGAAATTCTGCCTCCAATGCCTGGGTGTCACTGGGGTTTCTCATGAGAATCTATAATGCATGATGCAAGTTGCTGCAGTTTTTTTCCCCTCATTTTAGTCAATAGCATTAATCCTTCGGGCCAGATTTCTGCAGCACAAATATCAATGAAAAGCCTTTGCTTTTGATTGCTAATGAATGGTTTATTTTTTAATTTTGTGGTGGAGGAGCTATAATGAAAACACAGTTTGCATTGCTGTAAATAAAAGGCCAGTTATAATGGAATTTTGACCATTGGGCAAATGGGGTCTCAGAGATTTAGCCTTTTGTGAGCAGCTAATTAAAGTCCAGAAACCATATTAATTATTTATCGAGTATCCTTTGAGCAAATCATAGCACTTTAACAGCAGCTCACGCTTGTAAAGGACACTGAGTAATTTTATTCATTTAATGATAGAGTCCAGATTCTGCCTTGGAAATGATGACTCCAATTTTTCTGAATAAATACCAAATTTTGTATATTTCAGGACAGCAAAAAAATTAAAAAATTAAATATCTTTCAACAAAATCCTGCCACCTTTATGCACAGACCTGATGGATGACAAGCTTGTTCTGCTATTTCTGCAGAAGGCTTCATTGGAGTTTTTGGTCCTGGTTGAGAGAGGTAACTGGATGAAAGAGGATGATTAACTTGCTCGTGTTCTGACTTGGGCAGAAAGTGGAAGCCATTTCAACAAAAATAAATTAGCATCAAAAATGACAAAATTGAGTCAGATTTTTGTAATTTTCAAAATCTGAACATATTTGAGGATAAAACACTACCTAAGGAAAAATTGCCTGGAAAATAACATCAAGGTTTTCAGTCTACAAATGTTAATGTCTGAAGAGAATAAACTCATTCCTGTCTACAAAGAAGAAAAAAACCCTTAAGGATACGTACATCTTACTCATTAAATAAATAAGACTACTTAATATCCAGCTGCAGCACAGTCGTAATTCTGGCCCAGTTTTATATGCTGGAATCAATTCCATTCCAGGTAATGGGGCTACTCATGATGCATTTTCAAGCACATAGTGATCCATCTGCCAAAGCAGGACATAAATTAGAGAACTGCTCTGCATCCTCAAATGCTTCTTAGCTGGGAATCTGTCTCTCCCTAACCTGATGAAGCTTTAGTTTGTTCTAAAAAATTATTTACTAGAGAAATCTAAATTTTTCTGAATTTCAGAGTGGATTTGTACCTTATTGCGAAAGGTGGTAATAAGGTAAATTAAACTGTGAACTTTAAATACTACCCATTCCCAACAGAGCCTGAATAATGTAGGCCTGGAAATTCAGTTTAATTCTTTTGAGAATTGATGCTGAAACTCACATAATTTTAGTCTAAAGGATTTTTTCGTTGTTGATAATGGTGCCCTGGGGGTGGTGGTGTTTTGGTTGGGTTTGTACTGTGAACACCAAGGAAACTGTGCAGTATTTAGGGGTTTAGCTTAAGAAACTGTTAGTAATTATAACAGAGGGATGTTCCAAACCAGCTGTAAGGCAGCTGAATCAAGGAATGGAGATTTCCCAGGTTTTGCTTCAGCCAAGTCTGATCATTATCTGCAAACTGGGATTACCCCTGGTGAATCTGTTCTCAGAGAATTGTTTCTTGTAAAAGTTGTGGAAGCAGCAGGCAGGAGTTTGGTAAACTTTCCAGCCCAAACCGTTCTATGGTTCTGTATAGTCAGGGGATTTTTCTCTTACCACAGAAGCAAATATGTCAAACAGCTAGTAAGCTGTAAAGGAGAGGTGTGTGAGAGGGTCAAATATACCAGTGCTGTAATGATATTAGCTATGACTTATGAATCCTGCTAAATAATGAGCAGTATAATTCTTAGAATTAAGAGTTTGAGCAGGACTTGTCAGACAACAGCCAGAAAAGGGTGTGTTGAAATCCTGGGGAAAAAAGCAGCTTGGAGAGATGCTGAAAGAAGGGAGTGAGCTGGGAATTGGCTTGAAGCTTTTTGTAGGACTCAGAGTAGACTTGAGTAAATGCTTGGCAAAATATTTATTTGTAAAGGATATTTCAATATTTCGTTTGCATGCTGACAGCTACTAATTTTTGCACTTCAAATTTCTCAAAGAAGCTCAAAACGAAGAACTGTTTTTTAAAGCACTGACTAATGTTTTCCTTACATAAAATCTGAAGAGCTAAATGATGTTATTAAGTGTCTACAAGCTGACAACCTCAGCAGCTGAAACTAGGGCTTGCAAAATAATCTAAATAATAAATACAGAGAGAGAGGAAGAAAGGCTTATTTGGAAAATGGCAAGTCATGTTCCTTCACATTCTGTCCAAATAAATAAATCTTGTCAAAACGAGGTATGAGCACTCAGTAGGTGCCACATGGGGTGATTCTTGCTTTTCATGGAGGTTTATCTGAGCTGATGTGGTGTTTGTTGGCTGCTGAGCTCTGCACTTGGGTCCTGTAAATATATTTAATACAGATATATGATGGGTTGTTTGAAATACTTGTAGAGGAATTGGTTTGGTGAAGATAGTGTGGAGATGCAGGTTGAGCTCTGAGTGGGAGCCTGAGGAAAGGCCATGAACTATCACACTGGAGACCAGTGGATCAGCCAGGTGAGGGACATTGAGAAACATGGCAGGAGCTGAGGGCTCAGGAGGAAGAGATGAGACTTCCACGTGCTTGTCCACGAGGGCGTGGAGCTCCAGGGTGTCCTTTCTTAGAGCCCAGCCTTGGAGGCACCAGCTCAGGCTGCTTCTGTGTTAGTGCATTGTGAACACACTGATTTATGGAACGAGACACATGAGACTCTGCCAAGGAAAACCTGGGGTCAGACTGGTGAGGAAGCCTGGTCTGACTGTGAGTGGGGTGTGTGGACAGTCAGGCAGGGACCTGTCGGGTCACCGGAGCCATGGCTGCAAAGGGGTTTCAGTCCCAAGCAGTGTCTGATGGTGGGAGTGTGACTGGTCAGACTGGGACATTTCCTTAAAATAATTACAAATGTAGTTCACCTGGAGTGAATCAGGTGCATCAGCTCTGCTTTAGGGTGATGAATTCTTATTTAGTCTCCCAGAGTTTAGAAATCTACCTGGGCAGCAGGTTCAGGGAAGTATTCCCCTGGCCTGGTCCACAGAAAACAGGAGTTCCTCAGTCTCTGGCTGCCTCCTTAGGAGCTCAAACCACTGAAAATCTTTAAGCTCTTCATGTATCTGGTTTGATCCTGGGTGCTGGTCAGCTTTGCATACAGGAGGAGTTCTTGTGTTTGTTTTGGTAGGGAAAATAGCAGGAGTTTTGATGTGTGTGTGTCTTCCTCATCCTTCTCATGCCATCGAGAGAGAGAGAAAGGAGAGAGGCTGCTGAATGTCAAAGCAAATGTGGTGTTTCTGATGAGTGAAATCTTCAGACAGGGATATGATGCATGAGACCAGCTCAGGAGCATATATTCTTGTCTGTGATCGAAGAGACAACTAAGTGTTGCTCTTGTTCTTTCACACCTACATCTTCTGTCTCTGCCAAGATATGTTTCCTTCATTTGTGCCTTTATTTAGCATGCTGTCCACCTACTATCTGCATTTTCATTATGTATTTTAAATGAGCAATAAAATAACCATTTACATAATGAATACACTTATATTGATATTATGTTATATAATTTAGAGATGGTACTTAATTATAATTTGTGTATAATTAGGTCTCTTGCTATGCCAGCTAGCTTTACGTTATTTATAAAACTTCAGAAACACGGGAAAACATGAGACTTTGGAAGTGAAAATAATCTTTGGCATAGGTTTTTGTAACCCTTTTGTGCCCACTTCCATTTATCTTGGGGTTCCTCTTTTATTGGGGTGAATATTTATGGCAGAGTATTTTCTTGTGAGCAGCAGAGAAACTGCTGCTATCACCAGTTTCGGTTTGGATTTAATTTTCTCGTTGTTTCAGATCAGAAGGTAAGAATTGTAGGAGAAGGGTTATGAAGCTGGTGATTTACTTTAGAGAGTAAATCATATAGGGAACAGCTAAGGGAGGTTGGGTGCTCAGCCTGGAGAAAAGGAGGCTCGAGGGGGATCTTCTGGCTCTCTACAACTACCTGAAGCAACTGGATGTGGCATTCAGTGCTCTGGTTTAGTTGACAAGCAATTGATCTGTTAAAAGTTGGACCCGATGAAAGGACCTCTGGAGGTCCTTTCCAACCTTTGTGATTCTATGATTCATTGGTTGAATACCCCAAATATTCCTGTAATTTTAGATTTAAAAATTCATGTTGGAAGAATTGTTATTTCATCTTACATTAAAATCAATGGGCCTCCATGGTTTAAGAACATCAAAAACCAGCAGATTTTTACAAATGAATCAGTTCAGGATGAAAAAACTGAAGCAGTAGGTTACTCAAATTCCTAAAGAATTTTTCTTTAATTTTAATTCCAAGTAATTAATTGGCTTTTGGATTATCACAGTTCATTTTCTGCTCCAATGCAGAGCTGTATTTCAGAGGAGGCTGTGGTGTTCTCTTCCTGTGGTACAGGCTGTCCTTATTCTTTCTTTCATTATGCAGTGTTTAGTTTATCTGTTATAGTAGCTTAAATGCCCTTTTAGGTTGTTTTTTTTATTTATTTTTGATTGGAGCAGGTTTCAAATTATTTATTTTAAATTTTTTATTAATTTTCTACTTGGATGAGTGTTCAGACTGTCCTGTATTTCTCAACTGATTGCTTTCACAAATGTTCCTTCTTGAAAATTATACACTTTTTTCTTTCTTTCTTGATTTTTTTTTTTAACCATATTGATGAAATAGAATAAGAAAATAGAATAATGAAAGAAGAAAAGGTATGTTTTGTTGTTGTTTTTCTGCTTTGAAACACAGAATCAGAGAAGTGTTGGTTATAAGGGGCCTTTGGAAGTCTCTTATCAAACCTCCTACTCAAAGAACCACCAGGTCAGCTGGGATTTTGTCTAACCCATCTTGTGAACCTGCAAGGGTGGAAGACATTCATGGCAGATATCTTAAGGCTACATGCATACCTCGTTTGGTATATTTAGAAGTCCACTTCAGTTCTTTTTGAAGCATATAAATCCTAGTTGTTGGTTCTGTGCTTTTTCTACATTCATCTTGTTCAAAGTCATTCATAGGAAGAAGTGGAAAGACTCATATATAAGCTCTTAGAGAAGTTTAGGTTTCTGGATGTTGTAGCAGAAAGACATTTTTATTCTGTTCTTGAAGTGTAAAGAAAGGATTCCTCTAGTGTTAAGATCTGTATTTTGTTTCTTAGGCTTAAATTTGAATACAAATTCAATAGAAATCAACTTCTTTCTCTGCTTAAATGTGCTCTAGAGAATTATGACCAAAATCCCCAGCTAAGATATGCCTAACTTGGCAGCTTATTTATTGCTTTATTGATTAACATTCAGATAACAGCAGCACTAGTGAAACAATCCCTTCAGCTTTCCATCTCTTTAGTCTCATTTTTCTCTCTGTGGATTACCCTTTGTATAATCAGTAGAAAATGTCAATTGTTCTGATATCTGGTGTCTCAAAGAACAGAATCAAGACTTTAAGCCATTTAAGTGTACTTCCAACATAATACTTCTATGATAAACAGACAAACAAAACCAGAGGAAACTCCATCTTTTTATTATTTTGGTTTATGCGAAAAATTTAATTTTTAATGCATAAAACTATCAATTGTATGGCAATGAAAAGAATAAAATCATGAAAACAAAAGCCCGATAGGTGGTGTTCTGAACAGATAGCAAAGTTTAGATTTCATGCAGTAGTTTTTCAGGTACTGGTCTGTTAGAGTCATCATGAGTAAGAAATTGTGTAGGATATGTTCTCCATGGGAACAATTTGCAGGTACAGAAGGCATTTAGTCAGTCATGCTCTCTCCCTTACACCTAGCAGTCCAGAAAGAATTTCAAAGATGAATGTAAGTGAGAAAGACAAATGCAGCTCTTTTGAGAAGTTTGTAAGAAAAGTACAACCCAGAACAGGTTGGACATGAGGTGGAATTGTCCTTTTTGATCTGTCTTCTGTGGCACCATAATGCAACAAATTATATTTGGATATTATGTATCTATACAGAGAGAAATATAAAAACTTAAAATGTGCGACAGAACCAAGCTTCTGCCACCCTTTATGGTTCCTGCCCTGCACGAGATGTTCTCACCCATATTCATTTTGTGCAATAAGCCAGGGGATTCTGCAGCAGCATCTCATTTCCTCTTTGGGAGAGCTGCAGATGCCAAGATCACCATGTTATGTACAAAAATGTTTGGAGGATAATTTTTTGCTTAGATCCTCCCAAAGGCACAAGCTCCATTTTTACCTTTTATAGCATGTGCAACACCTAAATCCAGTAGAGTTCTATGAGAAGTCACGAAGTGACAACATAAAGTAGTCACTGCCAGAAACTCTACAGGTTCAGGCTCTCCCCAGGACTTATTTTCTACTGTTGATCACAATATATTTGGTAATCATGGGAGGATGGAATTTTTCCTCTGCCTGTATGCCGTGTTGCAAGTCAAGTTCTACAAAGCAACTCCTGGGCTTTCAGAAGTCACTTTAAAGATGGGTTTTTGCAGAGACATTTCTCATACTCCTGTTCCTTTATCTATTTGAGTAAGAAAGGATGTGTAACCGTGGACATTTTTAGCTAAGTTGCTGTACTGGCCTTTTGATCAGTGGAAATACATAAAGGACTAATTGTGTGCAACTAATGGCAGCACTGAAAAAACCTCAGAGCACCACAATAAATATGTGAATAAACACTCCAAGTCCTCGTTAGCAGATATGTCAGAATGCAACAGGACTCAGCTTGTTTCAACAGCACAGGCACATCACCTGAGTAGGACTGCAGTGGACTCAGAGCAGTTGTTATTTGGAATAAATTATGCACAGTACTTGAAAGGTGAGATGTCCTGTTACTCCCAGGTAGTGAGGGAAAGATAACCAGGCTATTGGTTAACGTGTCCCAGAAGTATTTAAACAGGAAGACCAGAGGAAGCTTTCCTTGTTATCCAAAAATTATGGTGTAGAAGGAAAGAGATCAAAGTGTTTCACTGGCTCATTTTAAAGACTGTGAATTAGCTCTGAGTAAGGTGTTAATTAAAAAACAGTCTGGAAGAAAGTTTCAGGATTTGCATTTTGCAACAAAACTTTGCTCAAGTCAATGGAGAAGTTTATCTCAGGTTACAAGTGTTTTCCTGTAAGCCTGGCTTGGTGTGTATTTCAAATAAATGATGCAAAACAGCTATCAGCAAGGATCAATGCATTTGTCACATCAAAACTGCACAATGTGATTTACATTACCTGGCACTGGAGTATCCTGATTTGTCAGAGTAGTCCAGACATAAAAAGCCTCATTCTGGAGTTCCACTTAGAATTTTTTTAAAACATCTGTGGAGAATATTTTGCACTTTGTTCTTCCTGTCACACAGTCTTATAAAAATATAAAAAGCACAAGACTATTAGACTGAATTGTCGAGAAAGTTTTAAGATCTGCTGTGTCCTAATTTGTTGATCTATGTGCTGTCTCTGCTTTTTGTTGTGTCCCTGATAGGTCTATTGAGTACATGGAGTACACAGCTGTGTTGGTATGAATAGAGCTATGCATCAAAAAAACCTATGAACTTCATCTTTATTTGAAATCCAAGGCCATTTAATTAAAAGGGAGGGGTTTTTTTCTGATTCAGTTATAAAAAATACTGGTAGTACACTGGGATGGTAGGAGAGGCCTCTGGTATCCATTATGTTCCTCACAAATTACAATGAGGTCCCAAGGATTCTCCAGGCTGTGCCTCTATGTAAGGACAAGAACTCTCTTTTCTGTCCTCTGTATTTTACTTCTAAAGGCACTAGGAAATAGGTGAAAAGAGAATCAGGGAGGCACTGTGTGCTGAGTTTTTGAGAAATGAATAATAAAGCACTTACAAATGTTGTGAGTGTGGTAGAGTAAATATATTGGAAAAGATAAGCTAGTAAGGATTGCAGAAAACTAATACAGTTGTGCTTTTTTACTGTTGTTTCTGCAGTGTATCCATGCTGAATCTCACAAGAGGCACCTCTTTTCTATTAGCAGAATTTTAACTAGCCTCACTTCCCAACACTCCGAGATTTATGAGCTCATCTCTCTTCCAGGGTGTCTATAATTAAGCAAACCTAAGGGTAAGATTTAGTCAAATGATGCTGAAATTAAACTCATTTCACATCTTCTGAAAGACTCCAAACTTTATTGATGCCAGGATATTGAATGTAAACGTGCTGTATTTTAGTTTGGTATATTCTTTCTTTAAGGCTGATGGAAGGAAATTATTTTTAGCACTTTTGAAAAGTAACAGCTCCACAGCAGCAGAAACTGGCTCCCTCCATAGGAAGCCTCCTATGTATTATTTAGGATCCATCTTTCCATCCATTGCTATGCTTATCTGAGCATTATATGAATGCATTCTGCTATAAAAGGCTATGATGTAAAGCATGAGATTAACTTCAGAGCTGATAATCTGCTCACATGTTTTATTGCTTGAGTTTGAAGTGGCTCTAGAGCTTCTTCTCTGCATGAGGAACCTGTTATTTTGCAGCTCTTTTGAAGTGCAAGTTGGAGTCCTTTTTCCTGCTGCTCCAACATGTAAAATGGTTGCTGTTACTGCTGGTTTTATTGCCATCTTTAGTATTGTTAGGATAACAATGGTACCTGATGAAAGAGAGTACATCATACCATTGTGATGGGCTAAAAATTGTGCATTTTAGCAAATGAGTAAATGGGATTGTTCATTCTTTCTCTTTTGTGAAGCAAATGGAGAAAATGTCCTTTGCTGAGTACTTTGAGATCTGCAAATATAATGTGAATTGTATGTGCAAATTGCTATTTATAAATATAAAAAATGCAGGTAACTTGGAGCTAAGTGCAGAATTGCTGTAGATACTAGAATAAATCCCACAGTTCATTAAGTGAGTCAGAAAATGAAAGTTCTGGAGGAGGCTGATCAATCCACCAATACCAGCAGCATGTGAGTCACCACATGTTGGAGAAGAATGTTTTGAAGTGCTGGTGGGTGACATCACATTTAGACATCAACTGGAGGGAGTTAACAGCAAAATTATGGCTGATCTTCCAGAGTGGCCACTGTGGAGCTCACATTCCTGCTGTAATTAGGAGACACAATGTAATTTCTCTGATTGCCTTTGAAAATTTTCCTTTTTAAGTATATATATATTCCCTTTTCAGACATTGTTTTTTGGTTGATTTTTGTATTATGACTACAGCCAGCAATCCTAGGGATAGTGAGTGGTACAGCAAGTCTTTTTTATGTTCTTTCTGCTTTTCAAGAAGCCTTGGGGCTTTCAGAGCTGCTGCAGAGAAAAGATGGTCTCAATGTGAGAGTGGAGGGCAGCAGCTGTGGCATTGTCCTTTGCCTGCCCCCACCACAGCTTCTCGTTCCCCCTCAGAATGGTTTCCACACTCTTAATTTGGAGGAAAGGGAGGATGAATGACTGTGCTCATTTTAAAGTGATTGTTGCCATGAACGTCATAATTGGAAAACCAGTTATCAGTTAACACTGACACTCACAGCACTGAACTGAACGGGAATTGAATTAATGTAAACATGATGCTTCCAGAATTATATTAAAATTACTTTATAACTTTCTACACAATTTTCAGTTCATTATTGTCCAAGTCACTGCATCCTGATCCTGTATCAGCAAGTCTCTGTCCTGAGGTGATGCTTCTTGGAATGATGGGCCGGAGGTTGATGCCTCAGAAGTGGGCAGGGTAGCAATTAATAGAAAGGCAACAGCTGCATTTCAGGTAAAACTACTCCAGCAGCTGCCCTAGTGAGGGTATGGGCAGAAAATTGCCTCTGTTTTAACCTGCTGCTGCTGTCTGAAAGGTATGACAAACTGAAATGGACACCCTGATCATATAGGTAAGGAAAGCAATTTTTCATGCAAGGGAAACACCATAAATGATTCATAGTCTCCATATTTCTCATGGTTATTTCCTGTGGGTGTAGAAAAGCAGGGATTAGAAATGAATGGCAGTGCTTACTGTTCATAAGGGGTTTGCCTAGGGGTTCTTTAAGCTTTAAAATTAACTCTATAGATGCCAGTCCCAAGAGCTAAAGTCTGAAAACCCTTCGTGATCTGCACACATACGAAACAGAAAAGAAACAAAACAGGAAAAATTTAACATGATGTGAAGGTATTTTTTTTTGTCTTCCCTATACTTATCTGCAGGATCAGGGGCAGTACACAAATGGTATTCTGCCATTTATGCAGAGATTTTAAATGTTTTTTTCCCCGTGGTACTTTACAGTCTGTGACACAACACTAAAACTCAAGTCTCTTGAGACCCACTCACACACTTTAGACACAGGATGAGTCTTATTTCTCTGTAGTGCAAGTACGGTTTAAATGCAGAACAATGCACACAGGGATGGGTGGAAACTCTGTCCTTAATTTTAATGGGGATTTATGTGGGATAATATAGCTGATATTGGACTATCTCCTGAGGGAGAGGAAATATTGCCAAGAATAAAAATGTGCAATAAAAAGATCATAGACTCTATCAGTGAGCAATTAGGAGCTTTGCAGCCTTTGTATGTCTGGCTTATATATCTGAATGAAAAGTATATAATATATCAGTTATAGCTGCCCAACCTCCATAATCTCTGGGAAAATGGGTACTGTAACTGGCTGCTCATTTAAAAATATTTTTATGTCAACTTCAACTGTTTAAAAAAATTACATCTGCCAAGTAATGAGAAAGTACTGGGAAGTATTGGAAAATGGGCTTGGTTTGATATTTTAATGTGTCAATGAGTTTGAATTGTAATCAAAACCTTTTTCAAAGGATCCCTCATTTCCTTCCTTGCCTTTACACTGTGACAGTACCAGAAACCCAGCAGTTTCTGCAGTATCACTTCTCAGATGACTCCTCTCTTCCCAGGGAGTCTTCAGCATTATGTGCAGGCTATATTCAGCAATCAATATCTGTCACCTGCTCTTTAGAACAGCTTTGGTCATGTCTTAAAGCTGTCCAACCAGCTGACATTAAGTATCTTTTATTGTGCTAAAAAGACTTAATTGCTGTACTTCTCAGTAAAACCCCTCATAGACAAAGATTAGGTTGTGATGCACCTTGATACAGTGGATCTACTTATACACCATTAAGTCCCAAAGAAGGTGTTGCACAAATATCTTGGGTTTAGGGTTTTTATAGTAAAAACTTTAGACCTAACTTCCCTCGTGCCTGCATTTTCAAAAAGGATTTTGCTGGCACTGGATGACTCTCTCCCATTCAGGAGTAGCTCAAGTTCAGGCAGGCCTGAGGTGTCCTTATGGTTAAAGTTCTGTTAATCATAAAGCAGATTAGGCTGCCTTTAATGTCTAATTTAAATTTCCTTTGCTGAGCAGCTGCTGAGCTGCTCCACAGTGGTTGCACATCACTAACTATCAATGTACTGCAAAATGAAGGGTTATATATGTTTATAAGCTGTTCTGGTTATATTTGCTGCACAGGCACTGTAGCATTGGAAAACCCATCTCAAAGCAAAGCTTAAAGCTGAAATCCTTTTCTGCAGAAGAAGAAATAAACAATTCCTTTTTATATCTCTTTATAATGCTTTAGTTCTTGACAGAAAGCTTTTTTCAGCAAATTGATTTCTATCAGGGTGAACCATACTGCTTTTCTTGTAATTGTAGGAATTGTGTGTTTTAAGTATGACTTAGAAATAAAACAAAATTTCAATGTGAAATTCTAGTAGTGTGTACTTTTTACATTCTTATATACCATGGTAATTTCCCCTGGAGAATAAGGACGAGAAAGAAGACCAGTTCAAATATTTGGTTTTATTACCAAATATTCAGTGATTGATGATTAAAATGCTGTTATTCAATAGTCCCCACACTATGGTGATTCCTAAGATTCTGCCTAAATAATTAGAGAAGTGCTGAAGTAGCTCCTGTAAGTGAATGCAACCCTTTTATTCATATTTTCCAGAACCTGAAGACTGTTCTGAATGACACCACTGTGAGTTGGTTCTTTAGGGGGATAAATATGTTCTTACTCGAGACACCTGTGTGTTGATAAGTCGTATTTACAGTTAATTAAGACTTTCTGGGTGGAATTCTAGAAAAGTGTGTCCTAGGACATTTCCTAACCACAAAGAGCAGAAATATCTTTTTGGACTTAAACTTCTTTCTTAAAGGAAAATGATTATTTTTTTTTTTAAGATTATTTTGGTCAATAATTGTTTTATCTCAAACTTAATATAAGTGTAATAGAACAGGTAGTGGTTATTGTTTCACACAATATTTGGTCTGCTGGATTTAAATAAATAGATATCAGATTATTTGAGAGTCCTTGTGTAAAATAAGTTATACCTTGGAGAGACTTGCCCTAAAGCAGAAACGCTGAATGGAACCATGTGTTCCCCTGGGTCTGTTTTCATCTTTGTAGACCTTGATCTTAAAAAGGCTTAACTTCACCTACTGTGCTGATACTTAAATATAAATAATCCTGTGATTTACTGTGCTTATGTATGTGCTTAGAGTCCGGAAAATTAGGGCATTAATGATAACATATGCTTAAGATAGAATTGAATCAGAGAGCTGTAGCTATCTACCAGAAGATAATTTTCCAAAATCAAAACATGTACAGGCAGTGGAACATTTCCTTTTCTTTGTAGCTCTTGCCAAGTAGCAACATTATCTGCAAAACATTAATTTTTAGTGCTATATTTTTACTTCCTTTCTGATTTATTTTATATATATATATTTTTATATATTTATACATATATATATTTAGATATTTTTAGATGGCTTTGCCTTGCAGTTGAAAAAGAAAAAGGCAGGTTCAGGTGTAGAGCACCAAGGGCTGAAGTGATGAGTTACCCACAAACACAGCAATGAAGTCAGGGAGCTCAAGGTAAATTTAGTGTATGTAAATATATGAAACAGCTATGCCCTTCTTTCAATTGCTGGGCTTTTCTGTCTTCTAATACAGGTTATCTGTGGTCATCCAGAAACCACAGGAGACATTTTTGAATAGCTAAGAGTGACAATAGAAATGACTGCAAAGAAGTCCAGATGTTCACAAATTATATCTTCCTGGGACTGCCACTTTAGAGCTAATAGAACTGTCAGTCATGGGAGCTGGCAGGATGGGTTCTATTTAAGGAAATTAGGATTTCTGAAGTCTGTTAGTTTTTCCATTCCTGCTGTACTCAAACTTTACCAAAAAAAAAAAAACCCCGAACCTGTACTAGAAAGAACCTGTACTGTTCTTTTAGGACAAAGGGTTGTGTACACTCCTGTGTCTCGTGGATATTCTAAGTGATGATTCTGCTCCAAAATCAGAGATCTCCCTTTTCTCTTTCCTGTTTTGTATCTGTATATCAGAGCACAATTCCTGTTCACAAGAGACTGGCAAATTTCTGATGGTTTGTTATTCCTGCTTTGGGGATCTGGCTCATCCTCAGACTGCAAAAGAGCTTATTTTGTGATTTGGTTTTGTCTTTTTAATTTAGACCCAGGAGAGCAGATCTTTTCAGGCCAATTGAGATTTGCCCTTAGTTAGACTAAAATGTCACTTGCTTGAATTTTGAGATTTAAATAGCTTCTAAAATAAAAGTAATGGATGGCTTATCCATTTCAAACCTGTCTAACCCTCCATTGAATTACTCTGATTCGGGATTCCAGTACTGCATTTACAGCCTTTGTCTAATTATATTTTAAGGGCATAAACAATTCAAGGGGAAATACACAGCTAAGAAAGAAAATATCTATTCAATATGCTCCTCAGTAATGAAATTCAGTTGGCAATGAGGTTTATTTTTAAATGCATTTGCCAAGTTTAACTGCATTTGTTTAGCTTTCCAATATCTTATCCTAGCCAGCATTTACTCTTTTTTTTTTTTTTCAATGGTTTTGTTATTCCTTGTAAACAATGCAGAAATCTGAAAGACTTTGGAAGTTATATCTGTGTTTACAGGAAAAATAACAACTTGTCCATTCTTCAGTTGAATAATGCATTAAAATTGAAATGACTTTTCAAATGTTCTAGTTGAGTCTCCAGATGTTCCTCTAATTGCATCCAGAAAAGCTGTATTCAGTCACATATAAATCTCAGAGCTCATTTGAGAAGCATAGGTAATTTATTAATTTACCTGAATTGTTTCTTCCACTTCTGAATTTAATTTGGTGGAATTTCATCTATTTTAAATGTGCCTTTATTTTTGTCCTCTAGGAAAACAAATATTTGTCTGCACCAAAAAGCTGCACTTAGCTGTGGTAAATGGCTTCTTTGAATCATGGGCAGAAGCTTTATGGGACTCCTTGTGATTCCACAGGAGTCTTATTTTCATTTACTGCCCTGCTAATCATAAAAAGTTGGCAGTCACCGGAAAGCAAAGTGACAAATGTCATCTTACTGTTCTTCACACCAGGGCAAGAAGCATATTCCTTTGATCCAAATTGCCATCAGAATTGCTATTCAGATAATAACAGTGGGAGATTTAGCTTAGATACTGGGGAGGAACTCCATCTCTAGGGATACATGAGGAGTTGCAGAAATAACGCAGAGAGCTTGTTATGTTTCTTACACTGGACTTTTTAAAAAGAGGTTAGACAAATATTTGAGCAAAGGGCATAGTTGGCCTGGTTTTGTGGAAGCAGTGGCTGCCAAGATGACTCTTGGAACCCTGTGCAGCTCTGGATTTACATGGTTTAGTGCTGGGTATGACACGGATTGGGCTCCGGGAAGTAATTACATGGTGTTCAAACCTGATGGACTTTGTCATGGACTATTTTGGCTCATTTCTTCTGTCTGTGCCTCTGCACCTACAGCTTTCTGAGATGCTGATACTGAAACGGGATGTCATTTATGTACTATACACAAGTCAGAGTGTTTACTGCCAGTCCATAATCACCTCAAGACTGGGAAATGACAACTCAAAACTCAAACACCTCTTCAGCTGGGATTGTGCTGTGGTATGAGGTGGAGTGGTAGAAGGCACAAGGAATAGAGTGGTAGAAACCACACTTCTTGGTCATAGGAACTTGGATCTAACACATCCAGAAACAACTGAAACGATTCCATGGGTTTAGACCAAAATAGTTTTTGCCTTGCCTGTCTTAGTGGCTGAACTTGAAATGCTCTCCAATCTGAAAATACCTGATCTTTTATGCTAAAGTGTAACACTGATATATGTTTAGCAAAAATATTGTAATTTCAGTAGCATCTAAAGAGAATAAACCACTGGAAACAGTGAAAGACATAATAATGACTTTCCCCTACTCTCTGACTTAAACATTGGTTATTGAGATTTAAGGCTGTCAATAGTAGTGCTTTCAGTAAAAATAACTTCTACTTTAGCTAATGCACTATCTGATGACTTATTTATCTCAATAAACAAAAACTAAGCAACAAAAAACCTCAGAGCATTATTTTAAGAAGTAAAAGAAAAACTAAAATTATTGATTCCCAATACAAAATGACCACCTCTGCCTTGTGATGCAGAGGAAACTAGTCATGAATTTTGTTCAAAAAAGGAGTGTTTCAGCCCAAGTAAACACAGTGTTCAGACAAGGCTTTATAATAAGATTCTAGGAGCCAATGGAAGTAGACAGATGTGTAATTAAGGCTAAAGACACTTCCAGCAGCTTTGGAAAGAGATAATACTGCTGAGGTTACAATAAAAAATGTAAATCTGTGTGTTAAAAATAACTTCTCTCAGTTCCATCTTCCCAGCAAGGTGTACAGCTTGAAATTTGGGTGCTCCTGAGAATGCTGGCTATGTAAATAAGGGACATGCATGAAGTTTTCTTAAAGTTTTGAAAGAACTTATGAGATACATCTTTAATCAAAATTTTTATGTCATTTTCATGATTATTTATTTTTAAAGAGATCTTATCTAAATATTATCCTTACTTCTGAAATAGCTTTATCACAGGATGATACTGCTGAACAGGTGATGGTGTGTGTCAAATCCATTTTTACTGCACAGGCCATATATTCTTTAGTTAGTAATTTTCAGCAATGGAGGTAGGATTTTAAGCTACTTAAAATATAAAATATTCTTTGGCATCTTGCTGCTGGCCCATTTATCTCATTACAAAAGGTCTGTTAAAAAAAAAAGTCAAGATAATGAAATACCAACTAAAAGGACTGCATTTAAATCAGTCTATATTTAGCTTAGCTACATTTCAGAATGTCATTACAGCAGCAAGGACAGTTACCTGCTGACATTTTGTTTGACAGAGAAATGAGAAAAAAAAAAAAAGTAGTCTATGCTGGTAGGAGCTGATATCAGAGACACTGGGGGCTTGTGGATGTGTATGAGAACAATAAGAGAACACAAACTGTTTGGATTTGGGGGTCCTTAGGGCAGCACCAAAACATGGACATGACAGGGTAAATGGTGGTGAAAACAAGTGAGGTCACAAGAAGTTGCATCTTAGTCATTTATGGCATCGCCTCTGAGCTATGAGGATGAAATGAGCCCCAGCACCACAGAATCCCACAGGAGAGGAAGGTGAGGAAGGGAATCAGCTTTTCAGTGTGAGTGTAGACAGGTAACAGGTGGCTGGGCTGTGGTGGAGAACAAGTGAGCCTTAGGGCTTGGGGTTACCCAGTCACAGGGGTGCTGATGGCCCATGAGCATCTACTGGCCCTGCAGAGGCTCTGAGATCCTCATGAGCCGATTGAATGCTGTTTGCACCTTGTTTATGTGTTATATTAAAGCAGGTGGATTTTTATTGGTGTTAGAAGGCTGGGGGAAAGAGGTAGGGGAAGAGCTTGAGGAGAAATTAGCCTGGAAGTAGCAGAAAGTGGTGGTTGTAGTGTGAAGGGACTTGGGTTAAATGATGCTGATCCACTGGGATTTGCACTCTGAACTCAGGCTGCAGCCAGGCTGATGCTCTGTCTCAGATCCTGGAGTTTCTGTCTGCTTTGCTCACCTGGACAGTCACCTGTAACCTGCTATCCTATAAAGCTGAGTGATGTATTGACAGATCCCTGTTACGTGTGCTGGCACATTGACTTTTAGAAATCTTGGATAAATGACTCCTGTAGGTGCATTCAGTGGTTTATATTGCACAGAATGTATTCCACAGGGATAGGATTCTCCCTACTATCTTCCCTGTGCTTGGCTCATACTGGTTTTCGGTGAAATAGGTGGAGAGGACAAAGAGAAATGGCTTCAAACTGAAAAAAAGCAGATTTACATTAGATATTAGGAAGTTCTTCCCTGTGAGGATTGTGAGGCCCTCACCCAGGTTATCCAGAAAAGCTGTGGATTTGCCATCCTGAAGTATTCAATGCCAGGTTGGACAGGGCTTGGAACAATCTGGACTAGTGAAAGGTGTCCCCTGCCCATGGCAGGGAGTTTGGAACGAGATCAGTTATGAAGGTCCCTTCTAGCCCAAACCATTCTGTGATTCTATGATTCTAACCAGCAGCAGAGCCAGATGTAGCTCTGGTGCCTGTTCCAGTGCTTCCTCTCAGCTGTACATCCATCTCAGAACACTAGTGGCACACGGTGTGGGTGTGCTGGTCCTGCCTAGAGCAGCTATCCGGCATCGTCCCCATTTTGCTGTTCTCACATTGTACCATTGCTGCAAGACTTCTCCCTTTTATAGTTCAGTTATCAGATCTTTGGCTCTCAGCCTGAAGACTTTCATCATACTTTTAATAAGTATAATCTTAGGAGTTTAGAGCGTCTGAACTAACATGGGAAATAAAGGGTAATTCATCTTGCAGTCAGAAATGAGCTAAACGTCCCCTTGCAGCCGGTTTGATCTCTCTTTCTGGCTAATGCACAGGTTTCATTGCTCCCCAAACACGAGGCATGACAGATGGCAGGCAGGAGAAAAGACCAACGTGGAGCATCCCAACCCTGCAATCCCTGCAGGGTCCTCATACAGCCACAGCCCTGGTGCACATTGAGCACAGGGGCACCCACATGGCACTGTGCATTCTGTGTGCTGGCTCTGCAGGGGAGGGCAGCTCTGATGTGTCTCTTCATTTTTACTGCTGTAATTGATGATTTTATTTTCCACAACAGCAACAATTTTAAGTAATTAATTTTCTCTATAGCCCCCCTGAGATTTGTGTCATTTCCAAGTTGTAATCACATATTTCAATGAATGTAATCTATGTTATATGTTACAATCACAATGTTTTCAGAAGCATATTCTTGCAGTTCATAGTATGTTATCTGTTGTGAAACAAATACCTTTCCAAAGGCAATACTTGTTATTGTGCTGTTAACAATTTGAAATCAAAACTTCAATAGTCTATAAATTTCAAATCAGCAACATGCTGACATATTTTCCCCATACTCGTCATTACTTGTCAAGATGCAAGGTCTGGACTTTATAATGTATTTCAGTATTACTTGGCATGTGCCATAAATTCTTAAGAAATTAGATTTTGGCTTCAATAAGGAATAGATAAACAGATTATCTATACTGTAAGAGTTTACATCTACCAATGAGTGAAGAGTTTTGGAGCAAAAAAGCCTAGTGGTTATATATGGTAAATAAACATGTTGTTAACAGGATAAGCAAGAATAAAATCAGGACTAACTGTATTCTATTATGTTTTCTCATGAATACAATATGACACATCCTCCGTGTCTTACTGCATTGAAATCAACTGTTTGAGGAAAAGCTGTATTTGACAATTGTTTGTCCCGAAATGTTCCTTTCTCTCTCTCTCTCTGTCTCTCTCTCTCTTTCATACTTTTCACTGGTAATAGAAATGTAGAGGAATGAGCCAGGAGAGAAGGTGTTTTTCAAGAACGTTTTGGTTATTCATGAAACTCGAAACTCTTTCTTTTCTAACCCTATATAAAATGTTATAGTAAAGACAATGTGATGAGCTTCATTTGCAGGGATTAGCAGGGCCAATGTTTATGTGTACTGCCCATTAACATTTCAGTTCATTGAGTATATTTTGAATAATATATTTTTTATTGGAAGCAGAAGATATTTGAAAGTAATTTCATAGCCTTTCAAAGACAGGTTGAAAAGTATATATCCGATGCAATGCTTGCCCTGAATTTGAGGATTTATATTTTATTTTCTTAAACAGCTTGCACGGCGCAGCCACTGCAGATATGCACTGTGCAGAAGAAAGAAGTTGGACAAATTCTTTTGATGTCTCCCTACACTGTTATAATTCTGACAGAAAAACTATTTATCAGCAAATGAATTCCTAATGGAGAAGCAGCATATTGGATTTCTCTGCATTTTATCTTTCATGGAATATAGCAGAATCATCAGTATAAACATCATTGGAGAACAGGGAGGGACTTAGTGAACTGATGCTTTGATTTATGCTCTGAACGCCCATGCATTTATAATTAAAAGGTTTGAAAGTTTTTTAAAAGCCACAGTACTTATATTTCCTAAAGAAATTGATATATTCTGTTGCATGTGGAAGATGCCTATCTATAAGAAGTTACTGGAAGTAAAGAAACATGTCAAAATTAAGTTGGCACAGTTGCTCTACAGTGTCTTAGTATTGAGGCTTTAAGGACACTGGTTATTTCACAAAGCCTTCCCATTACACGTAAAGGAAATTGTTTGGGATGGAAGCACGCCTTTACCTTATTTCAGGCTTTCCATATGGACACTGGGCTGATTCACAAAGTCTTTCTCTTATCTCTTGCAGAGTGATTCAGCTGCACATGTGCTGGACCCATGTCTGGGAATGTCCAGGTGTGTAACATGAATTCACAGCTGCCTTCCGGTTTGAGTACATTCTGAAAGTTCTGATATCTCAAAGTACTTCCAGATATCTAAGTAATTATTGATTAGGAAATAGACAGGGGGAAGTCCTGGGCCAATTTGATTTGTGCTTTGAAGAAGAACCTCTTTTGTCTCGTGTGATGGACTTTGTAGTTTCTGCTGACAGGGAGCTGTCGGGTGTGGCTGTGCCGAGATTGAATGAGATGCTGGATGTCATCAACTGAAATATCACTAAGGAGCAAAACATTTTCAAGACACTTCAAAATGCCGACAGTTCACACATTTTTCTGGGAAGGAAAGCTACCAGGAATGTAGGGTAAAGTAGGTTTTTTGGAGTTTGAAAACTCATTTGCACATCTTGTACTGTCAAGCCTCTGAAAAAAAAGAAAAATCTTTTTATGGCTGTGTTGGGCTGCTGTGATTCTGTATATAGTTAGAAGAAGAAGAGACAGCAATCAAAGTTCAAATGTTCCATGGAAATACCATTGCAAAACACTGTCAAGGAAAACTGAAGGACAGGGGAAACTTGTGTCGTTTTATGGTATTGGCAAACTTAAAGTAGCTCAGTTTGCACCAACAGAAATCTGATCATTGGACCCCTGGTTATTTTGCTTTCTTAACTTCTAATTAGAACCAAAACCAATGTTATTTAAAAACTAACATCCCACTCAAAAAACCCCCAAAAACCACCAACCAAAGAAACACAGAATCTGTAGGGTGATCTAAATGGAACCAAGGGAGAAAAAAAAACAAATTGGAAAAAAGGAGTTCATGCTGAGTCAAAACAAGACAGTAAAGAAGGCTGCTGGGGATAAAAACCCCATTACTCTTTTTTGCTATCTGTCAGGAAGATAAATCTTTCTCTCTGGGGCAGCATTGCAGCCCTGTGTGCCCCTCTCCATTCTCATCAGAGGCACAAAGCATCTGCTCAGCACAGGGCTTCATTACATCTCCTCCTCATCCTCATGGGCTGTTGGCTCCAGGTTAGAGCCAGAACAGCACTTGGATATAAACAGGCAAACCTGAAAGTATCAGCACAGATTCCAAGTTCAGTTCATCCTGAGCCTGAGCCCATCCAGTGCCGGGGGGGTGGCTCTGAAGTGCAGGCTGCCTGCAGGGCTACCATCCCATGTCTGCAGCCAGAGCTCACTTTCCCTGTCTGTGGTTTCTTCTCATGTTCTCCACTGATTTATATGAACCTGCCACTTGCATATATTTAATTCATTTTCTATTTTTCACGTGTACTCTAAAAGAGAGAATACTCTCATTTTTCCACAAGAGGAACAATTGCTCTGGCAATGAGCTCAGGGAAGCAGCATCAAAGTGCCTTTTACTGAGACAGCCTGATTTTTATTCCCTGCAAAACTGCAAATGTGGATTTCAGGCATACTTGTTGGGTAGCTTTCCTATTGTGCACTGCAGGTGCATGGTGTATTTGCAGTACCTCTTGCACGTGCTGATACATACCTACATCTATGATGTAAATGAATTAATGTATCTGTGGCCCATGCAATTAAAAATGAATGGCCATATAAGAGAGGGAGTAGAGTTGTTTTTGTATGATGGTGATATCCATAAAAATAGATCATTGCACAGTAAATGATCAGTTTAGAGATGTGTTTTTTAACTTTAAAACACCAGTTTGCTGAAGCACATTCCCACCTCTACCACCTGCTTGAGTTATTATTATGGGGTTTTTCCTAATACTGAACTAACATTGAAATACAAATTTATTCTTTATTCTTTGAAGTTCTGGCACTTGCAGGCAGTGGTTATGTGTCTGTGTGGGTGTCTGGAGGTGGACATTGCTGTGCAGCTGCTGAATTCACTCATTAAAATAGTAAGAGGGAAGTCCTGGCTTCAGTAAAGAAAAGGCAAAATTCCCATTACCTCAATAGTCATCCCACTGGCAGTGGGATGAACAGCTGAGGCAGCTTTGACTCATTTCACTATCTTATATTTGGTAAGGGTAGAGTGAGATGCTAGGCCATAGTCATAAATGTTACAAAATAGAATGTTCAGCATTGCAAGTGCCACTGAAACACCAGAGCAACATTCTTATCACCATGAAGATAAATCATGTCAGAAATTCCAATAAGTCTTTTCCTTCCTGTGAACAGAAGTCTATCCACTGACAGCATAATTTCCAATAACATAAAATGAGGATATTTAATGTTTAAGTTCTCTTTCTCCATGTATTAACATTCGATTTTCACTCATGATGATTTGATCAAGTCCTTTGGATTTCCTTCTGCAAAGACCTAAAAATTAGCTCTTAATTAAGCTGATTAGAATGTTCACATTAGAAACAATCATATTATTACAAGGTTCTGTTTAAGAAAAGCTGTGTTGTTTTTGGAGATGTGTTAATTTTTTCCTCTTGCTCTCATTTGCACTTTGATCCTTGTCTGCTCTAGCAAATCAAAGTTCTGGTTTTGACAATACGTTCATATTTTATTTCTTTTATTTCTTGTTATTTTTCTTCCTGAAGCCACGTTAGAAGTAATCGTTTCTTGTTGTTTACTTCACTCTTTTTTTTTTTTTTTCTTTTCTCTAGCCAGGAAGTCAAACATTGCCAGGTAGTTCCTATTCTCTCAGTTCTTGTGACACTTTGGGTCACCTGGTGTTTGACTGGTTCAGTCACAAGGCACAAGTCTCAGTGGATATAATAAAGGGCTTTGAATGCTTGGATTTATACACTGTATTTGTGATTTCTCTCAGTCCATTATTATGTACAGTAGGCTCTGACTTGCCAGCTTTTAGAAGAGGCTCTTGATGTCCAAAATAGGAACAACTCTAATCCTACATCCTGTGGGACATTATTGCGAGGTTTGCAAACATTGATGTATGAACTGAGCACACCTGGAGAACAGCAGAGAAAAACCAGGGCCCTCTGGCAGCTTCATTAGTTCACCTGGTAACAAACTAAAGCATCTTTTAGTCATAGAAATGGTGATTTTGACATGATTCTGGAGGGTTGCAATTCAATCTCCTGCTTAAAATGGGGCTGCCTGTGCTGCATCAGGTCAGTCTTGCCATTTCTGAGTCTTCAAAACCTCTGATGATGCAGTTTCTGCATCTAAAACTCAAGTTTCTGACCTTTACAAAGGCTATGCTACCCCCATAGTGCAGCTTATTTCCCCGGTATGGAAGACAAGGATGCTCCTTAAAATTGAGCTTTATTTGTGAAGGACCTCTTTCAATTCAGTCTCACAGCCACCTCCTGAGCAAAGGGCTTTCCAAATCCCCCGTGGTTTTTGACAGCTGTTTAAGCAGGTACATCAGGCAGGCGAGCTTAACATAAGCGAGGTGGCTCATACAGGGGGCCCCTGTGCTGAAAAAGCAGCTTAGAGTCATTGCTTCTGAACAGCTGATAAATTCTGTAGTGCTCCTTAGAAAAGCTCTCTGCAGAAAATCACAAGATTTTCGTAGCCCATTACAGCACTGCTATAGCAATATATAATTTAGCAAACAGACTTTCATGCACAGTTTGTTTCATATTATCATCACATGCTTTAGTTCAGCTTTGAAGGGTCCTTTTTTCTTTATTTTTTTCTTCCTTACTTAAACCTGGGTATCTAATAGCGAAGTCTGCAGTTATTTGTAAACAGATTTGCAAGCACAGTTGAAGGGTGACTCTTTTACACAGAGGCACAGCACGAGTTTTTTGCCAGAAGTTTCAGTCTACAGTGGGGAGCATTGACTTCCCACTGTGGCAGATACAGATATGCAGAGAATAACCCCTTCCTGCACCAGAGATTCAAAAGCTCTTTGATACAGAAGAGACTGGCTTGACTTTCCTGGTTTTCAGGCACTGTGTTTGAAATGTCTGCAGCAAATAGAGTAAGGCAGGGCTTTGGTACTGCAGGATCTGTTTATTCACTGTGGTTAGGAACACCAGGGAGGGCAAAACACAAATATGTGTGGCTGATTGATGTTTGCTACAGAATGTACAGAGACTGAATTCCTGCAATAAGACACAGAGATGGGCAAAGCACAAATATGGTTTATTGCCTAAAGTCTTGCTTTGCCAGTGGTTCAAACAGAAGTTTTTCCTCTGGATGCAGAAGTTCCCTTGCAGTATATCCTGGATGAAAATAGTACTTACCATTGGATGAGCTCATCAGAAACAGTGAGGACCTGAGTTTCAGATGAGATAGATTTTTAAAAAATGTGTTTAGAAGAAACAGAGGGTTACTTATAATTTATTTTTAAAGGAAGCAATGATTAAACTGTATCAGTTCTGTGCAGTGTGTTAATCTTCTTGAGCCAAATAAGTCAGAAGAAAAAAGAAGGAACAAACTAAAAAAAAAACATTTCAATGTAGAGACACCATGTGTTCTCAGACACAGCATCAGAGCTGCTGTGCATGACCAGCACTGTCACATCTGTTTTGCCATGACCAGGACAGTGTTAATGCCATTCTTGATGAAGAAAACTGGCTTCCATAGACTCAGAAAATAAGCCTATCAGAAATTATGGACAAAGTGAAGTATTTGGACAAAAAACCTCCATAAATTGGAAGTAAATAATTAATCATGGCTTGTCTAATGGTATGGTTTCTTCCGCTTGTTCACTCATTCACTTGTTCCCTTGCATGTTTATTAACTGCTTTGCAAGAAAGGACCATGAACTGATTCTAGTATTTGACTGTCAGGATCCTTTCTGTGGTGTTTTACTGGGAAGGAGTTTCCACAGCCGAGGTGACAGGCAGTGTCTACTGACAAGCATTACAGTAATTGTTATCTGTTATGTCAAAACCACTTAGTAGCAGACCTGTTGGGTGAAGAAATTTCTGCTCTGCTCTTTATGGCAGCAAGATAATCGTTGTGTTCCAGAGCATGACAGGATTTTCTTCTACTTTCATATGTCTGAGCAGAAATCTTCTCTTGGGTGCTACTTGTGTGAACTTACTTTGTATTTAAATTGTATTACCAGTGTACTTAGTTTGAGGAAATAACTGAAACAATGCAGTATATTGCTCTGCTTTGTTCAATTTTAATTTTGACTTGAGTATTCTGTATATCTATGGCTACAAATAAGCTGGAAGCGTGTATATTGTGATTAAGTTAACAGTAGTAACTCAGTCATCTCAAAGTAACATCAGCTTGACAGATATGACAAGTCTGGGATTTTGACTTCTCCAGATATATTCTGAAGGGAGCTGAAAAATGAGAATCATAAGACCTCATTTCTGAAGACAAAGCACAGTGGGAACCAGTATGTTCTTGTTAGAACTGGTAAATGTGGGCTGAGGTCTGAAGATGAGAAATACACTCAGGCTGATGTTTCAGATTAGATTCCCTTTTGCTCTGAATTACCTTACTCTGGGAAACTTCCTTGAATAATGTTTCTTGAAATGGAGATTACTATTTGATATTTACCTGGAATTAAGAATTTTCACCCTGAATATTAAAGGAGAGTTTTTGTGAAGAAAATTATACAAAAGACAGGAAAATCTGTTTTAAATGCTGATTTTCATGAAGGCTGCTCAGGACCCATTCTCTCCATAACTCTGACTTGCTGGAGTTTAGGCTGGCAAACACTGTGTTGTTAAAGTTACAAATCATATTGATTTCAGAATAACTGTCATATATTTGATGTTATCTAAATAATAACGACTGTGAGCACAATGTGTCATCTTGCTGTCACCGTGATTCTTCTAGAAAAGAAATTAGCACAGGACACCAGCCCTGGCTCTGTCACAAGTGACAGTTCACTGTTGTGATTCGTTTACTTCTGTTATATTTGATTTACTTCTTAAGCTTCTAAAGCATAAACTGTAAGTCTGTTGATCAACTGTTTTTTGTACCCACTCAACTCTACCCTCCTGCAGTGAGAATTGTTTAATTGTATTTCAACCCAAACAAAGTCATTTTAATGGGGCTTTGTTTTCTTCCAACTGATTTGGATTTTTGAAGTTTCCATGAAAGTTCTGAAACACACTGAGAAGAGATGTTTATAGAGGTATTTTGTAGGTATATTTTCTAGCTGAGAGAGATATTTTCTTTGTCGTGCCAGTGCAACAGGAAATATTGGTATTACTGAACATCTGTTTCTTTTTTATTTGACTCTAAGTATCTCATTATTAACCCCAGAACTTTCAGTCCTTCTGGTCTAGGACTCCAACAAATGCATTTCCAAGGTCTTGGCAGACATGAGTTGTATCATTTCTTGGAACTTGCAATAGTGTCCATCATTTGACTTTACTGATGGAGAAAAATAAAGGGCAGGCATTTTCCTGTGATGGTCATTTGTCCTGTGATTGCATCATTGCCCTCACCTCCTTGTTATAACTGTCTGTGTAATTTAGCTGTGCACCTTCATATACGTCTCTATGATCATATACAGACATTTATGCACAGAAATGTCCAGAACCCTCACTTCTATGTTTATGAATAACATATAAAATAGGTACATGGTTAAAATGCTGTCTAGTCATAAGGAAGAGATGAGTCAAATGACAAGATTTGAAACCTAAGCATGGAGAGAGGATTAGCCAGAATTCTTAGAAAAGTGCTTATCTTAACTGGAGGCCTGAAGATGTTTCTCCTGCTGGATATCAGCATGTTTCAGGGTGGATGTTACTGAACTAAGAAGCTCGCATATGCCACAAAAGATTTTCCAAACCTTGAATGAACAATTTTTAGCTAACATTTTGTTTGAGGCTGTAGATAAAACTATGCTGATAGGTTGGTCTTTGGTGTATAGGGGTTTTTTTTCCATTGAGAGGAAAATATCTGTACTAGTGCTCTAATCTCTTGTGGCATTCTACACAAATGTTTTTATTCTTAATCTATTTGCTTTGAGCATGTATTACCATTTGCCAGTGATTGCAGCTTCAATGGAAGGTCTGAGCATTGTCTATTCACCCCACACTGTACAAAGCAATTACCTTGACATATTAATGCATGCTTGTCATTTTTCTTTTCATTTTCTTTCTCTAAACATGAAAGCAAACACTTTTGAGAAAGAAGAAATATTCCTTTGTCAGAAGCTGTGGTAATTAACACAAATAAGCAAATCGAGACTCTTCTTGTTTGATAAGGATGGCTTATAGGTGGAGTTTGCTCCCTTCAAGAGGAAAAACTCACAGGCTTTGTGTGGAGTTCCTGCAGTGGCAAAGCAGGGCCGAGGGCAGGTAATTTCTTTAACTGGTAGATTGTCTGCCTCTTTCCCTGCACTTCGTGTAGACTGTCTATGGAGTGGGGAGTGCTGCTCAGCTCGGCTCCAGAGGGAACAGAGATGAAAAAGGAAGCAAAATACAGGGAGGGAGAGGAAAAAGGAGGAGCTTTGAGTTTGCCCTTCTGCCATTTACTACCTTTCTAGGAATGTAAAGTTTGACTTGATATTTTCTAGCTTCCAGGTGTGCATAAGCTATTCCTCCACCCTCTGCCTACTTTTTTATTTTATGTTAACATTCTTTGAGTTTCTAATGGGTGATATCCATGCAAGCTGCACTGTGGGATTGACACAAGCCTGGTTCTGTGACCTTCCCTCCCAGAATGGGCTTTTTTCTAAGACAGGACAAAAAACTTCAGGCTACTCAACTGGCCCATGTCTGAGGGTGGTTCTGTTTTATCCCTTTTTGTCCATTAAAAGCTACTTATCTGTGAAAGTGAAAAAGCTACATCTTGTGCAATTTGCTGCCAGTTAGCTGATGAATGAAAAAAATTATTTAATTACATGATTGAAGGAAGGGAAAAGTCTAGATGTTTCATGATTCATCAGTGGGGTACAAACCTGAGGAAGGGGAGAGGTGACTGAGGCTGAAGTTTGGAATAGGAAGAGACTTAATAAAGGAGTCTAGCCACTTAAGACTAGTATGCTAAAAAAAAAAATCCTATGTCCTATACTGTTGTGTTATCAAATGCCACAACTGCCCTGAAAGATGTGGAGGATTTCCTGGAGCACAGGTACTGCTCCAAAACAGGATGTCTTGCTTTCCAGCCTGGCCTCCCATAGCAGCATGTGCCTCTCTGCCTCCCTGAACCCACTTCCTGAGTGCTCAGGAGTTCATGAAAAAGTCTCCTGCAAAGTCAGCTCTAATTTCATCTAAGCAGACAGAGTTTTGGAACTTTCAAACTGCTTTTCTTTTTTTTAAAAAACCCATTATTTCTATGCTTCTGTCTGCATGGTTTGTAACTTCTGTACTAATAAACCCATCTACTTTAACAACTATTAATCTGAGCATTTTGAAATCACTGTGGATATTGCCCATTTGCTATTGAACACTTTAGGAATCATAAATGTGACATGATGTAAATGTATAAATGAAATAGTACCTTTCACATAAAATCTGCATAGATTTTTTTGCCTTGGTTATTTTATAGTCTGTTCTCTGTGGTCATTTTTGTATCATCAATGTCTTTCTACTTGCCTCTTGAATATAAAAAATTCTACTAATTATTGAACAGTCTTTCTGAGTTAAGCCAAATAAGGACTTAATGACTTCTCAGATTCAAGACTTCATCCATCTAATATTTCATACACATATTTTAAATGCTGTTCATCTAGTTGAAATATCCTGAGAATGGCCATAAATTGATGTCATTTTCTCTTCCCATCTGTAATCTGGAAACTGAAAAAATAAATTACCCTGGTGCTGTTTTTCTGTTCCATTGGAACTCTAGAGAACAGGTACTTTCCCCCTCTCTCCTCTCAAGTATCAACATCCTTTAGTGCTGGAGTTCTTCTTAAGTTGTGATAACCTTAGTTAACCTCTGATTATTACGCTGAGTAAAACTCCAAGAAGTTTAAAACTTGAAATAAGCACAGACTGCTGCAGGTGTTTCATCCAAAATATTTGAGTCTGAAGAAGGTCTTTAAGGTTGTTTTTTCTCAGGCTGAAATTTCATAACAGAATTCTTCTGTGTGGGATAATTAATTTCATGAATTAGATGAATTGAACAATTTGGAAACTTCTAGAACTCTCTAGAGGGGAATCAAGGGGGAAAAAAGACTTTTGCATTTTTTTTGTCATTGTATCTATTTTTGAAGTTCTTGGAGGAGGAACAAGATGACATAGATCACCCAAAATCATGATGTCTGGGACAGAGGCCGTGATTCAGTTTACCTACTGCATCTCCCAAGAATGATGATTGATAGACTGAGCACAGCTATGTTTCATCACCATAAACCTGAAACTGCAAATAACTGGCTTTGCAGTGACTCTGCCAGGCTTTAGACTTTGGGCTGACAGAATCATGAGACTGCTAAAGCAAATGGACCTATGATAAATTTACAGCAGTGCCAATGAGAATAGAGCTTGACTGAATATTTCTGAAAGACAATAGCAATGATTTTCTGTTAGTGTTTCCTACAAATCTCCTGGTCTTTTTAATATTGTATCCAAATATCAATGGAATTTGCATAGTGAACGTGTCTGTCATGTGATTATTTGATGATTTGATGGCAGCATTTCTGATTAAAGAAATTCCTTCACAATGTCTTTTAAAGAAGTAATCTACTAAATGTTCTCAAAATTCCTTTGCTTTGATTGGGTAGCAGGATCGGAATGGACCATTTTTGGGTGAACTCAATGCCTCGTGTGACACCTGCACATAATACATTGCATAAATGGAAATGCCAACAGAGCTGTGGGACCTTGGACTGTTCATTTCAACAGCTGCTGTAACACCCAGGGGATGTTGTGATTGATGCAGTATCAGTAACACTCCTGACCAACCTGCCCAGCTTACTTTGCAGCCATTCTGGGGAAATAATTTCGTGATTAGGATGCAGTAGATCTTGACAAACATCCCTCTCACCAGGAATAGTCCAAACCCAAAACCAGCTTGCCCCTCAGCAGAAACAGAGAAAACAGGTAGTTATGGTAGGCTGGAAACTTTGTCAGTGTGGGATGACAGAAATAAAATGGTGAAAAGTGAAAGAACTAGTCAGTAATAAAATCAGGTGTGTTAAGGATAAAAATGCTTTAGGTCAGAGAAAGATGAGTTGACATTTCTAATTATTTATATTATAATTAACACTTAGATGTAGGTCTCTTACATACTGCTAGTCAGATTATTTTGACAAGGCATTACAACAATATTTTATAGTATTCTTAAAATCTGAGACTATTTAATAATATTGCTATCAAAATTAAAACTTAAATAGGATTATTATGGACCTACTATACAGAGGCTCACAATTGGAAATGAACATCTGTTCAAAATCACAGAATCACAGACTCCCTTACATTGGTCATCAAGTCCAACCTTTTTTCCACCATGACCATGTTAAATAGACCAGTAATTGTTCCATTTAAAAAGTCTTTTCTGCTATAGAATGTGCAATTTATGATTGTTTAACTATATGCTTTTCCTATTATATTTTAGGATTTCCCCAAATAAAGAGCATGATTGTAAGTGGCAAAACTTCTTGCAGTAAATAGAGAGGACCTGATCATTTTTCAGTGCAGAGATCACATGTGTAGGTAAGAAAAAGGGCACACTAAGGAGGTATTCTCTATTCAATACCGAGTGATTTGTGCTAAACCTAGACATACATTTAACATACTGGGGGGTTTTAAGTGTTTTTCTCACTAAGCTTCTTTAGAATTAATTTCCTTTAATGCCACTTAAAATCTAAATAGATTTGCATTGGCATGATTGGAGCTGAACATTTGTAGTTATCTGGCTTCCAACCCTACATCTCCCTCGAGAGCAAAGCTTCTGGCTCAGAGGAAGCCAGGATGGGCAAGAAAGGATGCAACAGACATCAAACTATGGAAACTTTCTGAAATTAAATCCTGCAGGTCAAATTAGAAATATATCTGTCAAGGTATTCTTATCACATATAGAACAGCTAATTTAAATACCATTAGAAAAAAGTTAATTAAGCATAATCTGCAAAAACCTGAAGTATAAAACTAAAATACTAGAATTAATAGTGCAAGAATGAGATTCATTCAGCTTTAAGCTAATGGTTTTTACATGATATCTTCTGTTAAACCATAGGCTCATTTGGGGACTGCAGGATGGTAAATTTTTATCAGGATTTAATTTTGTTTAATTTAGAGCAGAGTTCTACAATAACATTTACCATTGAATACTCAAATTAGGTTAATTATCTGTGTCAATTTTTGTTCATAAATCATTTTTAAAAATAGACTTGGGACTCAAGGTGGGTACCACACTACATTAGCGATAATGTATTTTAGAGTGGTGGTTTTATTTGGATGCAGCAGAAACTGATGGTGCTGTTCATTATGTATCTGTAAAGACCATAAAGTCATAAGTGGAAACAACATGAGATTCGATGAAGTGTCCCAGGATTCAGCAGGGCAGGTTCTCCTGAATGACTATGAATGAAATCCATAATGCAGAAATTAAAGTATCCCTTGGAAATGATGTATGGAACATGACCTGTCTGTGTTCTTCACAGCGATGACAAATAGCTTTTTTAGGAAAGCAACCATCAGTCACTTGGTATCACCTCTGCAAACCTTTTCCAAGAGTGTGGGCATTCCATGTTGTGTTCTTCAACAAGTGGATGACAAAAGGGGAAGCTTTTGAGCTGCAGTGTCCCTCACATCGACAGGATTGTCAAACTAGTGCTTCATTCAGTGCCTCTGGAGATGAACTGATCCACCAAAACAGTCATTCATTGAAAAATGTTTCTTTTTATTACTGTCACAGAGTATGTGGTTCATTCTCCAATGAGGGTATGTACAGACATCATCCTGTTCTAATAACTTTATTTTAAAACTCAGTTCCGTTGCCCGGTGACTGCAGTGCACTTATCTCTCACTTTATTTACAAATCTCGAGAACTTAACAGCTAGAAAATGATTAGTTAAGGGACATCATAAATCTTAACACAGCCCACACAGTGAGCATATTGGCTGGGATCCAACCCCTGCAGCTGGCCAAAACACGGGACCCAGAAAAGGAGAAATGGCTTTTACATTCTCTCAACATGGAAAAGACACCAGTTCTACCCATGGAGTAGCCTAGGGCAGGTTCAAAACACCCTGCCTTGCAGCTTGTAGCCTCGGGGGCTGCTCCAGAAGAAAAGGAACCCCGTGATGCTCTGGTCATGCAGCTTCCCCAGGCCAGACACTGAGGACTGGGAAGGGGGCTGTGGTGTGACTGAGCTGGCAGTGTTTCACCAGGGAATAAGCTCGTCCCGGTAAACAAGTCAGGAAGGTTGATAGAATGGGGTAATAAAGCCAATTTAATGATCTGTAGTAGGAGCAAGAGATCTGATATATTTTTCTGATCAAACATAAAGGAATATTTATTTCCTCACAGAACCTTCTCTGGCCTATAGTTATGAAGGTGAGGTGTGGTGTTTGTCAGCATAATTTCTACAGTGGAGTGTATTCTTTCCAAGGGTAGCATTAAAGTAGGTGCATCTGGATAGGGGGTCCAACAGTGCTGGCAAGTACAGTGTGATTTTGTCAGATCTGGCAGCTTCTGAGAAATCTCCAATGTACATTTAAATCGTAATAGAAAGAGTTCAGGGGATCCCCAGACAGTACATTTGCTATCTGACTTATTAATCTCTCTATTGATTTATCTGTCTTGTTCATCTAATAAGCTTTATCACCTGAATCTTTTAAAACCTAATTTTATTTAATCCACCAATGTTTTTTCTAACAGTCCTACTGCTGTGTTATTTTAGTGGGGGAAGCTGGAATCAATAAACAAAATGATAAAAAGGAGAAAGATTGATTTTTTCATATTACTTTATTTATTTTTAATTTCACATACTTTTCATTTTATTCTTTGTCTTCTACATTTCTTTATTCTTAGTACACTAGGGAGAGCTTGTTGATTTTTTTTTCCTTTTACATAAATCTAGAGTTGGTAAATGCTTGCACTTGAGGGAATTGCCAACACCCAGCAGAGGCCTGATTTGTCTGTGCTTTCTGGGAACTATTAACTGCAGTGAGATTGCAACACCCTTTCAGGAGTTCTGGCTCTAAGTGGAACATGCTTTTGGAGATGATCAGAGAATAAAGATTTGCCTGAGATGGATAACATGTGGCAAGCAGAGTATATGTGGACAAATATATACACATGAACACACTGACAAATCAATGTTTAAAGTGGAGTAAGTGGACATAGTTCAATATAAGGAGAAAAAAAAAGGATAAATACTGCAAAGGATCCAGCTGCCTCCTCTGTTGGTGGATGAAGCCCTGGGAATACAAGGACCCCACCATTTCAGGATGAGAAGCCAAAAGAGTGGATATGTAGGGAATTTGTGTCCCATTTCCACCACACAGGGAGGTGTAGGGAAACAGCTAGACTCAGTCATAAGGTGGCTGTGCCAGCCAAAATCTGGCAGACGTTGGTTTGAGGTTGAGGAGGGAAGGAAGCCTCCCTTGGTGGCAGAGATTTTTTAAGCAGAATCAGGAGTTGCTCTGTACTCAGCAGTATCACAAAACACAAACTACTCCATCCCTGAGGTCATTGTCCAGGGCTTTTTTGCTCCCACCATCCCAGACAGGATGATTTACATCACTGAACATCTGTGCATTACTGAACATCTGTATATCACTGAAACATCACCTTTCCAAATGGAGCAGGTTGTGCTGTGACACAGACATGGCTATTGTTGAATAATTCTGAATAGGGTGAATTTCCGTGTTTGTGAAATGCTGGTAGCTCACCCTCTTGAGGGAAGACTGTTGAAATTTGGAGCTGTGGTTTTATCACCAGTGCTCAGATACAGTTCAATCTGGCTAAGAATAAGAATGGTTGACTCTCACTTGCACTCTGATTTCCTGGAGAGCTTGTTCAGCTCCTGCCCAGCTCCTTGTCACAGTTGCTCTTATTTCCAGAGCTGGTTCATTTGAATTCTGTACATCTGTGCCTATACAAACTGCACCAAAGCCTGTGCACACACATCGAGGCTCCCAGGAAGAGCTGGTTAATGATGTTTATTCCACTCAAAGACTCTTCAATTTAGCTAGCAATGGCATAACATGTTCTAGTCCCCGAAAATGAAATTGGAAATAAAAAGCCAACTTTTTAACAGTGAGGGTAATTAATCATTGACATAGTTTCCCAAAGAGTAATTTCTGTTTTCATGTGGCTTTTTAGGAAAGGCGGGTCATTCTTACTTAAAATATGGAATGTAAAACTTCTCTCTAATAAAGGTGCTATTTATTTCAGTTACATGAAGAACATATTCCACCTCAGCAGCCAGGCTTGTGTCAGGACAGAAGATGAACCAGATTCTGCTCTTTGTCCCTTTTGGTTGTTTGCAAACAAGTAACAGGAACTTTTGCAGGTGCTGGAAAGCTATGCAGTTGAATTTTCATTCTTCAAAACCCCAGTCTCAAGACTTTTGTGCAGAATCCCTGAAGGTCTGCTATTTGTTAAAGTTTTCATTGTGGGAGACAGGGAGGTGTTTTGTGCTCCTCTCAGCTTTTGCCATCCAAGATTTATGTTTGTGTTTATTGAAAAACTCTTCACTAATATGAAGTGAAAGATGTAGTACAAAAGAAAAATCTAGCACCAAAAGTTTTCTACCTTCCTAATGCCACTTCAGAACTGATATGTTAATGTATTTATTTAAGAAACAAGTCACTATTTACATTATTTCTCACCTTTCCCTACCCAAACCTTTCTATTTTCCATTTATTCTCTCCCCCTGAAGCACAATGCTGGCTGTTTGTCAGGTACAAGGCTTCACTGCTGAAATAATACTCTATTCATTGCTAGAAACCTGATAATGGGTAAAAGATTAGCCCTTGCTGAAAGTGGGTTTGGCCTTGGAGTTGTGATTTTCTGTAATGAATGCTTTTTATGTTATTGTTGAGAAAGAGAGGAAAATTAATTTGAAGAAAAATATTCTTTGGATACTTCGTATGTGTTTTCTTGAGGACACAAAGTTCTGTAACAATGCTGACATCCAAAGCAGAAGCTCCAAAGGTTCTCTGCAGCAGCTGTTCTCTTCCTCCACAACACCCTTTCTTGTCATTCACATTTAAACTCCTTATTCAGCCTTCTGGGCACTACTCACGTTTCATGTGCCCTTTTTGCTCTAATTGTTTCAGTAATTTCCTCACCATTCTCTTCTTTTTCAGAGATGATATCCAAAATGTTCCTCATCTTTGGACAGTATACTACACCTAAGTTTGGATGCTTTCTCCCTCAAGGTACTTGCCCAATATGTTTGTATTTTGTACCTACCATGAGAAATTAGAATTTATCTTCTTAGGATCAGGTTCTGTGTGGTTCATATGTGTTTATTGCATGTAAATTCTGGTGTTATGTAGAAAGTTGTGAATAAAATTCATTAATTGGGTTATCTGGTGCAACTCATTTTACTATCATATCTTGTATTGGCTTCACTGAAGCTAAAATTCTGCTGAACTCAGGAGTAGAATTAAGTCCCAGTGTATCTTAACCCAGTTTGGGTCTCTGCACAGGGATGTCAACAGCTTCCTACATTTTTAAATCATATTGAAATTATCTTTCTGAACACACATGCATGTGAGCACAGTGTCAGACTAGGGGACTCAGGAAGGAGTTTTCCATTTAGAAGTAGATCCGAGTAATGTAAGAGTAATGAGATCAATTTGTTCTGGTCTTTCGCTGACTTTCTGATTACTTTCAGCTCTGGCTAGAATCCAGCATGGGTAATTACATTCTTCCTACCTAATTCCCCCAGTAGTTTCAGTTGCATATGGCATTCTTTGGCTTCTGTTGTTTTTTTGCTTGCTGGCAACTACTAAACTGTTCCACATTTCACCCCAGAATTGGCTGCTTTTCAAAATCTTAGGAAGTGTTTCATATTTTGCGTTTTTCATACAGCACCTTGGGACTAATTTGGACTAAGGGTCCCAACTGAATTAAATAATATATTATTTCCATCCCTGACATCGTTCATAACTCATAGATCTTAGAATTTTTGTATTTATCTCTCCATAGAATTGGTGGGGTTGAGAGTTGAGAGACTTGTTAATGTTCCACAACAGAAGACAAAATCCAACACTGCAATGAAACACTTCAGTACTATCATAGAATTAAAGAGTTGGGTAGGAGGGGACCTTAAAATCACCTCATTCCAACCCTACATCTCCCTCTAAACCAGGTTGCTCAGAGCCCCATCCAGCCTGTCAAAGCAGGACACTTTAACTGACCATTTAAAAGTGTTGAGACCTCGCAAAAAGTAAATTCTTTCAGTTGTGTTAAAGTCTCAGATGTTCCCATAATTGAGTAAAAAAAAATCCCTTTTCTGACCCACCAGTCTTCTGAGTGGTAAGTTTAAACTGCTTTTCGAACGAGATCTCAGTGTTATGTGTGAATTTTTCTTACCCCAAATTTAAAGCTCCATGTGCACTACAGTGTTTACTCTTCAGAAAAAAACGTTTCTGTTTGGCTAAGACAGGTTCTAACTAAAGCACTTCACCTTCCTTGCCAAGTTAGTGTCACCTTGTGACTGGTGGCCTCCTCTGAGTCATGAGTGGTAATGGCTGGGGAAAGTAGTCACTGCCTTAAGGGAAAAGCCATTTGATGGGGAATATCACCCACTGCCACGGTGCTCTTTATCTTCTGACCGAAGCTTGGAGATTTAAACTTGTTTCTTAATAGCTTTGCTGTAATCCACACTTGTCATTGTGATGTGTATCTAGGAGGCAGGTATTAAGTATTAATAAACCTGCTATTTAGCTTGGGTTTGCAAGGTAGAGAAAATTGAGGTCCTTATTTGTCAAGGCATTTAAAAGCATGTTAAAAGTCCCATTAAAATCAGTGCAACTGCTCACATGCTTAAAGATAAGACTTTATCTAGAATGAGACCAGTGCTCAGTACTTGACAAAATATAACCCTAAATACATTGTCACTGTATTTCCACATGCTCTAGATTTGCACATTAAATCAGTTATTCTCACAAAATTACAGATTGTAATAAAGTGTTTAGTATCTAAAAGTCTTGACTTTTTCATCTTGCACAAGCATCATGAAATCTTAACGTTATTAGAGGCTAAATAATTCATGTTGCTTGCATAGAGTGCCCACGATGTGTGGTTGAATTTCTGTGTCTCTCAGTGACAAAATACAACATGTATTTTGATCAGGGAAATGGAATTTTTTGCCCCACTCCCCTTTCCACCCACTGAAAAAATAAACAAAAACAACACCAAAAAAAACCAAACCACACAGAAAAAAACAATATAAACAAGTAGACAAATCAAAGAAAAATAGATATTGCTGCAGAAGCACCCAGTTATTTTCTAAGGTGGCACCGTTCTTTCCATGCAATCGTAGATTCATCAGTCAATAAGAATTACACAAGTACCTGTTTGTACTTTCCTTTTTGAAAAAATGCCAACTGAAATATATGTGAGCCAAGATTTAATAGTACACTCCACCTGTTTGAAAGATTTACAAGAGAGGTTGCCTCTCTTATTCAGGTAGAGATCTTACTGATTCCGTTTCAAGGTTGTAGTCATCAACAAGGAAGGCATTTAGACATGAGGCAAATGTAGCTCATAGATCTGCAATTGGACTGGGAAATTCAGAAAGTCCCATGAAATGCCTGAGAATAGCTGTCTAAGCACATAGCTCAAATCCTCTAAATTCTGCAGCAGAAACCAAGGAAGGAGATAAGCCATTGCTGACAGGGTTTAACTTGATGATTCATTTCCTTGTGTAGTACTGCTTTGGCTTTGGACTTCTATTTTATTTACTTCTGTATTTCAAATGCATCCCTCCAGAAAATTATATTATGAAATAGTAATGCAGTGATTCTAGTTAAATTCCACACAGGCCCAAGATTTGGGTTCCAAAACAAAATTTCCCAAGATTGTGAATTTAGATGGAGTCCCCCTTCAGTGAGGTCAATAATGTAAACATCAGGTTTGTCCTTGAACACTGATGTTAAGTTAGAGCTTTCTGCAAAGTGCCACAAAAAGTCTTAAGCCTGGAAAATAAGGTAAATTAATCGAAAACTGCAGAGAACTTTCCTATTGAAGCAGAAAAATTTCTGCTTCATTCAGACCTTGTGGTTGTTATATTGATTTCCCATTGTTATATTAATTTCCCACTTTCCAAACAAATTGTATTATCAGAGTTTTAAGTCGACTGTGCTTGATTGTTTGTGATGAAGATAACACTTCCTGACCATACACTTGGCTGCTATGAAATGACTAAAGCTAATAAATTTGTATAAGGAGAAAATTAATTATGTTATTTACTGCTTCCAATTAAGGACATTAAATCAGATGTGCATGAAGGAAAAATAGATTAATTAATGGAGGTCAATAAGTGCAGCACTTAAAATGAAAGCAATTTAAAAATATTTAGTTGTGAATAACTCATAATGAATTACTTAATTAAAAAAAGGTAACCATTTAAAAATCATGGAAAAAATGAAATTAGATTACAGTAAACCTGATGACTTCCAGCAATTAAAAGACTAAACTGCAGGCCCCATCTGCTTAATAAACATTCCATCAGAACAGTGTTGTACAATAATTTGAATGGTGAGATTTTAAGAATTTAGCCATCAGCTTCATGGTTTCTTCCTCACTGCTCCTCATAGATCCAGAGGCAAAGCAATATGCACAGAGGGGGCGAGAACTGCACATTTAGAGGCCTGGAAATTCATGAGAAATTACTTGATTTTGGTGACAGAATAGATAGTATGAGGCTGGCCTTCTGGGAAAGTGTGGAAAAGTGATGCAGCTGGACAAACTCTTCACCTGGTGCTGGAGCACAGTGTTTGGAATGGGCACAGTCTGAAGGTACAAAGAGGTTTTTGGTGATCATATCTCTTAGATGTAAACACATCCTACAGCTGAAGGAGCCAAATTGAAGGGTTTTTTCAGGGCTGTAAGGTGGTCTTCAGCAGCAGAGCTGAGGAAAAAGTAAATTCTGTCAAATCCTCACTGTTATTTCATTTTCAAAGCAGCTTTCCTTTTCATTTTGTCCACTAGTTGGTTTAAAAAATAAATAAATCTGTATAATTTCCACTCTGATACATGCTGGGTGGTCTTAAGGAACATACTAACAACTGTCCTTGTATAACTAAGAATAACTTTCGTGAGGGAAGTAGAATTAGGTTAAATTGTGGAATAGGTGAGTCTTTTGATGCATGGTAACTAATAGAAGTTAATAATCATATGAACAAGTTGCTGGCTGGTGGTTTGCAGGCAGTTGATGCAACAGACTTGGGCTGGGGGAGTTAGAACCTATATTTGAAAAGTAAAAGGAACAGCAACTCTTCTAAGGGGCCTGCATTAGTTGTGGAAATCCATTTCCTCCTGAGGGCAAACCTTCAATATAATCAGAAAGTTTCAGGCTATTTTACACAAAGTTTTCTGTTTGTTTTTTACCTCTTGACCTCAGACAGGAGGTTGGAGTCAATAAAGTGTATTTCTCTTTTCTGCTGAGAATCTTTCTGTGTTGAAGAATTTTGTTTGGTTGAGGGTTTTAAAACTTTTTAGTTGCATTTTTATACTTTTCATTCCGTGCCTGTTTTCCAATTTCGACCTCTCAGAATTATGGTATTAAAATTTCCACAATGAAGCAGTTTTTTATGCGTCAGTTGTAAAATCTTTATTACTGAGGGATTATACTTGAGCAACTGGCACTGGAAAACACTCCCCCAGGTAAAGTGTGACTCTACTTTTCTGTGCTTATTTCTGTAATAACTCAATGTTAGCTAACTCTGCTTAACAGAAGCATTCCCATTATGTTATTCCCATTCACCTGCTACATGTGAATCTCATCAATGTCAATGAAAATTCATCACTTACTGCTATGAGCTTTAAAGTAAGCCCAAGTTCATGAGAGCATCTCTGTCCCATTCAGGCAGTAAGAGTGAACTTGCATTTAACAACAGAAAGATAATTTCATTTTCGACATCTGAGAGTTCCCTCTAGTTCAAACTCGCACAAGGTTGAATTTTGTGTCCGGTGAATGAGAGAACTGTGGAAGTTTCAGTGGTTCACAGCCAGGCACAACTGGTTTAAGATGACAGGCAGAAGGATGATGAGCTGCTCAGCCTGTAAGATCACCTTGCTGTCCCAGAGAATTCCCACCGGTGCCAAAACAACCACATCTTTCCTTTGCAGCTTCAGCTGGAATGAAACAAGTCTCCAAGGCTTTGACTGCATCTGTAGCTTATTTCTTCTTATTGGAGTAGGAATAAACACTTGGAAGGAATAGTTTTGACAGGCAAGGTAACACCACTGAATGATAGTGTAAGGGGGTAGATGGCTGGAGTTTGTTTTCATTTTCCTCCTTGAAAAGAATAGGGATAGAGGTTAGTAGAAACAAGGGAGCTTTTAAAAATAACATCTAATATGTGATTCAGTATAAAGCCTCAAATCCTTACAATATATATATAATTCAAAGTAAACAAAGCCAACATGATTCACAGTGTTCAATAACCACAGTGCAAGGTCAATTAGCCTCAGCACAAACTGCAAATACTTTCAGACATATAATAGAACCCCTAAAAAAGCAGCTCATGGGCAGATCAAGCAACATAACTCACATGTACATTCTTACCAGCACACTTTCTGAGCTAATTCCAAGACTTTCTGAAAAGTTTTGGACATGGAAGCAGTAATGGTAGAAAAATAAGCCAATTATTTTGAGAGAGCAGTACCTTCTGTTGCTTTTCTCACTCCAGTGGCCTGATGCTGTTTAAAGCATTGGGACTGAGACAAAGTGTGTTTCAGCTCTTGTCAGACCTTGGGAGCAAGCTAACAGGTGACTTTTTACCCTATCTCGATGCATCTTCTTCACCTGCACTACAATCTCCAATGTGGATTTACATTTCAGTTTGGTTATAATGCATCAATTGCCACATGCAATACAATGGTAATTACAGGAATTATTACTGTTCCGTTCCTGTTCTGAAATCTTTGGAAACTGAGAGCAAGGGCAGAAAATAAATGTTTTTTGTGATTTGTCGGCTTTATTGCCTCTGACTAACTAACACAGTGCTTGGAAGAAATGGAGATTACTCTTTCAGTCTTAATTCTGATCAGAACCCAATCACAGCAGAGAAGCACTCATGAATGGATGAGCAGTATCAAGCATCAATCTTTCTTAACAGTTTATCAGTGGCAAAAACAACCCCCTTGTCACGGATTTGAACTGAAATAATATTGAGATTGGAGCCTGCCACAGTGGAAATACAAAAGTGAAATAAATTGCTATTAACATTTAGAGGGAATGAAAAGCATGCATGTAGGCATGATGTAGATCCATCAGCCATTGCAGCAGGCATTAATTTAACTTTCAGCGACACTTGGATAACTTGGATATCAGCCTGGTGTGGAAAATCACATGCACGTTGCTGTAACCCTGCCTGCTAAAATGTAGGAGCAATTCTTCCCACAAACCCAATCAGCTGGGATGAGGTTATTAGATGCAGCCTGGCAGTGCCACGAGCCGCTCTGTTGCACAAACTGTTAAATTTTAAAAATAAACACATTTCATGTCAACATCTATTAGAAATACCTCAAGTCTGGGGTTTTTTTCCAGCTATCACTTTTCTGTGTGTTTATGAATAAGTTTATGGGGTTTTGTTCTGTTTGCGGCAGAAGTGAGTGGACTTTTGAATATCCACATTTCCATGAAAACAGGATTTTAGTCATATCTAGGGAATAGAATACATCTATTATTCTATCCAATGTGAACAAAACTGGGGGCGTTGTTTATGGCATAGAGGGAGTGAGTGTGCAGTGCTTTGATTTAATGGCATGAAAGGAGAGATTGGGGATCTGAGGTCATATTTTATTTGCAGAATTATTTCAGGGTAGAGAGGAGGAGAGAAGCTATTCCAAACTGTGAGTCTAACTCTGTAGCACTAACTCCAGTCCTAATTTACTGCTTAGTTCAACTGAATATTTCCCTATGAAGATACCAAAGAGATGGATCTTCATCTTCTTGAAGGCAGGAGAAACACGTGTCCACAAAGGCCAGTGCCCATAGGAGCTGATTTATTTTGTGGGAGAAGGAGGGTAGCAGGAATGAAAGAGAGGTAAAGGAAATCATGAATAATGTTGCCAGACTTTGCCCTCTAGGTCAAATAATTACCTGAAAGCCTTGACTTTCTATTTTTCTAACTTATCTCTAATTATCCTCTTCTGCTCATTTAAGTATATTTGTGTCCATAACCATCAAAGTCAGAACCTAGAATATAAGATCATAAATTCATAGTACTGCTCAGAAAATAAATTAATACATTTCAGCATAAGCAGATATATATTTGTATATATATGTATAAATATATATCCTTTAGACAGAAACGTCACAGAGTTCTGAATGCTCAGTTTGGTGAAAGAAAATTTTAGAAGGCTGAACCTAGAGCTGTGCCCCTGTTAACCCAGGAGTGTTCCTATATAACCAGTGCCTCCTGTAAGAGTCTCTGAGCACCTACTTATGAGAGATGTCCAGAATCTTTTGCTAGTTCTGTCTCAGAAGAAGGTATGCAAAGAAATGCTAAGTACCTCCAAAAATTGGTCTCTGAGACTGACTTCAAAAGCCATCACTGAAAGGCCCCTCTGAAAAGCACTGGAGATTAAAGGACTGGGGCTGGCAGGAGGGAAGTAGGCAGAACAGAAGGAGTGTGTGCAGTGCAAACAGAAACAGGAGCAGAAACACAGCTACGAGGAGAAATTCTGAAAGTGAGAAGAAATAAAAGCTTGATCTTGCTATGTCAAAGAATAGAGGAGTGAATGAGAAGATCTGAGAATTTTTATAGACTTCTTAATCTTCAAAGACTTAAAAAAATATTAAGAGTTGGGTTTTTTATAACATTATATGAGAACAGAGTGGATATAAAAAGTGTTTAGTTATATATAAAATAAAAATATTTAAAATAAAATCAAAACTCTAGGTCCTTATGAAAGGGATCCCACCTCCTCCAGGTAGGAAGACAACTGAGTTTTATCATCTTATGCAAGATGAAAAATATTTTAGAATTTAAGCCCAGTTTGGTGGCAATTCAGGGTAGAAGGGTCTTTGTTTCTACTGTGAGACTGAGAACTGTCTAGTGACAGGGATCTGTTCAGCCCTTGGAGAGAAGCTGAACACAGAACATTCTAACGAAACATCCCCTTAGCACACCAAATAAAGCTAAATCTCCCATTAGCGTGTCTCCACTTTTGCCATTGACATTTCTGATCCCAAGGGAGTTGCAATAAACAACGTACTGCAAACTGGCCCAATTTTGTTACTGTTTTTATTGCTTATTCTATTTGGAAGAAATTTGTGCTTGACCTTTAACTGGGTAAGTTTAGAGTCAGCTCTCAAGGAGGTGACAATTGGCAGCTAATCAATAAAGAGTATCATTGCCTCAGTAGTGCCTTTCCCTGCTAGGTTTAGACTTTTTCTGGTCTGCAAATATCTGTAGTTTAGGTTGTAGCAAGGCCTTGAAGGTGGATAGGAATGTAGGGGCAGAAAGCACTGTTGATACTGCTCAGCTGCCCAGCTTGACCATTCAGATGTAGGTAGTAAATGTTATTTTCAGACCCATTGACTTACTTTCACTTGCCTTGGAGAGAAACAGGTTTAATAGATTGTATTGATGCACTTTATGCTCTGAAATCCAGGCTTGTGCTAGAGAGACTGGATGTGAACACTAACTTCTGCAGTATGCAAGTTGTCATTATGATGTCATGGTGTTCAGAAAAGTGTGATGCATATCCCTGGCGGGATGTGAAGAAATCTAGAGCTTAAACTCATATGAACTTAATCGAAGTCTAAGGCATTTGTTGCTTGGCCGGCCCCAAATTCTCAATGGTTGCAGTCTAGATTTCTCTAGGTTGATGTTTTGATGGTAATTCTCCCTGGAGGAAAAAAAACCTTCTAATTCAGAAGGTTTCTCTGAGTGTAGAGCTCCCAAAAGGGAAGGAACACTCAAGATGTATGTGGCAAACTCATGGAGAGGTAGTGGTGAGAATAAGTAGCTTTGTCTTTAAATTACATGGTTCAAGTCACTGCCAAAACCCTTTCTGCAGTACGAAAATGTCTCTTCTCTCCCATGAGGTCTCATATGTAAAGTACAAATGTGATAGACTGTTGTTTATTGGTTTCAAGCTAAATCATAATTGAACATGTTGTATTGAAGTTTTAGATGAGAGGTCAGTCTCATTGCCAAGTAATTGTCTGAAAATTACATGAACAATAAAACATAAAGTTATACACTTTGTGACATACAGTGTCAGGATGGTAGAGAAATATTTTTGCATTTAATTGACATTTAACAAAATAATTACAAGTTCTTCAGGATAATTAGAATACACACTGTATTTGCAAAGAGCTTCAAATACTAGTTGACCTTTAGTAAGTATGTTAATCAATAACAAACATATAACTCATCATTATGCCAATTAAATGCCTGTATATTTCATTCAGATACTTAAAGATGAAGGTTAAATCATGTTAAATCATTGCCCTGTCAGGATGGACATTTTGCTCTGATGTGTTGCTTTCAGAGAAACCATGCAAAATATCTTGTAAAATGCCCCAGGGTTCTTACTGATCCAGTTTTTAATTTGCAGCAGGGATTGTACTCCTGTGAGTTGCAGTCATGAGATTCATTCCCACAATGCAGAGTTCTGAAGAGATGACC
Source organism: Serilophus lunatus (assembly GCA_013399895.1). Taxonomy (NCBI): domain Eukaryota; kingdom Metazoa; phylum Chordata; class Aves; order Passeriformes; family Eurylaimidae; genus Serilophus; species Serilophus lunatus. The sequence continues at coordinate 4,786,616 of VXBA01003202.1, forward strand.
CCCCTCGTCCCTCTCCTTTGTGTCCCAAAAAATAGTGTCTCTACTAATCTTGCAACATCAAGAGAAATATAATTAGGTGACTGCAAAACTACCTTGGATATAAGGCATCTCTGAGCACAGAGATTAATATCTTCTCCCAGGATAGAGGTATCGTGATGTTTTATATGTACTGATGAATTAATACAATAATGGTTGGTGTGGAAGTAAAACATATTTGTGTTGTGTTACACTTTTCTCTAACATTTGGTGCAGGACCTCAAAGGTGGAAGTGGAAATGGTTGGCATTTGGAATCAAAAGCTGTAGATTTTCTGCCAAATTTAGTCAAGTAGTTAAAAACAAGGAAAAGACAGGAAATACTGTTTTTCTTTCTGGGCTTGCAGGAATTTTTCCAAGATGTTATCTTTGCAAAAAAAATCTATTCCAAACACAAGAGATCTAAGAACAGAACAGCTACTGGTATGATGTAAATCAGCATTGCTCCACTAAGCTATAACTGTTCTATTATGTTGAAGAGCTGATCAAATGTATTTGAGAAAGGTGCAGTAAATTAATATGGCCATTCTCTCTCTTTTTCAAGAGTGATATGTTTCTGACTTTGCATAAAGGCCAATGAAGTGTTAAATTGAGGTGATTAAATACAGAGTGTGAAGGAAATGATTCCAAGAGCAAGAATCAAGGAGAAGATATGAATGAGGATGCAATAAAAATAATGTAATCATTGAAAGATAAAAACACCTTCTTATATGCTGAGGCCGAAACTGTAGTGACAAAATGACACATGTACTGGGGAAATAGCAAACAAAATTCTCTCCTTGCCATGGAATTGAGGTTCCTTTACAGTGTTATGAAAAGCATTTTGTAATTTTCAGTATTGGCTCTGTACCTGGAGCTGAAATAGAACAGAAATATTTAAAAGGCATTAAGTAACTCAGAACTACTTATTCAATAAGATGATCACCAGGCCCAGTGCTTCCAGGAAAATTCCTTTTCATAACTGCATGAAAGGCTCCTCTTCCTGGTCCTGCTTTTACTCTGCTATCACAATTCAAGTAGGCAAGGTGTTTACCTTAAATTTGCAAATCACATAGGGTGTTTTCTAAGTACTAAGTTAATTATAACCATTATAAAGTAGTTTTTGTTCAATTTTTGTATGGACTAGATTTACTAAGGAAATAAGGAATTCCCAGTTAATACTGCAGCCATTTTGGTCTGCAGGTCCCCATGTCACTCCAACAGGAGCTTATGGCTGGGTACAATTCCTCACATTCACTTGGAGCATCTGCCCATTGCATTTTAAAACATGACACAGAAAAGAAATCAGACCATCAATGTCTACATTACCCTTGTGAAATAAAGCCTTATTTTGCAGACACTGTCTTCTGAATAAAACATTGCTCCCAAGTTGTAATCTAATTCCCCAACAGGTAAACAGGGAATTCTGCAATGAAGCTGATGAAACTAAAGTCAGACTCACATCAATAAAAATTGTCCTTAAAATATTGTTAAAGTGGAGTAGTATACCTTGGGTTTAGCATACAGAGAAATGGAGATTTATAGTCAGTGAAAAGTCGATGATGAAAATCTTGAGAGGTTTTATGAGCCCTGAGGCAAAAAAACACCAAGATATCAGTCAGGCCATTTGAAAGAAAAGCCCAGAAATCACTCTCAAAGAGGATTGTTGATTTTCCATGTTAATAATTGATAAAATAATGTACAGACATCTTAGCTGTAGATGTAACTGCCAAAAGCTGTGAAGCTGCATTAATATATTCTGCATTGCTTTGAGGAGAAGTTTTAAAGTGTCACACACATGCACGCACACCCTTAAATGTTTTATGCAGAAATAAGCTACTAATGATCCATTCATGAAGCATTCCCAGTGATTTGATCTTTATGAAGCATTGGTGTGTAAGATGGAACACAGTCCTCCAGATGATATTTCTCTGATGCTCTGTAGAGTGACTTTACAGTTTTTCGTGCTGCTTCTGAAAAGGATCATTTTCCTTTGCCTTTTCTGAGCTTATGGGAGCTCCATCATTCCCATTTTCTTAATACACCTTTGATTCATCGAGAAGAATGGGTGGAGTGAAGAAAGAGGAAATACTAACATCTGATGACTGCAAAACTTGCCTAAGGAGCTTGGAAATTTTTTTCCAAGCATGTCCTTTTCAACTACCATAGACCAAAATGTTCTGAGGTTGGAGGGGAGAATATTGTTGAATATGAAGGCAATAGGGAGTAATGGGAATGCAACATCTAATTCTTCCTGGTACTGTGGATAAAGTAACTCAAGAGGAATAAACTCTTCAGTCTCAGAATAAATAGCAGTCAAGAAAAGCTGAAGGAATTTAATATGCCAGAAATAGATCAATGACTGCTTTAATGTGGCTTCATGTCAAGTTTTCTTCCTGGAAGATAAACTAGAAAAGAGAAACTTCCTTTACAATCCCTTGGAACCAAATGCCTGTGTAGTGAAAAGGAGGGAGTGGTTCCATAAAAGCAAAGAAAAGTATTGAATGAGGCTTTGTCTCGAACTTTAGGTGTCCATCGTTATGGAACTGTGTAGTCTGTTACAAGAGCCAAACGAAATTTGACAAGCATTTTGTTCATCATATTCAGGGTTGTTCTTTTTTTCTCTGTCTAAAGTGAAGAGTTATAATCTCAATTACTCCTTCTGCCTTGCTCCCATAATTGTAGTGGGTCCTAGGGGAAGTTTTACCACTAAGAATTAATCTTTCCCTAGTTTCCCCAAGCAAAATTACCAAATCTGCAAACAAAGGGTCAATTTCCTTTTTTAAAAATGTCTCTGCTACTGTATAGAATTCTTATTTTGTAACAAGGATTATGTTCAAACTGTTGCTCTGGATTCTAATAGTCTGGTTTCTTGAAATGTAATAGTTCCTATGTTGATTCTGACTTTCATTCACTGAGATCCATCATGTCAATAAATCACATTGCAGTTTACAGTTCAGATTAATGTGTATTGATGCCTTCTGAAGTAATTATTGATACTAGATATATTCTACTCATCTACCCACCACTTGATTGTTATCATCAGTGATTATTTCATGACCTTTGTTTGCATTGTCATAGTTTCTCCTAGCTTATATATTCATAGGAAAATTTAAATATTGAAAGATTAAGACAGTAGGTCCAAAAATGCAAATATCTGGTAAATTGACTTATGTTGTTCATATTTCATTCATTTTCTGTGTGGAGAGCCATGGCATAGACTGTGTGGTGTTTGGTTGCCTGTAGAGTGTAGCAATGTGAAATCACAATTAGTTGATTTTACACTCCCGCCCCGTGAGTGATTTCCATCTTGTAGAGCATAGACGGTTCTTTTAAAAACACTCAGAGACCTATTTTCTTCTCTGCTTTCATTCTCCCACTTCAACAGTGGCTGAGAAACACCCAACAATTCTTCTTTTCTGGAGATGGCAATTACTTCATTTGCATCTGCTTTCTCATTTAGGCTTTATGAGGCATCTGGAGGCAGCAAATAGAGCTCAAATTCATTCCAGCAGCAATTTCAGGTCAGAACCACTGACAGGCTACACTGAGCATCTCCTGTACCCCCAAAGGCTCTGGCCTCGTGGCCCTTTGTCACACAGGTGACTCTGTCTGAAAAAGCAGCTCTACTGTTTTCAAGAGTGCTACACTGTGGGCTTTAGAAAGAGATCCAGCACTTCTATTGCTGTTTTTAGACAAGTGAGTGGTACATCCCCTGTAGTTGTAGTAACTATTTTTCGCCTTGTGATGTGGCTAGATCTGGAGTTTTCAGCTTTGCAAGATTTTGCTGAGGGGAAGCCAAACAAAGACCTGGGTAACTGTGGCTGCAACATTGCTTTAGACAGAAAAACTTTGCTTTTCATCAACTCAGTGCTTTGGCCAGCAGTCTGGAAACAGAGCACTGGAAGGAGTGTCAAATTGTACAGATTTACATAGAAGTTCCTTTAGATAAAAGAAATAAGTAGAACTGGAGCAGGAAATCATTTGTCTGCTCTCTTCATGGTAGCACAGGTGGTGCTTTAATATTTGAGGCATTTATTTGCTTAATTCTGGCAGAGTTTGGGGTCTTGGCAAGTTTGGAGACTTCAACTTGTGAAATATTGATGAGATTAAAGTACATACACATTTTTTCTCAGAGATCTTATCTAATTAATTCCCAAGACCTTTTAATAGAGTGAGTGTGGTGTATATGAAAACATGGCACTTTGATGAGGTTTTAAGTGAATTGATTTCAAGAAATAAATCTACTTTTTAAGTTGTTATATGTGCTCTTTGACACTGTGAGTTCTTTATGTGTGAGCTTTTAGTTGGGTCACACAAGGCAGCTGAGTAGGTGTTTCCTACAGAATGAACTGAAAAAAGCCATTCTTGAGTCCAGATTACACTTATTTTCCATATTTCCACTGACCCAAGCTCCAGGACAAACCCATTTTACAATATGAAAGAGAGTGAAAGCTTCAAATGCAGAGTTTGTTCCCTGTTTTACACATTAACCTCTTGGTTTAAATTCTGCATTTTCCACATGGCATTTATTAAAATAAATGAAAATCTATTAGGTCTTACCCTCCTTTCAGCAAGACAGATTTCCCAGTTGTGCCATTCCAGTACTGGCAATAATGGCTTTGCAAACTCAAATTGTATAGAAGAAAAGAAAAATCAAATCACAAAATATTTATGTTTAAAACTGTACAAGAAACAGGCTAGTGGCTCACAAGGATGACTGATACAATGTAATAGCCCATAAAGTGTTCTTTGGCATGACTTTTTAGTCGTTTATTTAGTTTTCTGTCAAAGCAAAAATACTGGCTGGCCTTACAAGGTTTTGGCCTATTTAGAAATGTACAACTCTCTTTGCAGACCTTGCGTGAGAAAAACATTTATTGCAGTAATTTTGGTGACATTCTGTGAAACTGTAAATTACACTGGAGTTATGTCAAAGACATTCTCAAATAAAATTACAGAAAATAAGATATAAAATGAAAAGCTAAGCTTTTCCAGCTGTAAGTCTATAGACTGTTGTGAGAGTTCCATTATGTCCAGCAGATGTCAATGTGGTGATAAACTAAAGCACACCAGGAACCAAAACCAAGGCTGGCCACTTCGGGAATAAAGTGAGAGCAGCTATTCATGTTCCAGGTGCCAGACTCAGCCATCCTTTCTCAGTACAGTGGAGGTTTCATTTAATTTCTTTGGACAACTTTTCAAAAACTGGCTTTGCATGTCCACACACAGTCAACATTGATTTAACTGCAGTTAAAAATGCTTCATGACTCCTATGACATAAGACATCACTTGGCTTTTTGCTTTCCATTTCTACTCATCCCTAGCACCTGTAACTACGATGGTCTTTCTTTTTACCCATGAGCAGAATAATTAATATAAGCTGTTGTATCAAGGCTTTTCTCCAGAGCTTGTCAGATTTTCTCTCCAGACTTATCCAAGGAATTCCCTGTTGTGCTATTTGTTGTGTTACATATTTTTCAAATTGCAAATGTTTCACTGATGTTAATTATATAGGACATAGGAGCAACGGGTGGTGGTTAACACTTTATAGGAGGATAGCTTGTCCTCTAAGTAGTTCTTCTATCTAGTCTTTTACTGTTATGTTTGAACACTCTATTGATTTTCTTTAAATTCATCATATTGTTTAGCTGGTTTTTTACTGTACATGATGTTTGAATATTGCTATATTGATTTCCCAACAAGACACTTTAGTTTGAAAATATTAATGGCTGAACCTTTAAGTACACGTGTTTTTTGTTTTGTAAAATCGTTCAACAATGACCAAGGAAAAGAAAAACCTTTCTGCCTTCCTTGCCTTTTATTTGGAATCGTTTACCTAGAACATGGGTTAACAGCTGATCTTCCAATGAAGAAGATCAAAGCTTCACAAAATTGATCAGGAAATGGTTGTCTATGTAAAATGTCTTCAGCAGGGGGCATGGGCAGCTGTCACCTCATGGTGAGTCACTGCGTGCAATGCTGTGGTGAGGCCACTCTGTACAGGGGAGCTCAGAGTCGGTCTGACCCACAGCCACAGAGCTGCCACAGGTTCAAATGGCTGTGGCTGTGATTCCCAGGTACTTTCCTCTGGCTGAATGGGCTTGTGCCATTGTTTCCAATATTAATAGAAATTTATATTTGGCTCAAAGTTATTTTAAACAAAAATGGTATTTTGATTTTATCACACCACATCAGTAGCTCTTTCCTCAGCAATGTTACTGCTTGACTGAGGCAATTTGTCAGCTCCTGGAATTTGAGATACACAGTGGACTTTCTGCAGCATCATTCTTTCCCATGTCTGTTAGCCCCATGCTTGGGTTCTCTGGGGAATAACTGCCAATAAACAGCCACAAAAGCAACAATAAACCTCCCTCCCATTTCTGTCTCACTTACTGCTGACCTCTGCTTTCTCAGATAAGAAAATGGTGATATGCACATAAAGGAACTGTTCTCCACTGCTGAATATTTCATATGGGTTTCCTGTTGAAAGATTGACTTTTGCCACAGCTCTCTGACTTTATTTGTTGTCAGGATGAACACGCACACTGTGTTCTCAAAATGTAAATATGAGTATTTGCTCTTTTGTCTGCTTTGGAGAGCTCTGACTGTGGCATGTCATGAGCCCCCTTTTCTACAAGAGTATGAAACTTGCAAGCAAAGAAATTTTCAGGCTGAAACTGCTATTCAGTTCAATCCTCTTGAGAACTTCTCAGATCTCTATATGTATGGTTTGCATAAATTCTTTCAGTCTTAGACCAGCGTTTGGCAAATCACACAAAGGCAATAAGTACCATAAGTTGATACAATATATTATAGAAAATACTCAGACTAAAATAAATTTTTTATACTGGCTTATCTTCAACAGTATTTGTGTCACTTGAGAGTTGTTTTAAATCTGGACAGTATAGTTGTGGTTTAGCATAATAACATATTTTTGTTACAATACAGCAGTTTTGCATATTAGTTTGTCTGACACCAGCTGTCACAAGGGACTAAACAAGGAGAAATTCTGTTACTTCATTTTATGAGCACTAGACTCAATTTTGATTATGGTCTAATAAGTGCATTAAGCCTATAACAATTCAGCCTCAGAAGATTCCCTGAGAAGGCAGCACCAGGCAGAAATAGAGCACCATGTCATCTCACTCTGGAGAAAAGTTATTTACTTGTTTGTCCTCAGCTAGTCCTCAGCTGTTAACCATAGATTATTTTTTTTCCTAATAGCTATATAGAACCTGGTGGGCAATACCCACTGGGATCTGTCTGCTGACTTAGATCAAATTTTAGTTCCAAATATATTTACTGTCACTTCTTTTATATGGGACTTGTAAATCTTTTCATGTAGAAACAGTCTGGAACTAAAGGTCTAAACTCTCCCTTTGATGTCAGTAAGAACTTCCTGCTTAGTTGGATTGCTCTATAATATTATACAACCACTGGAGAAAAAAAAACCCTTGATAATGTGTGGTGAGAAACTTTATAGGAATTTTTAAATTAAACTTTAAGTGAGCCTGTTGATAAGCTGGTATAATAAGCTCTGCTGTAGGCTTGGGAAAACATGCATAAATATACATAAATGATGAAATCAGAAGTAAAAGTCATCTAGATATTCTCATTTGTCTGCAACAGGTTTTGTAAATCAGCTATATGTGTGATTTAAATCTTAAGCTATGGATGCCATATGGATTCACTGTGTACCCAAAACACTGCAACCCTTGCTGAGGAAATAGTATTAAGGACAGTTTATTCTTGGTTTATTGCAGTATTTCTTCTGAGTGGTGAACACATTTTGAGCTTCCCTTGAATGTGGGCATGTTGTGCTTTCTGGAATAGAAACAGATATGTTGATCTCTTCCTTACATATGAGTTCCTCAAAAAACCACAAACCAAAACAACCCATCTTTTGTGGGTAGTAACTGTTCTGTGCCCTACTGATGTCTCTCTCCTGACTCTCATAAAGTTCAATCACTGGGAAGTGTTCAGAATATTTATTCTCTTCTGATAAGCATATATTGCATTCATCTCACTTAGTCAGGTCCTTTTTTCTGACATTTTTAAGGTCATTTCCAGAATCTTACCATAGTTCAAGAGATGTATATTTTCGTATAACACCCTGATGCTTTCACATACATATAAATTTCATTGACGTTTTCATGTATTGATCTTCATGATTTTGTGCTTATAACGAGATTAATCCTTTTCCTTTCTTACTCTAAATTCTGGAAAACACCAAGAACACAATCTGGTATAAATTTTCTTGTTCTAAAGAAAATGGTCTTGTGCAATGCCATGTAGCTTAATGTAATTCCTAAACCAATGTTGGCTCACTGCAAAAATATATTAAATTAATTTTCCTAAATACTGATTTTACACAAATATGAATTGAGTAACACTTAAATGAGGGAAATGTTAATTTTGTGCATTAGGGCTCTGATGTTTACACTGCATCATATGCTGTGTGGTTTATGCCCTCTCTAACAACTCTGTATATTTTCTGCTCAGTGATTTTTTTCTACATTCCCAAAGAGCTGAATATGCTCTCTCTTATTAAGAGTCAGTATTTCAGCTGTCATCTTTTCAGAGAAAGAAAAATAAGAACAATAATAACTTCCACTTGTGCAGCATCTTTCATCTCAATCTCCAAAGCCAAACATCATTAGTGAGATGGGACTGTTGGTTTTACTTCTGACTTGCATCCAGGCTACCTTTTCTTCTCATCCTATTCAATGTAATTAGGGAAAGGAGAATAGATGGGTGGCCAGGAAGAAGGTACCTCAGTGTGAGCAGGAGCATTGCTGAGTACTTAGCTTTTCCAATTTTCCCTCTGTTGTGGGGAAACAGTGTTCTTTCCTAGAAATTTCCTTCTGAATGGGGCATAAACTTAAGAATCTAAGGCATGCTTAGTCATTAAATATCTTGCAGATTATTTTCTGAGCGGCAGAATCCAAACCATTTACTTCCATTTCAGCTTCTGAAGATCTTCTCCATTTAAATGAACACAATGTACTCCCTTCCAGGCCCTAATTAGTGTGCAGTTGTTTTGTTCCATTGTGAGATATTGAAAAGCCTCTGATCTTATCTAGAGAAATAGCTGTGATTCCTGCATCGGTCAGCAGAGCTTATCCAGGTATCTTAATGTTTTGAAATCTTTTGCTCAATAGAATGATTCTTTCCAGCCCTGAGTCTGCTTATGTACCAAAATAAACTAGGATCTGTTCTGCCAGTGATTATGGTTTTCCCTTCATGGCAGTGTTTCTGACCCAGTGCTTTCGAAGTAGTGATGTTAAATTTTTGCACAGATAAACCAAAGCAGAGCAGCTCAACTAAATTGATCCTGGCAGATGTTCCAAGATAATGATGGTCTTTGAACAGAGCACCGACATCTTCAGCTCCTCCCCTCTGTCCTCCGAGGTGATAAGAAGAAACACAACCTGTGCTGATCAAACCTTTCCTCTGAAGGGACTCAAGCTACTGATATTATCATTGTCAATAGAGTCACTGTTGATCCAGTTTCCCAGATTTCCACCTCGCTTTGATTTTACACAGTGCAATGAGACACAGAGAATGTGCCCAAGCAATGCACGTTTGTATGCCAGCTCTCAAGTGCCTTGCAAATGCCTTGTGGTGGCTCTCCCAGTACAGGCCATGATCTTCAGTCTTTAAAACAGATTCTTCTTTTATTTTGTACTACTTAAGCTTGACCAGTCAAAGCCACGTTCTCCTTGGCTGCTGTTTTTTTGTATTCACAAAGGACCAGAGACCTGTTTTTTTGCTTCACTACTGATCACGTGAGTGTTGTGATGGCAGCAGCAGCAGTGTTTAAAGTTGATATGACTTAGTATTTATAAAAAGAAACCAAGACAAAAATAATAGGCATGGAATTTTTTAGCCCTTTCCAACCTGATTATAATTTATTTTCTCCTGCCTGTAGTCGAACAACAGCCTCAGGCTCTGCTGCATCCTCCTACTCAAGGCTGAGGAGACACAGTGGATATATATCAAGTGTATTAGGAAACCTCAATAATCTCTAATAACAGAACTGCTTCAGACAACTCTTTAAGAATAAAATTGTTTATGTAAACAGTGTCATTATAGCATATTGTAAGTTTGGATGCTTTCTTCAGAAATGCTGATCTCATTTCATAGCTATCATGGTGCTGAATCTTACCTTGCTTGCATTTTTAACTCCCTTCTCCCTCCTCATCTTATGAAAAGTGTGTAAATTCTATATGGTAAGAACAATTTCTGTATGGCTCATGTGTACTGCTGCTGCTATCCACTCGCTGTACAATGTGAACTGGAAGGAAAGTGTGACAGTTCTCCTTGGGTTAAAGAAAAAGAGGAAAAAAAAGGGTGAAATCTTTTTGCTATCGCAAAAAGGACAGAGAGGAACTTCATGAGCAGGGTCTCATAATTTCCCCAGTAACTGAATATTGCTCTGGCTTTATTGCTCAGTTGACTTACACAGAATGGATTTGTGGTTACAGGAAAGAATTTTAAAATTGTAACTAGATTACTTTTTTTTTTGACCAAAGAATTTTTGATTAAAAAAATGGCTCGAAGCTTAATTTTATTTCTTAGAGGAGTTCTTTCTTCAGTCAGAATTTTACAGACCTATTTAAACAAAATGTAGAAATTATAATAAATTATACACTGATGTTATTTTTGCTCCTCTTTAGCCCGATATTTTTAAATAGAGCTTGAAGGCACAACTAATTAATAAGAAGACACGTGTATAAAATGAGTTCAGAAGTACAGAGATCTCAGTGTTGCCTCAAGCAAAGAGCCCTCAACATGATGAGCCAAATACAGACTGATTTGCTGGAAAAAATTAACTCTTAAATTCAGAGCTTCCCCTTCACCCTCCTTTCTTTCAAGTCACCTTGTTTAAGGTAAATCAATTGTCTAAGATGGAGCTTTCCTGTGTGATTTGTGGTTTGAAATACCCAAGTATTTTCAGACTCTCCTTTTTTCATTTCCCTAAAGAAATCTGAGCTTTAAAGTGAATCCTTCTGTCTCAGAGCAGAGGAAGAACAAGCTCTTCTGATTTGAGAGCCAGGGAGATGGTCTGATAAAATCATCAGCAGTTGTTGAAGGCATTGGTGTGTGTCTGCTATTACAGGATCCTCAACCTGATCATCCCAAATGAAAATAAAAGGGGGAAAAAAGACAAAAAAAGAGAGGTAAAGAAATCCATGTGCAAATATTAGGATGCAAATTATAAAACCTGAGAAGTCATAAAGACTGAAAACAGCTGCTAGGTCATATTTATTTCTTCCTTAAATACTTATGCTCACTGGGTGATAGATATTCTTCTGGAGATCTGCACACTCTGCAAATTCCTGAACAATAGTACCAACAAATGGAAGCTTTGAAAGAAACTTTGAAATTGTGTTTTTTTCCACTAGACATAAATCCAGTCATCAGTGCACATTTCATCCCATTGGTCGGACAATGGAAAGTGTGATTTTTCACAAGCTGTGCCTTGTCACTCTAATTTGGAATAATGGGAATTGAAATCAACCAGGAGCATTTCTCTGGGCTATGAATATATTGCCTCTTGAAAATGTGAATAAAAATTCACGTCTTCATCTTGGATTCTTATTTCTGTGCCAGCAAAACATTTGATATTACAATAGAAAAGAGTAATTTATTTATTTTGGAGCACAGTTGGAATAATTATTTTCTATTACAACCAGTGCAATCATAACTTAAGCTGACAGTGCTAAATACTGTGGTAAATCTGAAAACAATTCCTTTGTTGCTTGATAAATTAAACTGACCTAATATAAACATCACATTCCAAGAATGTGTCCAAGCTATTAACATAAATTTGTCCCAAATCCAGCAATGCTTAAGCAGTTGGCCAAGTACTGTTTTCATCCACCTCTGACTTCAGTGACACATTTTTCCAGTAGTTTCACAAACATAATGAAGAAATTAGAATAATAAATCTTTTGTTTTATATACATCTGACTGAATATTGGAAAAGATTGGTTGTGCTTTCTGTAGCTCCTGGTGGCCATGTGCCCAAGTAGTGCAGAATTCTGTGGCAGATACACCTCTCTTGGCAGTATCTGAGAGTGGCTGCAGCCAACTAATGTGTTTAGGGTTGTGCCAGTGGATTCTCAAAATCCGGGTGAAATACTTCATGACAATGTGTAACAAGAGTCTTGGATTATGCAGGCGTAGCCAAGTTCTTCCCTACACTGAACTCTGAAAGGTCTAGTTTAAAAAGAATGAGCAGTGTAGAGGTGCTGAAGTCCCCCTGGAGTGAGAATGTGCCTTGTGTGGCTCTGCTCCCCATTCACCAGCCCAGCCTGGCTCTGTCTGGCACTGAGCTCATTCCTACAGCAGACTGGGATTTCCCTGTCCTGTACCCTGGGGATAAGCTACATGCTCCTCTGCTGTGACACAAAAGGAAAGAGTGAACGGGAGAGTGGCAGAGCAGCACACTGCAGTATCCTACTGCTGTGTGAGTCAGGGCTTGGAAAAGCTGGGACACAGGACATGGTGCGAGCAGGAGCAGCGAGAACACTTGAGCAATGAGCCCTGAGTCCCCAGTTAGACTAATGCGAGCTGTTCCTGCAGGGGAAGAATCAGATAGGAAAACAACACTGCTTGAAATGTGCTTTTGTCATCCAGAAACACTTAAGCTGCATGAATAAAACTGCATTCAGTATGCCAAGGGCATGAATAACTGCACAGACTGAAAAAGAAGTGCATCAGCTTGGATGATTACCAGTGTCAAGGCAGCAGGCTCCACTAACTGTTTTCACCGGAGTTTGGAGCACAAGGAAGGAAGAAATGTCCGTAACAACAAACTGGGTCAGGTACCAGTGAAAGAGAACAAAAAGAACAAGAATTAGAGAGCCCACAAGCTGCATCCCAACAGCTCTGAATCTGGGGACAGAAGCAGTGTAAGCACGAATGGCACTTTTCTTGCCCTTAACAAAACCTGACAGACCACCCGTGCTGCTGTAAAGGACGCGGGGCTCGTCCAGCAGCTTTGTTAAGTACACAGCCGTGAATGCTGCAGACGAGGCTTCAGATTCATAGAGCTTGGTTTCTGTCAGTAGAAAAGTGCTTTCTCCTGTTAAGCAGGGCAGGTCTCTGACCTGGGAAAATCCTTAATCCTGCTGGTGACAGTTCCTTTTAACTGCCTGAGTCTGGCTTAAAACGCTGTTTCTGCGAAGAGAGTTTGATGGATGAAAACAAGGCTGCTCCTCACTTCATTGTGCCTTGTGAGCTTTCACATTATTTTGTTTAAAACGCAGGAACAGCCTCCTAGCCTGGAGCTGCCTGTCTGTTCTACATGGAGCAGTGTAAGTAGTTGGCCCATTGCTGCAAAAATAAATAAAATGTATGTATTTTGTGCTCCAGGTAACATGATGTTTTGTGTGCTGACCTAGAGCCCGCAGGAGATTCAGTGTTATTCCAAAGCCCAGTAAAGGCTGGGGAAAACAAAGGAAAAGCAGAAATGTCTCAGTAGAAAATACAGGTGGAGAGATGTTAATGCATCTGCCATGGTATGGACAACCCGGATAGGAACAATTTTAAGAGTTTTCTCTGCTTACTCCCCACCATGCCTCTCTGAGCCTCTCCTGACTTGGCAGACTTGATCCTGCTTCTCCCAAACATCAAAAGATTATTTAATAGTTGTAGGAGTCTGGTTTGAGTCTTTTTTTTTTTTTTACCACAGGTTACCTAAGCAGACCTCAGGCAGTTGGGGTTTGGCTCTTGTCGTTCTCCACCCATGAACCATCATCCTGCATCTGACACTGGGACAGACACCATAGCATGCGATCCTCCAATCCTCCCAAAAACCTCTTCTTTGATTACCACCTTCCTTACTAGGAGGATGTTAAATTTGTAGTGACTTGTATCAACCCCAAGCTGTAGATCTCTGTCTTACCACATGACAATTATATAGAGACTCTTAAGTGACAGTATTTCCCATATTTCTTCATTTTCATTTTGTAATTGAAGAAAACTTATGATCCTATTAGTCAGTTGCTTGTTTGTGTTTTTTTGTCTGGTAGTTTTGCCCTTCTGATGGATATGTTACATACACGCTGACTGATTAAATGACAGTAAATGGAAATATATTCAATAATCCAGGCTTGTGATGCCAGCCAAAGGATTCATGAATAAAGCCAAAGAGTGACAAAGGATGTAGGGGTTACACTGAGCCCTGCAGCAGGATCTGTAGTTCAAAGAGTCAGTCCCACCAAGGGGTTTAGTGCAGTCAGATCTACCAGGCTTGGCTCGTTTGGTACTGCAGCTGCAATGAAAACTCCCTCCTGGGTCCTTCTCAATGAGAGCTTGAATTCTGCCTGGGCTTTTGTTTGGTTGGGATTTTTACTTATGGAATCCAAGGCATGAAATGCAAGTGAGCCCCAGGAGCAGTGCAGATGTGATGCTCCCCTGCTCAGCTCCAGCCTCTGCCTGGGGGCAGCCAGTCCCACTGCTCCCAATTTCCCACAAGCTTTCTGTGGTATTGAAGGAGTAGTTGTGCTGAACAATACAATAAAAAGAAACTTTTCTAATTAAATCCTCTGCCTTCCTGGATCAAAGTCATTGTGGAGTTGTTGCTGAACCTGTTTACTAACCTTGAGTTGATACAAAGAGTGCAAATCTGATGAGACCTGTTCTGCTACAGGGACTAAGGAAACATTAACGCTTTCCCTGTCAGGTTTCAGGTGTTTTAAATCTATTTTTCTTTCGTAGTGAAATACAAACACTGGAAAATTGTGAATTCAAATTGTAGTCTAAGATCAAGATCAGGAGGTTTTTACTGGCTGGTGGTAATATCTTACCACCTGCATCCTTCCCCCCTCTCCACAATCAGCAGCCTGCAGAAGGCTGTATACCTTGTGTAAGTAGTCTAAATCTTCCCATGACACCATTTTACATTTTTGTTCCAAAGATCTCAATTTTGCAAACCTGTTAAAAGTGCACTATTCCTTGAGAATGATCCCAAAGTTGTCTGCAATGGATTTATGTGCAGGAATAACACCCATTTCCATTGAAAAGCATTCACCAGCTGAGGAAAAAAAAGCATTATCCTCTTGGTATTTCAGTGTTGCAAGTTGGAATAAGCAGAGGTTTGGGGTTATAAAAAAAATCCTTCAAGGGAAGGGAAAAGAAGCTTTAATCCTTAAGTTACAATGGCAAACATGGACTCTTTCCATCCTGTTTAAATGAGAAATAGCACCTTCACTGGCAGTGACCTGGATTTTTTTTTGATAGACAGATATGCACATATTTTGAAATGTGCTCCCCTGGTCGGGTCCCAACCATCACACCCTCCCACTGCCCACACAGCTTGTGGTTGGCAGAGCTCTCCCTCCTCCCATCTCTGTGCAAACCAATTACCTCAGTTGTGAGGAACAAAGCTCAGTCAAGGCTCAAACGTAGCGGAAAGAGGAGAAAAGCCATAAAGGGAAAGTTAATGGCCCAGCAATGCCTATTGGGAGCTCTGCTGCAAAGGGCTCTGTTATTTCTGCCGTATCAATCACATCTTTGCTGGTTTCCCCCTGTTGCTGCTCTTACCGGGGAATGATCCAGGTGAAGAATCCCCCCCCAAGCTCGGCTGCCTGGCAGGGGGCTTGTTAGCCAGGGACAACCTGTGGTATTTATCCTCCTGTCACCTCGTAGTTCTCCTCTCTGCTAGTTCAGCAAAGTAGCTCCATCAACATCAATGTCTTCTGAAATGCTCATTCATTTCAAATTAATCGACGCCTGAGTACTGACAATTTGTTTAGGGTACGGCAAGCTGGTCAAAATGCTTTTATGGAACAAAAGGTCTCTGACAGGAGTTATATAATGATATTTAAAAATCCAGAGTTATGGCTGATGTTCTTTCTGGAGGGTTAGTTTCATGCTTAGTTTTCATCTGAAGTACCTTCTAAACCAGTGACAAAGATCACTTTATATAACAGGCTAATCTGAATCCATGGATGCTAACATATTTAGAAAATAGTTCTTGAATATAAACATATGGATTTGTCAATGATATGCATGTTTTAAATCCAGTAAAAAAACAGAATTCACAGAAAACTTAATTTTCCTGTGTTATGCAAATGTTATGTAATACAAGCTGTGAACTTTGTGTCAGAGATTAATTCTTTGTGTTTGTCGATGTGGTGAATGTCTACATTTTTCCAAATAGTGATATATCTTTTAACATATCCAACTGCTCGTGGTTATTTTGAGTATTGCAGTTAGATAAAGGGTAGTATAGAATTGTTTTCTGTTGTATCTTGCTTGGCATGAGAGAGCTGAAATAGTCAAACCATAAATGTAAGTTTTCTGATAGGATTCTACAAACTTGAAGAAAAATAAAGTTCTTTCTAGAATAGTTCTTCCCGGTCCACCTCTATCATTTGAATTCATTATAGCATTCTGGTTTAGATGTTTCTATGCTCATAGAACTTGATGAGACCCATATTACCAGTTTTATGTTTGAATTCCACTCTAAAGCTCTAATATTTGCAAAGAAAAGTATATCCAAATATTTGAATACCAGCTTCCCTTTCAAAGCATGAAATCAGGTTTCAGCATGAAAAGTGCCTTTCGCTGCTTTCTCTTTCCAACAAGGACTGAAATATTCTGCTGAGTCATTAAATGACTATTGAAGTCTCAGGGCTGTGCTCTTCCTTCTTGTGCTTGTTGAGTAATGATTGATGCAAATGCAGAGTAAAATGCTGTTGTTCCAAACTGCTAACTTTGAACTTCTACAATTGACTGTACAGAGAACGGGAAAAATTGTTGAAATTGTTTCCTAATATGTTACAGCTGACATTTGACTGGTCTGAGACCAGAGGAGAGCAAAGGGGAAAGGTTATTGTTAATTATTCTTTTACTGAGAAAATGCCACTTGGGAATTTAAAAGGCTGCTTGATGAACTTATGCCTTGCAATTTACCCGTGCTGGAAATGCCCAGTGTATGCTGCCCTGTGCAGCTTATGCAGCAGACTGGGCATTATAAAGCAGCAGTAAAGGTGACATTAAAAATGTATTTGATATGTCTTAATTACTTCCAAATCAAGTTTTTTCAAATTACAAATAAACTATACTTTTCCAGCTGAAAAGCATACACAGCTAACAGAAGAGCTGAGTGTCCCACTAGTTAAATCTCCAGCATCTTTCTGTAGTTTTCTTTTTATTGCTGCCACTGCTAAACTACTTGCTGTTACCAAGTGAAGATGATTCACACTCATACTGTGGAGAAATTTGTAATATGAATCGGGAACAATATTTGGAGCCCAGGTGCATAGAAGGACACAGGGGAAAATAATAGTAGATTGCCTGTTGCCACTGTGACTCTAGTAAGTCTTGTTTCAAAAGATTGAGAGGATGGATTTAATATAAACTGTAGAAATACAATGTTTAGAGTGGCAAGTCATCATGAAAATTAGAAAATATATTTAGCCATTACAAGGGCATTGCATTTAGTGTATTGTATTTTTAGACTCCCAGTAAGCCAGGCACACACTGTCTTACATCCCCTGACATTTTCATTATTTGAGGCTGGTAGAGGACATAAATATTATTACAGAATAGCAAAGCAAAACCCAAAGAAACCCACTCAATTTACCTTTGAGTTTTAAGAACTAATATTTATGCATATTTGAGGGGAAATAATGATATACTGTTTTACTGTGATTGAGCCATAATTTTCTGAGACTCCAAACCACAAGCTGTTTGGCTGGTGACAGTGTTTCAGCAGCAGTAGAGGACCACCCCAGAGATCACAAAGGGAATCCCAGAAGTACCTGAGAGCATCTCAAGGGCAAGACATGGGATAAGGCATCAAAGCTTACAGGAGATGAGCTTAGCTCAGAGACTTGGTTTAATAGAATTTTGCATCTTACAGTGACCATTTCCCTTGTTATCCCCCATTGAAGTGAACATTCCTTTTGAAGCACATGAACAAGTCTGACCACCAGCAGCTGTGGGAGGAGGGACTGGGAGCAGTGGGAGGCCGGGCTGGCCATGGTGAGATGTACTGCAGACCTTCAGGATCCAAGCATGGTGGATGCTGTTGGGAGACTGTTGTATTTCTTATGCTTCTCATCTTACTGCATCATCTGAGATGTCTGGTACATGAGCAAAAGAGACATGTGGAATGAAATTCAGCTTGCCATTAGCTTCTTTAAAGTTTAATGCAATAGGAAGTGTACCAACAGGAGCAAATTATAAAAATCAGCCATCCCTGACTTTGATGGATTCTCCCCTCACAAACTCACCACATACTGTTTTATGAACTAGATTATTTGCCTAAGTCATCAGTTTATGATTGATTAGAGAAGTAAAATGAGGACATAATCACTTCTACATATCTTGCTTACTACAAATAAGAAAGTTTTGTACAACAATTTATTAAAAGATGATTAGATTAAAACAAATTGTATAGCTGGAGCCCTGACAAATGTTTCTTTTGTACTGTAATACTCTGTGGTAAAGTCAGCTGAGGACTGACTCCATGTCTACACCAAAGTGCTCGGGCAGGAATCATTTTCTCTGTGAGTGACTAGGAGACAATAAGTAAATTCAATTTTCATGTCTATTCCCTTCCAGCTACTGATGACATCAGTAAAGTATTATTCCTTTGAGAAATCAGGAAAAGTTTCTTCTTTCTGAGTTTTTTAATAAATGAGAGAGATGAGATCATCAGGGTGGAAAAAAAATCCTAAATTGTAATTTTTCAGAGCTTTGTACTGACAGCAATTTTTTAATGTAGACATCTTTTTCACAATATAAATTCCAGGTTTGATGAATAAATGCATATATTTTATTAGAGTGTGTGATAATACAAAACATAAATAAAATGTTTAATCTGAAATCTCAATATGAACCTGGATCACATTTGTTCCTCTTTCTCAATGGTTTTGAAGTATGCATTTTATCCCCAAATGTAGAACAAGTACTGAAACAATATAACTTGTCAATTTTTAAGAAAAAAAATGTGGTCATACTAAGCAAAAGAGATTAAATACTATGAAAAATGAAACTATATTGAAGAGACATAGATTTTAAGAAAAATATGCTCCCAAGGTATCCCAAACTGATTCAACTTAATCTATAACCCGTCCTGAGTAAGAAGGTAAAATTGACTCTCAAACATTATATGAATAAAAAGTATTTTTGGGCAAGGTCCTGCCTTTATCAAAGTCTTATAAACTACTTAATTCACTTTCAGAGATCAGTTTCTCTCCCTCCTCTCTCTCAAATTATGAATGATGAGAAAATGAGTAAGAGAAAGCCCTTTGTCTTCAGCTGGAGAGGACAGATTGCCTTACTCGTTAGATCACTCAGTGTAGTGATGGCTGCAGTGTAACGTAATGAGTGATGTGATTCCTCTTCCACCTCCCAGTGTGTGGGGGAATGAGTCACATATTCCCAAATTACACCTCAAGAACACAGTCATCTCTAAAATTAACTTGCCATTGCTATGTGATGCCCAGGTATCGCTGCTGTAGGAGAAAACCATCTCCTTACAGCAGATCCATCTCATTCAAGTGAGTTGCAGTCATGGCAGTACAGAAGTAGGACATGGTGCAGGGATTTCAGCTTATTTTTTTCTAATGGGGACTGAGACACTATGTAAACAGACCTGATAGGGTGAAGTATTAATGACTGATTTGCAGAGGCTCCACAAATTGTATGAACATGTTTCAAATTAAGTTAAAATCACTTTGTTATAAATAAAAGGGATAATTTCTCTTAATTAGACCTTTTACTACATAGCAGGGCGGTGGATTTCTTGGCAATATCAAGAAATTTTTGAATTCTTCTGATGATACTTTATCCATCTCCTCCTTTCCATGAGTCTGTTTTCAGCAGGGAAAAAAAATACAGTAGTATGTAGTGAGAACTTCAGTAGTTTTAATTGCATAGGCTTGTTTGTTAGCTTCACATGCAGAATGATTTCTAGATATGTAATTAAACTTACAGGAATTTATGGCTTCTTACTTAAATTGCTTAATTGTTTTTGTTGATTGATAGACTAGTTAACAAGTTAACAACTAGGACACTGCTTAACCACTCATCTGGCTTCAGGCTTCGAAGAAAATGAAAAAATATCTCTGAAGGTGTTGTGGTCAAGGTGTGTTAAAACCTTATTTATCATCAGGAAATTATTATTGGAGGTATTGGGATTTTTTTTTTCTTTTAATGGGGGAAAAATACATAAAGCTTTATTTGTACATTTTTTTCTATATTTATTTCAGCTCTTTAAAATGTCTGGCTGTTATCCATTGTAAGAAATTCTGGCTTCCTTCATATAAAAGACAGGCTTATTAATGTCTCAGTGCTGCAGATTGACACAACACATCATTAAAGCTCAGATATAGTCATTACCCCATGCTACAGTGCTTGGGATTATTAATATTTTCAGTGGTATGAGGACACAGGAGATGTGCCACTGGTTCGCACATTTCTAAGCCTTGTGATGGATTAAAAAAGGGATGCCTGGATACAAAGCATAATAACACTGTCCTGGCCTTTCTGCAGACTTCTTTCAACATTCAGGGAGGTTTTTCTGTTGTTCCACCAAGCGTGTGCTAATTAAACCGATGGGAGGACTGAGAGCTAATTGATGGCAGAATGGGTCTCCAAAAGCACTGTGCCAAAAGGAGACTAGCTTTTGAAAACTCAAGTTCTGAGTTCTGACACATGCAGATTCTACATAGCACGTACTGGAGGGGAGCCCAAGGCCCAGAAACTCAGCGTTGTGAGGCTCTCAGTGTGTTACAAGTCCAGCAGACATCCTGTAGAGCAGAGAGGACAGAACACAGGAAATTATCTCCCTTCTGCATAATCCACGTGGGCACTGGAGAAAGCAAACCTTCTGTCTCCTAGATGCAATGGGAATTGTGCAATTGTATGTCCTAGACCAGGCTGTTGGCCTGGGAAATTTCTCTTTGGACACACCTAGGAGAGTCAGGTGCACTGATGTTGGACACACCACGTGCAGCCTACAAAGCTGCTGATGTTGGGTAACAGTTTTGTACCATTGCACAGTACAGCATAATATGTACAGATATATTGTAGTTACAGTGCTGTGATGGGGATCAACACAATGCTGGAAATGGGAGAAACCTTGTAAAGAGGGATTTTAGTGGCAAAGTTGATGCTCTTCCTGGGCTTAGAACAGATTTCGCTCCCAGGTTGGTTTAAGTAAAATAAAGGGATTGCAGTGAGGTTTGTAACTGTATTAAAAATGTCTTCTGGACCAAATGAGGTAGGCAGAGGGTTACCCTGCCTGGGGCCTGTCCTGTACCTTCTGCCTGTGTGACTAAACCCTCTTTTGTTTTCAGTTTTGCTCAGATGTCTTTAATATGAAGGTGCAGATTTTTATCACTAACCAACATGAGAACTTCAGTTCTGTGTTTGCCTCACTGAACTCTTTGGTGCTACACAAAGGCTTTATAATGATTATTGACTGATTTTTCCTTTTCAGTGCTTAATCCCCTTATATTTCGCTGACCAGGACAGATGCTTTAGCCATGTTCTTATCTCTGATGCTTCTACAGATGCCTTTTGAGTTTTCTGCATTCTCTCCTTGCTGCAGAACAATCTATGATGGTGCAATTTTCATGCATAAAATGCATGAGAGTAACCTTGCTAGAAAATGTAGTGTGGAATAGAGAGAGAACAGACCCCTGAGACAATGGAACTAAAATTTAATCACATGGTCTCCACCAGCTTTTTTGGTTGCATTTTGGAGAGATTAGAAAGTGCTTGAATATACTTTCTCTCTGAGGTTTGCATGTTGGCTTTCTCAATAGTTCCTCTGATGCATTTTAACAATTAAATTAAACTTCATAATTGGCAATATTTATCCCACCAGACAGAGGCTGGCAGAGCTATTCACAGGTGTCTGATTCTCCCTAGCTGATGTAGTGCTGTAGTTGCTAAGTCTATGGATTTCTGTTGTTTTCAACAAGCCAAAAAATTCACCCTCCTATAACAGAATTTTTTTTGTGTGTTACAATTTATTTTGTTAATAGCATAATAATTTTTTCAACTAAATGCTGTTGATTTGCCATGGGATTGTGTCCTCCCCCCATTGCGATGGGAAATGACAAGTGGGATCTAAAAACCACTTTCCAAGGACTTCTTTGAAAGGAATTGTGTCAAGCACATTTTGACTAGTACAGAGGGGAAATGGCTCCATAGAACTGTCCATAGATGCTTCTCAGTTTTGTGAGGTGAAAACAAAGGAAGTGAAAATAAAGGAAACTCAAGAACAGTGTTGTGGGATAAGCTACATGCTCACTCTCATGCCGAAAACACTTTTGTCTCATTCTTGGAGAGCAGCAGCAATTGTTCACCTCCAGCAAAATGTCTGCAGCTCTGAATGTCCCTGATTAAGAAGAGCTTTCCAAGAAGTGTGTTTTGTGAACTCAGAGATTTACATTAAGCTTCTTACTGTTTCACTTCACTCTCTGCAAAATAATAAGCTCTTGCCTAATGGACCATGCCGACAGATTTTCGGAGAAACCCAGAGCAGTGTATCTGGCCCCCATTGACTTTCCACCTTAGTCATTATATGGGTTAATCCAGATCATTTACATGAGCATTGCCAAAGCAATAAGCTCCCCAAATCAACTGGTTACGCTGCTGTCGGTGTTTATTGACTGGTTGACAACTTCAGAACTGTTATCTATCATGATTCCTGCAGCTCAGCAGGTAGTAAACATTCTCTTTAGTATAGCATATTGAACAAAATTTGTATGCAAGTCTATTAGCAAAGCTTGTAAACACTTGACTAAACTATGTGGCTCAATTAGCAAAGAATAATGGAGCAATAAGAAAAGTGTGTGCAATTTTATCAACTCTTTGCAGCTCAGTGAAGTCTACAGCGTTATCAGGAAAGCATAAAGAGCAATTGTCAGTCTATCTCACTGTATATTTACATATTACCTTTGACTAAATCACAAAGATATGTCAGAAAATCACAAAAAATTATTAACAACATCAATACAAAATGCAGCACAGTCAGGTGCATTTATTCAGTAATTAGCAAACGTGTACTACTTGGTTAATTAAGAATATTAAAATGTAACATCTGAAGTGTGCTATTAAATTATTGAAATAGCAGAGTTGATCACAAACATATAGTACACAAACAGCTCCTTCATGGAAAGTATATGTACAGCACAATTTTTTAATTATGTAAATATCAGCACACTTTAAATAGTATTTTACAGTCAGGAAGTGAAATAGATGCTGCCAGAAACTTCTGTGTTGGATCCAAGCTCTGTTTGGCCTAAGGTTCATACAAAGATCTGAAGACTGAGATTTTGATTCAGCTGTAGCAAAGCACTGGCAGCTGTCCCTCAGCATTTCAGTTTCTCCCAGCATTTTCAGTTGCCCTGCGCTTGCAGAGAAGCCATTTCCAGTGGTCCCATCAGTAAGTAAATTAGAAACATTACTTCTTGTGCTTTAAAGTGAGGTGAATTTAGCTCCTACTCATCCATCAATGGGAATTCCAGGTAACAAATTTTACATATTTACCCAGTGTGCTCTATCCCCATTTCATTGAACCATATGGCACATTCACATGTGAACATTTCAGTTATTCAAGCTTCTGTTCGGCAAAATCCTGTCTGGCTACACCCAGCCAGAGCAGGGATCTGTCACACTGCATTAGGTGACTGTATTTTTTATGACAAAGAGAACAAGATTCCTTACAGACACAATAAACTGCAAGAGAGACCTCTAGAGCACCATGTATCTCCAGGCTAGCGGGTTTTTTCCATCGTGAAGCCATTAAGTGTGGCATTAACTGCAGCATATGAATGGGTAGCACAGATTAGAGCCATAGGAGGTACTGAGAACGTGCCCCCTCTTACATTGTTTGTAGAAATGCACTCCTGTTGTGACGATTTATGTTTTCATTACAGAACAATTCCCATAATAACAGCTATTGAATAGGGATGCTTAATGTGGAGTACAGGGGGAAAAAAAAATAGAAACATGCTTCGAGTAATAAGTTTTGATTGAATGAATGGCTACTTTATAAACTTTCATTACTATGATTTGGTGTGAGGGAAATAGCAGCTTGTCAGATTTTTTTCCAATGGAAAATTTAATCAACAGAAAACGATACATTAGGAGGGTGGAAAGGCTGTTGGCACCATTCTGCTGGAACCTCACAGCTTCACCTGCCTTTCTGTGAGTTTAACAACTTGGGTTTGGGGGATCCTATCCCCTTTTCCTTGAGCAGCTTGTGGGAATGCTGTGGGAGCTGCACTGGTAGTTTTCACGGAGCCTGCAAAAGCTCTTGAGAACTTTTTTGACCATCTTCATCCCCAAGACATGGAGACTGACACTCCTAACTGACCAGCACTGGCCTTCATGACTCCTTGCTAAACCATGTTGAACTTGAAGCTGTCCAAAGTCAGTTTGGTTTTATGGCCATGTTAAGGCACCAGAGCATGTTTAGTTACTTTAGTAGCCCCGTGGCACTTTGCTGTGCTCAGTCTCTGTTTATACCATCTATATGTAGGACAGAGGTGTTTTTACTAGGAAATTCATCATCACAGTGTCATTTTTAGTAGAACTATGACTTTGAAATAGTATTGAAACACCACCATAACTCCCCAGTCTGCTAGTTGTATCACTACAATTTAAAACTTTACCAGCAATAATACATAATACTAGTCAAGATCTATTTTCTTTATGCAATATTTTGATCAATAGAGGTTTGCTCTCTTGCTGAGATACCTGATTGCCAGGTAGGTTTTTGAGGATTGCATTTTATCCCTCTGATTGAACAATGCTTTCTTCCCCTTCTCCTTTACTCCTTTCTTTCCAGAAAGGAGAAATTGCAAAGTTTAACCAGATTCTTCATCTTTCCATTTCCTGTAAGTTGAGCAAAGAAAGAAACAGGGACACATGTTTAAAGAAAAATTAAATTCAAATCAGGGAAAGTCTGTGGTATTCCCCGACTAAACTTATAATATACATTGGTAGATACCTATATACAAGTGATACCTATATACTTACTGGTTTTCCTTTATTTTTTTGTTTGCAATTCTGCTACTCTCGTTCTGCCTGTTCTTTCTCTCTGTATTTCATCCCAGATTCAATTATCTATGTTTAAATTTTTTTTCCAGGATTTTCTCCTTTTTCCACAGTGCTTTTTCTGGTTGAAAACTCTGATTTTACTTAATGTTAAAGAGTTTGGAAGGAATCCTTCCATATCTGACACCAATCCTAAATTTTCATAGTGATAGTTTAACTTTCATTTATTTTGCTAAATGGTTTCTTTTCCTTTCTGTTGTACTGTCATTTTTCCCCAATTATCCATCAGTATGTTTCAGTGGTTCTGTGCTTTAAAGATAAGCATTAACTTCAGGCAGTGGGCTGCATTGAATTATTTATTCTGCTCTCATCAGAAGACTGTTAGTCTACAAACTCAGAAGTGTACAAGTCATATGACCAAGGCTTGGAAGTTTAGGCTTAGAGTGCTTTTGATCCTAGAACTATGGATCTAAATACATGATAATACAGAGTCATGCAGATAAGTTTACTGTTTAAGAAGATTTTTGGACCAATATGTTGTAGAATCTGTTTATGCTGCTGGTTATCACAGCACACTCCAAGCAGGAGCTATAAAACTACTCAATTACAGGATCCTCCTTGTTTTTGTCCAGATTCAGCAGCTTTTTCAAATTACACTTTACCTAATACCTTCTCCCATTACTCGAATTACTGATAGTTGGCTTCACCCTGTTTATCTTAATCATGAATATGATTAATCTACATTAATCTAAATTATTAATATAAATTAATAAAACCCCACTGCAGCAAAGCAACACCATGAAATGCATTATAAGTGAAAATCTACAGTTTGGGTGGCAAGTTCTTCCTTCCGTGTGTATGTCATCTACCAAGTATTACTGTAGCTGCAAGTACAGATTCCACACTTCTGATGAGACCTGTGTCATCTGAGGATAAATGCAAAGTGGCATGAGTATTTTCTAGTTTGAATTCTGATTGGCTGCCTAGAACAGTCTTTAACACAAAATCTTTCTCGTCTCTGGCAAGAAACCCTAATCAAGGAGACGTGAAAATCTGGTCTCTGACGTCAAGAAAGCCCAGACTTTGGGTATCACCCTAAGCACAGAGGGCAGCTCCTCTGCTGCTGAGAGCTGAAGCTGCTCAGCTGAAGTAAAATATTTAAGACACTCATTATGTAGTTGCTCACCTGTTGGGTACATGACCCTCTCAATCACTGCCTTCCTTTATGTGCTTCTCTGATTCAAACAGCGGGTGTGATCCTGCAGTCTCACAGTTGGAGTTGAGCTCTTTGTACGCCTTTTGCATATGTATCACTGAATGATGCTGCATATTTGCTTTCAGCTATGGAATTTACTACCTTGCACAGAAAAATAGCACTGTACTCTAGATGCACCATTCTCTAAAGAAGGCTGTTATTTTCTTGACTCCCACTTTTCATGGAAATTTCATATGCCACCTAATAAAATAACATTTGGTATTAAGATTCAAAATTTTTTAACCAGGCCAAATACAGAAAAATCCACAGTTTGCCCCTGAACAATTTTATCTGCTTATAGATTTGAGTGAGAGATCCAAACACATTTCTTCATTTTTTTTTTTTGGATAAGTCCCAGTAAGATCTGACTAACCTTTTGAGGACACCATTCTGGCACTGACAACAGAGGAGTGATGTGTTCCAGTGGAATATGTGCAAATTCAGTTCAAATCTCTCCAAGCAGGACAGGCACTAAGTACCATATAGCAGGTGAACTTCTTAACCAGTGGCCACAAAGCCTTTCTTCCATGACTATCTGTTGAATCATCTCAAGAAAAATCCCGAAAAGTCTCTTGGTTTTCACTTTGGAACAAAACTAAATTTCCATGTTCACCTTGTCGACAAAACATCTCTCATTTTCTAGCCCTCCTAACAGCCACAGCCCAAGCAGTACTTTCCTGATCCTTACATTTATTTTTGAGAGCAGCTTTGACATTCAGAACTAACTGAAACAGAGCTATACTTTAGCACTTTCCAAGACAATCATGTCAAGTTATGATTTAAGGAAGATCAGCAAGACTGTATGCCTGTTGCTAAATTTAAATTGTGCAGAACGAAGGAATCATATTTCCAAATGTGCCACAGTCAAATTTTTCACATCAATAAGCAAAAGGCTTGTGAAAACAGGGGGATGATGCCAAAAAATGCAAAAGACAAAGATCCATCTCTAACATATATGTCTAGTCAGGCCACAGGGCTTAATGATCCTTATGTAGTTTAACCTTCTGTATGTCAGGTGATAAGTTCTATGCTGCAATTGCAAGATCCTGTTCCAGCTGTACAGAAATGTTCTTTACAGAGGCAGCTCCATTCATGCTGCTCTTCTGAAGTTCTGCATTTTAAATAAAACAGCTACAAGGGCAAGTAGAAGAGTAAGGGAAGTTGGGATTATATCCCATATATACTTCCACTATCAGGCTTCTCATAAGAAGTTTCACACTGGTTTGTTTTTGAGAGTCTGCTCGTACAGTGCCTGATTACAATGTGCTTGAGATGCCTCTGTCGCTTAGGACAAAGCCCTTCCAGCAGGAGCCAGAATTCTATTGCTCATCTTTCCCAAAACCACTTCCAGCTATTTTTTGAAGAACAGGATTTAAACCATCCTTCAAACACTTGGGTGAAGCTTCAGTGATATTTGCTGACTGTATCGTGAGGTGCTGGAAGGATTCTTATTACAGAGTGGCTTTAGGATCTTTTTCACATCTAGAACCTGAGGGCTGCTATTGCTGTGACTGAAGCAGCCAAAGAGATCAATGCAGCTAAACCAGGCAAACCTCCTCTGTGTGAGCCTCTTCCTAAATCCTCACCCTGCTTGGAAACACACTCTCCTAAAAAGCACTGGCAATATATAATCTCTGTTCGGAATTTGATCAAAAAGCATTTGTTTCGAAGTGTCCTTGAGCTCTGTCAGTGATGCTGTAATTCTGAGTGACTTAGTGTCCATGTGAACACAGCAGCTGTGACAAAACATGGGCACAGATGGAGCTGGGAGCCCTCAGAGTCATGAGTACAGAATGGAAATGCAGAGCTGGTGCTTAGGCAGGTGGAGTGAGGATGGGCAGAGCAAACCATTCCCCTGGGGTATGACTGCTCATTTCACAACCTGCTGCTGGAGTGACAGAGCCCCAACAGCCCTACAGCAACCTCAGATGAGCCTCAGAAGAAAGACTCCTGTGGGTAGCAGTTCCCTCTGTTTCTCCAATGTCCTCGTATTATCAGTGTTCAGAGAAGTGAGAATAAGTTTTACATGATGAAGCTTTGTCAGTGATAAGTCAAGTTCAAGCTAAATTGAGAGTTACAAAAGTGCTTGTGCATCTCAGGATGCACCTTTCTGAACCTTGGGAAAAGTCTCACAACCCTACAAATTATCATAATCTATGTCAAAACTATTTCCATGGAAGTAAAAATCTCCATGCAAACATCTCCTGAAATAGCTTCAGCTTTTGCTGAATCTTCCCTTTAAAAAGTCTTTGGACAGTTTTTTGACCTTTCAACTTGTACTGTTTCAAGGAGATGTCTTCCTTCTAGGATAACATTGGGTACTTTTGGGGGGGGAGGAAGGGGACCCGTGTGTATCAGCAGCTCCTGAATACAGAACTTCGACAACCTATGCATTTCTTCTTTGAAAATTCATGTTCTGTCTCATTCTCACCTCCTACATCAATCTCCTTTGTGACAGAGTGACACCAGGCCACTTTTTGCTCTTATCCTGGCCTTCTTTCAAAGGATTTGGAGTCTTCCCCTTTTTTATTCTTTGTGTGCTCATCCCACATTGGTCTTTGCTTTGTGTTTGATGATTTATTGATAAATAGAACATGTTCTGTTTCTCTGTGCAATCTCGATCCTTCACCAAAATACCACAAAGTTCAATAAAAATCCAAGTCACAAGAAATAAACCCAGGAAATAAGGACAGACAGCAAGAATGGAGAATGTTCCAGTAATATTTTTTTTTCCCTAAACACTGATTATTGCCTTGTGCATTTATACGAGGCTTTTCTATACCAAAAGTACTGCAACTTTGACCATGAGGTAAAGTACTAAATCATTTCTGTTTCAATTACAAGTGACTGGAGCTTCCTTTTCTATTGGCCTGAATGTAGACAGATGAATATTCATAAAACATATATGCATTTCTTTCTCTGCTATTTAATTAAGGGATGATCAATGTCACACACTGTCAGTCAGATTCGGGTCTTTACAAAAAATTAAAAGATTTTCATGGCAATAAAAATGGTGAAATATCCAAGCTTTCAAATGAGACCCTCTGTGCAAGCTCTGTAATAAACACACCTTCAACATATTCTGACCTCTTCATTTTTCATTGCAAAGATTAATAACAGGTATCTTAGCAACGATGCTGTATTGTCAGCACATGTTGGAGACTTGGCAGCATTCAAGGTCGATCTGCAATAAGCTTAGATTGAATGCCATTAGCTTGATGCCACTTTGCCTCTGGAGTTTATTGCTAAATTTTTATTCCAGGAGGGAAAGAAAATACTATGCTGACACAGTTAATATTTGGACCACAGCAGAAAGATCTGGATCACTTACATGACTCATATGTTGTAAAAACCCTATAATAAATTATATTTTAACCATTTGAAAACTGAATCCATTAGAGGTAATTTCTGCATGGAATAGTCATTAAACTGCATAGAGTTATGAATGTAATGGTTAGGCTTTTGAGAATTAAGGTTTAACTAACAGCTCTGAACCTGGAAAATCAGATACATTTGGTCATCTTTTGCCTGACTCCTCTGGGAAAGCCAGATCCACAAGACAATATTAGTGCCTTAAAAAGGGGATGATATAGATATGTCCAAAACTTTTAAATTCCAAGCTACTGCACAAAAGACCCATTGAATAAAACCTGTAAGTGGGCTTTGGGGCAGTGATGGGTTTTGTTGAAAAGGGACAACTATTAAACTCTGTTTATAGAATAGTTCTTAGACCTGAAAAGATGCTGAAATTAGGAATTATTCCAGTCAGCTCACCTTCATGACTTCACAAGGGACACCCAGTAAGAACATGGTATGTGATCTTCCCCTTCACAGTATATGATTAAGGCAGGAATAAACTTTCATTGACTGTTGAGGGCAGGAGGATTTCACCCCAAAACTGCTCAGTTAAGCCTGGAAAAGGATCAAAGCTCTGGAAAGCAATATTATTGACCCTGAAATTTGTTGGTTAGAACATGGTGTTAATAATGCCAAGGTTGTAGGTTTGATACCCATATGGA
Source organism: Serilophus lunatus (assembly GCA_013399895.1). Lineage (NCBI taxonomy): Eukaryota > Metazoa > Chordata > Aves > Passeriformes > Eurylaimidae > Serilophus > Serilophus lunatus. Next base: position 4,816,947 of record VXBA01003202.1, read on the forward strand.
CCATTCACTTAAGAATTTGACTTGATGATCTTTGTGGGTCTCTTCCAACTCAGAATATTATGCGTAGGATTCTGTGATATACAAACCTTTGGATATTTAAGTGTTGCCAGTCACCAAGCTTTAAACCCTGCTGTGACCAATCAGACATGCAAAGCTGTATAACACAAGACAAAGGCTTGGAAATTTCTTTCTGGAGCTTTAAAATGCCATAACATTTAACATCTGTCTCTTGGCTAATCTCTGCACAGCAATGGCATGAATTCAATAATTTCCTATGACTTTGGATAAGCTGCAAACATACATTCATTTTTCACTGCTACACAGCACTTAGCAATGTCTCTGACCCAGCATTTCCCTTTCTCCCACTGCCTATTTTTTCATTTGGATTTCATGGTACAGTCTGACTCAGTATTGGAGGCTGCAGACATGGATGGGGAGAACAGCAAACGTATTCTGGAGCAGGTTTTCCAACTGCCACACACAAACAGTGGTGACCCATGTGTCTTTGAGATAACAAGTGGCAGCTGAATTCCTTAAACTTGCTCAGTTTCTTAATTAAGAGGTAGGATCACATTTGTTGAACTCCACTTTTTGAAGTTGTGAAGCACACAGGAAGTACCAGTAATGGAATAGTTTGACAGTGTGAAGGGAACACAGCCATGTTTTCCCTTGCAAATTCCATGTTTCCAGTGTAGGAACCATTTAATAGTGGGAAAAATGAAGACATATGACAGTTAAATAAAATAAAAAAAAAGAAAACGAAAAAAATCAAATCAATATCACATTTAGTGTTCCTGCTACCACACAGTAAATGGTATGGCTTAATTTTTTTTCCTTGAAAATGTTTATACTTAGTAAAATGCCATTTCTTGTGCTCGTGATTAGAGAAAATGCAATATAAATCCAGACCTAATGCATAATCTTCTCTAAAGTCAACTTTTCCCACTGTTCCTATACTACAGCCATCCTCTAATTTATTTCTCATTAGGCTCTGGCATCACTAGTTAGGAGTAAAGCATTCAGAAGTAGATCAACAAACCTGAGACGAAAATTAAAAATACACAGAAATTTAAATTATTCAATCATAGTTATGTTTCTTTTTCTTTAATTTCTATTTCAGAATTTTTAAAAAATTCAACTCCCCCTTCTTTTTTCTTTGCATTATTAATTTTTACCCTGGGTAGTATGTCCCAAGGGCATTTATCATAAATTGGTTATCTGAAATCGTTATCACCAAAGAGAATCAAATCAAAGTTTATTCAAACTACTCATGTTATATTTCTTATTGTATATTCCCTGTAGACCAGATTACAAGTTTTGAAGTCTCTTACTTGAAAAGAAATAGCTTTTCTGGTTGGCACTCTGTCTTGCTTTCCTGTTTGGAGTCAGGCACACTGCAGAGGTTCTTCATTCTTTATGTGGCATTCAGTGTATCATGTGCAGGGGATAAAAATCAAAATCTGTCAACATGCACAGTATTGGCTACTCTGCTCAGTCTTCATGTCCAGCAGGACCTCAGTACCACAGGGTAGAGTGGGACCTGGCTCTGGTCCTGTTTATTGATGCTTTGTGCCATGATCCTCCATCAAATCTAAAAATGCACACAAGATGTAGAATAACACTCTGAATTTAGCTCCTTGGTTCTACCTGGGAGGATTGTCTCTGTTGCATTTCTGCAGGTTGTTCTTTTGTCAATGTGCTGATCAAGTGATCTCACTTTGTCTTGTCAAAGTACCCATAGGACCTCTTGCCACTCAGATTGTTGTTCACTTTATATTTAAGTTCGGTGAGTGGGGCCCCTCCTTCTTTCAAGGGAACTACCTGGTACTTTGGGGTCTGGGGCAACTGCACAGTGGGGCTTCTACTGCCAGTAATTATTGAACAAGAGGATTTTAAAAAATTGCTCCTCTTTTAATGGCTCCTCTCCCAAGTGGTGTTTGATTTGTTCAATTTAATTGTATCTATCAGAGCTCTCTTTTTGTGTCACTGACAGCATACATGCTTACTATTGAAACTTAAAGCTTATTATATTCATTAATAAGAGAAAATAGATGATAAAAACTTGAATTCATACAGTTTTCTGTTTTATAATGTGCATTTTGCACCTCCCCAAAAGAATACATTCTACATGTCTTACTAATTTTTGCTGTTGCTTTAGTCCCTCGAGCCATATTATCTTATCAGCACAGTCTTAGGAAGCTGCTGGGGATACACAGGGCCATACACCTTTAGGTCTTTTATATTCTTGTGCAGATTGGCAGGCCTGAAAGAGATTACCCCCGTAAAGAATATTTAGTGCCCCTTTACCTATGGATTATATTGGATTATCTGCCCTGTCTGTGCCACATGTGAAGTCTTCCCCACAGAACTGAGGAGGTCAGATCACTTGTTGATTATTATCTAAACCAGCAAATCAGCGAATAACCTGAACTGGAACTTTAGTACAAGTGAAAATGTTGAACAGTAATAACAACAATAATATAACAAAAATAACAATAATACAAATGCAGTGCTCTGTGAAATAATGGTGAAAGAAGAGGAATATTAAAAAATAGAATAAAAAGGCAGTTAACTTTATAATCACACAAACTATCCTGCATTATTTGTATATTACTTTTCCCAGTGTGTTGTGAAAGAAATAGCAAACTAATAGTGATGCACAACATGGAGATAACCCGCTGCCAAATGAACATCTGCTTTCAATTAAACAGGTGTACCAGAAATTCAGCATATTCATAAGTATAATTAAAGATTATTATTACCAGGAAGTAGAGAGAGTCTTTAGTAATTAAATATAGTTGAAAATTATTGCACTTTTTCTTTTTAAACTAATCTTTCTTGTTTAAAAGAAGTTAACTATTGTCAAACTGAACATTTTAGGAGTACATTCATAATTTAAATGAAATTTGGGAGTGGAAATAGTCTATCTATAAAATGCATCTTTATTATTTGAGGTCTTTGATTAATGACTTTAGGGCATTCCTGTTTTCAGTGCTTTGCTGGAAGTAACATTTAAAGCTTTACTATCAGAAGATGGTGAGTCATCTCTTCTCTCAAATACTGAATACTGAGTGTCAGGGGTTAAACATCCACAAATGGAGACACCTGAAACCAGAATCCACATTAGCAAATGCTGACCTTTTGCTCATGTGTCTCCCTAAAGGCGTTTGACTGAAGAATTCCTACATGAGGCAGATATTGCCTGGGGATTATGGACTAAAATGTCAGAAGTGCCTGAAAAACTCATTGCCAGCAAGTCCGTTTTTGAGGAGCCAACTTGAAACAACCGAGGAGTCATCATTCCCCAAAAGATTAAATTTGTGGGGTCTGGGGCATGAGTTGCAAGCTGATACAGGAGCAGTTGGTAGAGAGAGCAAAAGCCAGGCCAATATACAAGTAAATGAGTAATGCTGCAAGCAGTTCGTTTACAAACACAGCAAAAAATAAGTCAACAGCTCCTCCGAGTTCTTTTCCTTTTAGTAGAGATTGGACAAATATGATATTAAGTGGCAGAAGCAGTTTTGCTCCAGCCCAGCATCCGTGAGGGGCTCCCTTGCTCATCGTTGGATGACACACATGGGTAATACTGAAGCTCTGTGGGGACAGGCCATTGCTGTCCTGGGCTTTCTGCTGAGTATTCCCTCCTTCCTTTCTTTGGAAAACCTGTTTAAATGCTGCAATAAGTACTGCTTTTGTCTGCTTTTTCTCTCATGAAGAAAAAAGCTGGGGAGGGGGATCTCTTATCCAGTCTGGAGAGTCAGGTTCAGTCAGAATTTGAAACAAGAAGTGAAAGTGTGATGATATTTCATAAAATGGTGGTGGCTTTCCTTGACTTTAATTACTGGTACAATGGAGATTAAAGAAGATATTGTTGATATGGTGTTTTTTCATGATTTTCCACCTCTGCTGCCAGTAGTTTAATTGACCCTCTACTTCACTGCAGTTAGTAGGCAATCCACTTGTGTACAGTCCTCTGTGGTTTATGCCCCAGTCATCATCTTCAGCTGCATAAATTGGCTGACTGGAAAACTGCTGATATAGACCTGTCATGGGCTTTCCTCAGCTTTGTGAATTATGTTTCCCAGGTGAAGGACATTGTGTTAATGGACATTCTGTATGTGCCTGCTTTGCTTCAGACTGTGTTGTCTGAGAGATGTGAGAAGTCAAAGTGTACTTCATACAGCTGACCATGAGCAGGGAGTAAGATTAAAACAATATCTGAGAACCTCTCCAGTATGAATGGATAAATAATGTAAATTTGTCCAGATCATTTTGTTTATATCTTTCTCACCAAGGAATGAAATGGAGTACTGTGCCAGGTAGCAGTTTATTTGAGTAGCAGCTTATTTGAGTAAAAATTGTACTAAGCTCCATTTTCTCCCTGGACATTAATGTAGGGAGAACTAGATTAATCTAATAAATTTCTAAAGCTCTATACTTCATCTAGTTGTTCCCCCTTCCTCTCCCAGTTTTCTGTGACATGTCCATGTAAAATTTCTTTATGTTACTTCAGACTTAACTATTTCTTTTCCGTTGTGTAAATTCCTTTTCCTTCCCTCTTGCACAGCAAGAACTTGAACTTTGGTTCAAGTAGAGGTAAAAATAAACAACAAGTAGATGAAATTCTGCCCTTGTTCACTCCATGTAAATCTGAGATAGTTACTGGAATAGATTGGAAATAGAATTTTCAACCCATGGGGCATATCCTTTTAATTTAGAAACCCTACCAAATGTAAAAGGGTTGAGGGAAGCAGAGTTTAATGAGATATTTTGATTTCATACTCTCAAATTCTGTTTCACTTCAGTGACTTCAGTGTTTTCGTTGGATAGTATAGCACTGCTGAGACAACAGAAATAAATTGCTTTGATAAGTTTCCATATAGAAGATTGAGAAATCTGATATGTTATCATATGTTTTGATTTTTGTAAATCAGTGTTATTTGGTGGAACAAAGATCTATAGGAAAGTTTTCAACCAATTCTTGTGTTTACCCAGAAGAAATAAAATAAATTGTATTTCAGACAAACCTGCAGCGAAAAAACCCAACTGAATTACTGTTCATACTGCAGAGCCACTTCAGACCAGCACCAAGGAAATCTAGTCCAATAAATCCATTAACAATTTTTTTTTGTGTACCCTTTCACCACCATGACATCCTCATCTTCAGTGGAGATAATTACCTTTTAAGTAATTATGTGGCACTTGCAATAGCCAAATTTAGCTAGGTTACTATAAAGCCTGAAATAACTGTAGGTATTTTGTCTATTATTCTGGTTTCTTAGAACAAACACTCTGACTGAAGACTGCTTCAAATTATTATGGGCTGCTCAAAAGATCTGTTTCTCTGTCACTGCCTCACAGGGAGCACAGACTATTTAGATTTGGGGTAAATGTTAGAAGTCATTGGTGAATGAGATTCAAGTCAAGTCGGAAAGTATTCATTTTTAATATCTTTAAAATTAGCTAACCAAACTGTAAATACATGAAGTAGTATTTGCTGAATTGACTTTTTCCTTTATTGATCCATGGCCAGTTTAGAAGGTGCTTTGAAGTAGAATAGTTTGAAAAAATAAGAGATTTTAGGACATTTGGAAATGTGTCTTAGGAAAGAGGTGCAGCTTTTGCATCTGTAGGCATCAGCATTTCGGCTCATTGGGGAACTCACCTGTTTTTCCAGTATTCTGAAGTAGAGAAGTTCTGAAAAGCTTTATATGATGCATATGGGTGATCTCATACTTGAGTCTTTAGTTCAGCAGAAATAAGTCAGGCATTTTTCCAATGGAGCTTTACAGGTGTTTTATTTATTTATTCATAAATTTTAAAGAGACAGATATTTAGGTTGAGTGTTTATCATACTTCATAGAACGGCCAAAAGTTCTCACTTCCACAGCTTTTAATTTGGAGCAACTTCAAGGGAGTTAGTTCATGCTTAACTATTAGAAGTGGAAGCAGGAGATTATGACTTGGTGTATGTTTGATTCTGATTTCAGCTGTACTTGTTGGCATTGCAGCTCTTACTTGATTCAAAACCTTGGCTTAAGTGCATGAGCTGTGTGGCCATGTCCTTTTCTGATGGAAATTACTGCAGGACCATTTATATAAAGTCTTAATCAGGTACCATACAAATTCCTGATTAAGGTTTTTAAATAACAAACTTGAAGTTAAAACCAGTGGGGCATAAGAAATTCCCAGGGCGGTGAATACAGAATCATTAATCTGAACCACTTCTAGTTCCTGCTCTGAATGTGTTAGTAGAGTGGTTAATTAAATTGTGATCCTACTTTCTGCTGCAAGGGTACACTCATTTTTTGCTAATCAGAGATGTTTGGCAATAATACTCATAGAAAGCAGTTGTCATTTAATCTTCGAATACAGAGCATCAATAGCAATCACTGCAACATGAGACCAGCAAGAACATCAGTATGGAAGTCCAAATGCATGGCAAATCACACACTGATATGTGGACAAGGATGGGAACATGACTCAGGAGTGCTCTTCCATGTTAAGAGTTTTAGTAATTCCAGGCTCCTGTGAAGTCCCTACTGCTACAATTTCAATTTAGTTTAAAAAGTGTGAGAAAGCTCAGCCCATCCCAGGAGGTTCTCAACTACTCTTTACAGGAATGTCCCTGTAGCATGAATTAGGGGATTTCTTAGGCTCTCCATGCAGCAAAGCTCAAATGTGCAGATAAAAATTAAGATCCTTTTATGTGTATTTTTACATATTCATTAATTTAAGGAAATAAGTTCTTTACAGCAAATAAACAAAGGTTATGTGCAATGAATGTCAAGATTGCTTAAAAAAGCAAAACAATATAATATCTTTTCTGTGTGACTGGAGTATCCCCAGTGCTTTTTTTCCAATTAAGTGAAAAACCACTGAAAACTAGAAAATATGTAAAAAGAATATCTCTGCAGTCACATCCAGGATATGGGTAGAAGCAACTAACAATATTTTTGTCTCAGAAAAGTATTGTGAGAATTTACTCATATCTGAAAAAATGTTCTTACTTCTGGGATGAAAGACCCTGTACAGATATAAACCATTTCAACATTTTGAACCAGTTCTTTTGGTATAATCCGATTCCTTTTTGCTGGAACTACTTACTTGCACTAGAAGATGGAAATAACAATAAGGATATAAAGAACATTGTCTGTTATCATATGAAGGAAGTCACTGTTTGTTGTATCTAAAAATTACCTGTACTGGTGAAATGCACATCTGCTTCTTAACCAACACCTGTATCATGGAAAGTTGATGGGTTTTCGCCTCCAAAGGTTAAAGATTGACAAAGGTCCATAGTCTCACAGCCAGACAAGTGATAGTGGTGGCTTTTAGTGACCTGTAACCTGTGTTCCACTAAAATTTGTGTCTAAAGTCACTATAAATGGGAATGAGGAGCTTAAGAAACCTCCTTTGATAAGACAGCCTTGATGCTCTGGGACAGGGAAGACCTGAGCAGACAGGTTTCTGGACACAGCAAGGAGCTGGTGTTCCCTGGGTGGGTTGATGTGATAAAACCCACAGCACTGAGAGCTGGTTGGAGTCTGGGAAGGGAAGGAAACGATTCAGGGGGTTTTTCCGTGTCAGTGCTGCACTGAATGCACAGGTGAGTAGAAATGGTTAAAATTGAGGCTCTGTGTTAAGGACAGTTTTTTCTTAAGTTTTTAATGTAGTTTTCAGGAAAGTATAGATGGGGTATTTCTGGTTGGTTAAACATTAGAACAATGACAGCAACCAGTTAAAACACCATAGTTTAAGGCTTTTTATGGTACCTGGTATGTGACTTTGCACACACCAGCTAGAATTTTATAAAAATGCAGAGCTAGGAAGCACTTGTGTTGGTCTCTCTCTGCACACAATAAAAAACAACTGTGTTAAGTAAATATGATTTTGAGGCCTAAATGTAGAAATATTAACTTTCAAGGTGTGATATAAAGTAACTAATCTTCTGGAGACTCTGTTGATTTGATATGACAGTGCAGAATTTTTATCTCATCAGTGAGTGATATTTTGCATATGAAGTTTGCAAACACAATATGTTTTTGTCACAGAAAATACAGTTAATTTTGCTCACGACCACAAGGGAAATTTTGAAGTAATTTTGTCAACATGCTCTGTAATGAAATGAATTTTGGGGCTCCCAGGCTCAGTAACTTCCTCAGAAGAAGAAATAATACTTCTTAGTCTCACTCTGAAGGTTGCTGGCAACTATAACAGCCTGTAAATACTTTGAACAGGAATACTTTAAAAGGTTAGAAATGAACCATGGTGAAATTGGCTGCTCTTTTAGCTCATTTAAGAAACCTGAAAGAATAACAGCAAAGGGAAACAGAGGGGGGAAGACTTGCCCAGAAGCAAAACCTAGAGAAAATGAATCAACTCAGAGCAAGGTGAATGAATTTTAACAAAGAATGTGACTAAATCATTTTTGCAAGGATGGATGACACAAGACATTGGCAGCACACAGGTATCACATGTGGGTTGGCTGGTTCACTGCTGAATGTCCCAGTCTGTGTTGCATTTATCCCAGCTGATGTCTGGCAGAATGTCCAATGTTGAAATCCAGTAGCTGATTTGAGAGGAACTTGTGAAAATGGCTGAGCATAAGACGTAGTCTTTTGGACCAGAAACAGGCCATCACTGCAATGTTTGCACATAGCTACCTGTCCAAAAGCAAGTGCCTCCCCTCCTGGGAAGGCTCATGGAGAGCCTTGCAGCCTTTTCCATGGTCTGCAGCTCCCAAGCAGGACTGGACATGATGGACTTTGCTGTTTTATGGAGGGAGAAGATCCCTGCTCACACTGGAGCACGGCCAGGAGAGGGAGTTCTCTGTGTCTGCACTGAAATAATCAGCGTGAGGAAGGACAGGAGGCACAGCCCTGGTAAATCTGGGGACCAAATGCTGCAGAATGGCTTGCAAGAGTGAAACATGACTGTGCACAGTGCTACCATCATGTGAGAGACAGGTAAATGAGCCTTCAGCCTTTGTGGGGAATAAGCTGCCTTCACTCAAACTCTGATCACCCTGTTTAGATGCAGGCTGGATGGAGGCCACAGTAAGAACAAATGATGGCATATATAATGTTCTTATTTTCAAGTGATCTGAAAGTTACTGAAATGCCTTCTAGAATAAGGGCTCTGGCATAATACATGAGGTGTTACTCAAATGAGATGTTACTGGCATTTCTGTACTGATGCTGCACAGGGTCGCTGGAGATGCAGGGAGGCTGAATCCCTGCAGTGCCATCCTCTGCCTCCACGTTTCCTCTGGAAGTTTGGACCTTACAGGAGTGAGAGGTTCTGTAAAAGAGTGCTGAAGAGGGATTTGAAAAATCCCAATACACAGATGGAATAGGGTGGGCCCCAACTGTTTCCATGCTGTATAATCTCAGGCAAATTAATGTTTAATGATTTGACTTATTCAAGCTTTGTAGGCCACAAAGATATCACACTGAAGGGCTTAATCTCTTTGCTCCATTGGCTTTAATTAAACTTATCCACAGCTTATGAGTTTTGGTGAGCTTATTACAAATCCAAACAAGAAAAACTTTGTTCATGTGGGTGAATTACCCTGAACTCCCCATTTCTGCATTTATTCTATTTCATGGGATCTTGTGAACAAACAAATTAGAACTAAATATCTGCAAAGTATTACAATGAAGGTGTTACTCAAGTCAGGACTGATTGAAGGGAAAAGAAAAGTGGCTGCCTTCCAATTTTTCTCAACAATGCATCTTTTTACAGAAGTCCTGGTGGGCATGAACTGAGGAAGCAAATATTCTGCCTTCATTGTCAAACTCTGCATCTCAGACAAACACTCTTTCCTGTGCCTGTATCTGATAAATTATTGGAACTAGAGTGGCATTTGAGGTGCCTGGATAAAGAGGCAATAAAAATATTTTCTATTTGTTTACACTGAAAAATATCATACACTGAACTGTCACATCTGAAAAATTGATGCTTCTGACTTCACAAATATTCAGCAGCCTAATATAAATGTCAGATGTGTGTGGTTTTGAGAGGGGAGAAGCGAGGGGGAAAGGGAAAAATCAGCCACATAACTAAATGTGCATCTATTTTTGTCAGATTTAATTCTCCATCATGTGATAGATCCAAGGACCAAGAAAATTTATAGAGCTTTTTTCTTCTTGATTTCAGTGATTTTCAATTAAGCACTATAGAATACCAGGGTTGAGTAGTAGCTCTTTAACATCACTAGTTGTTCTTGCTGGAAAGCCAGTGTCCTGTGAAGGAGATTCGTGTCACTAAAGGCAAGAGGCTAAGGCTGCCTTTCAGCAAGTTTTACAAGGAGGAATATGTGGGTCAAGTGGAACCATTTTGGTTGTGCAAGATTCTTCCCTTTTCACATACATATTGGAGAGTTCTGCAAATGGTGTGAGGGGGAGCAGTCTTCTACCCTTTCATAATTTTAAATATTTTTTAACTATAACATACTGCTAATTTCTTCTTTAGAGGAAAAAAAGTCACATAATAGTGGGAGGGTAAATTGATTTTTTCATATGTTTCACTGAAACTGCAAACAGTAGCAAAAATGGAACTTTTGAACTATCAAGTCCAACTCTGGGAACGTGGAAACTAGGTTATTTTGATCACTGTGGATATGAGGATGGTCCTGGGGGGGAGCATCAGCAACTGGTAGAAATTGGTATTTTTACCTTACTGCCAAAAGCTGCCAGAGCTGGACATTCTGCAGTTATCCCTTGGCTCTATCACACGCACACAGTGAAAACTCAAAGCCTGGAACTGAACCCCACTAGGGTACAGAAACAGTCTAATTCTTGCTTCTTTCAATCTCTCTGTAAACAGATTTCAGCCCCTAATTTCTAAAACAGCACAAACCAAAATGGATCAGTTTTATGATGGTCTTTGTTTTCTCTGTGACAGCTTAGGACAGATTTTCCTTTGGGCAATAGCTGCATTTAGGTGTAATTATATAATTAGAGCAAATGCATGTAAGTCAAATAAATGGGACATAATCAGCTGTAGGAATTGGTGGCAAACACAAGCGGTGCATATCAAGTATGTGGTCTTAAGGTTCAGCTGATGGAACTGTCAGCAGCCATTGAGGATGATAAAGCTGTAGCTTTCAGGACCTGTCTGTGGGGAGCAGGAAGAATTGGGTCTGCATTAAAAACACAGCCCCAGTTGGCTGTTTCAGCTGACAGTGTGGAGAGGGCTGGAGCAGTCACTGTATGTCCTGCTGCCCTGAGGCAGAGAAAGAGATTCAGGTTTGGGGAACAAAACAAATTGCAACTGAGGACACTCTGGGCTTTGAGGCTGTTTATTTTCAGTGTGCCATTCCAGTCTCAGACTAATGTTGAAGGGTTCAGTTGTCAAAGAGGAATTTGGTCAAAGGTTAGACTTGACAGTCTTGGAGGTCTTTCCAAACCTTAATGATTCTGTGATTCTAAATTCGCAAAGGTATCAGGAAAATTAAATAGGTTAAAGTGTTATTTTATCATGATTTTACCTATCCTGAGCAAGCTACCCTATGGCCAAAGTGTCCCTGAATGTAGGGAAAGCCAGGACTGCAAAACGCTGAGACTGGATGCAACTGTGAAGAAGAATTTTGTCCTTAATCAGTCCTGAACACCACTGTGTCTCATTCATGTTAATATAAAAAAAAAAGAATTGAAATGGCTTTGAATCCCAGAGTACCAAAAAGCCCCAATTCTTCTTTATGTAGAGGCTGAGAGTTGCATTCTTACTGGAACTTGTGTACATGGAGGCTGTTTTGATCATTGACCTAAAATTGTTCTTAAATTTTATGGACTTAGTAGGAATTAAGTCAAAACTTACAAGTGGAGAAATTATTGTCTATATAACTGTTACTCATTTGCTGAAAAAAGAAATTGGTCTTGTAAGAAACAACAGGAAAAAGAAACTGGTCTCAGATGAATAGATATTGTTGTGGGATAATAGTCCCTGATAGTCTGTAACTTCTGTTTGTGCAAGCTAAATGGTACAATTTTAATTACCATAGTGCTAAAATCACTGTAATGGATTACAGGATATTTGTGCTATTGAAAATCTAATTCAGTTTTGGTTTTTTTTCATTTGTTTTACCAGAAAATCATGAGAAGCCTTATAGTCATTACCCTGCGGTTGCATTGAAGGGCTTTGGGATTTTCAGGAGAGAATGAAGGCACTGCACTGACCAGTTGTTGTCATGCCCTACTTCTGTTATAAATACCTGATTGGGTTGCAAGCTTGAGTTTTTAAATGATAGCATTTTTGGTATTCCCTTTTCTGAATATTGATGGCTGCAGAGACATGAGAGTGTACAAGGGAGTAACAAATTTCCTCACACACTGAGCTGCTTCTGACTCCCCTCTGAGCAAGGGCAATGGCTGTGCCATGGGCTCCTGTGCCTCACTGACTCTCCTCTACAGGTAAAACAGTGTAGTGTTCTTTAAAAATAGTATATATTACTCTTGGAAAGAATGTTCTAAGTTGAAAAATGAGTGCCTTGAACTTTTGGACTATTGAAAGGAGGAAAAGAAAATAGGAAAGTTAGTTGAGGCAGGTTGTATTGAACAGCCTGGATCTCCGTGGAAATAGTGCTTTTGGAAAAACAGCAGGAGCACAACAGATAAATATACCAGCAGCAGAATTACCAGCAACTGTCAAATCAAAAGAAGCAGTAAAGCAGAAATATAAAGTCAGTATCAGTCTGAATAAGCATTTGTTAAACACACCAAGGACAGACAGACAGTTGTGCAAAGCCATAATGTCAGTCGTGTTTTCAAAAGATAATTGTTCCTGTTGATACCAGCTGGGAGTTAAGGCTCTGTTCTGATCAATATGACTGTTTTAATCAAATGAGTAAGGTAAAAAAATTATAAAATCATTTTTAGGACAAAAAACCAGTTAACACGTTAGCTGTGTGTGATGCTGTGATCCTGCCATCCCTGTTTTCACTGAATTTCTCACAGTGGAGTCCTCTAGGAACTGAGAGCATCAAGAGGTGACCACAGAATTTAAGAAGGTATCAGTCAGGTGGGAACCTGATCTGGCTCTTCACTCGTCGAGGTGCTTTGTTGCCCCACCACAAATAGTTTTCCATGGCCAGTGGTGGTGGATTCTCTCAGCTCAGTTTTAGGAGAGCTGTTCCCATAGGTGCTGGTTATTATTAAGGTTTTGAAAGATGCAAACTGCCTTGTGGATCCACACAGATCAATTACACAGTAGAAGAATGACAACACAATACAGAGGTGTTTAGTGACTGCCCATAACCAAGCTGGGTTTGACAGAACATTGTCTGATACCACATGGTAAGGGATAGTGTCTGTGACCAGTTTGTGACCATAAATAAATAAGTGAGTTTTCCAGGTTAACTCTGGAATCTTCTAAGGAATTGGTGTTCTCAGGGCTGCCTACAAGAACTTATGAGATAGGTCTGGGCAGAAGTGAAAGAATTACAGCTGGATAACAGCTGGGGTTTCAATCACTTCCCCTGCTGGTGAATTCCAAGCTGTATTTTATTAAAATTCAAGTAATTTTGGCTGGATGAACTAATTATATCAGACCATCTCTCTGTAGTTTTTCTGTAGTGACTCTGAATTCTGCAGGGCGTCTCTTAATACACTTGCTCTAATTTCTGCAATTCCTGTAACTCTGCAGGAACAAGTCACCTGAAATGCTCACAGAATAATCTTCCCCAGCCCTCAAACAGGCTGCTTTAATAAGTCTGCTCATAGTGTGCTTTTGAAACAGAAGCCAGCAATTGCATACTGCTGCTACCTTCATGACATGGGGAATATTTTAGCAGGTCCTTTTTAATGTATGACTTTGTTTTCTCATCTGGGATTATATCTGCTAAGGATAATCTAAAACTTTCTGTAACAGTTGCAGTGAAACTCTATGCAGATGTGTGATTCTCTGTATGGAAAAAAAAAACCTCTCTAAAAATGTGCAGCTTTTAAAGCCATGCCAAGTTGAGAGAAGCTGTGGTACCAAATGTGCATCATCAAAGTTCACAGTAGTTGTGGCTTTCCTTTCCTCTCTCTCATCCTTTAAGATTCTGAAGCAGCACACTTCAAGGGTTTGACAAGAAAGAGGCATATATTCCCTTTTGTGCAAATCTGCTTGATGCTTATGAACACTGTTCACTCTAAAACCCCATTAAGATACTCTCCTAGTGGGGTGGCTCTGACAGGGAGAAACAGAATTAATTCCACAGCAAGGAAGAAAAGAAAAAAAAAATAAGGAAAAAAGAACAGCCATCTTGCAAGTCTGTCACTCCAAAGAGTATATTAAATACATTTAACAGATCCTGTTAAATAGGGTAAATGGATGAGATCCTTATCAGAAGGGAGGGAAAGTATGCAAAAATTAAAATGGGACAGCAGAAATATAGGTTTCCCTACCAAAAGTTGCGTGGCCTTTTGGAGTTTGGTCCAGAAGCCAAAGTATTTCAGAGGTCAGTCTCCTGTGCAGTGCAAGGAGTGAGTGAAACAAGTCACTGAATCCTTCTTGCAGAAAGCTGGCCAACAGGAACATAACAAGGGGTTTTCTGAAACCAAAATCCCACTTTAGGAGCTGTCATATTCCCATGGTACTGGGAGACTTTTAGATTCTCTTTTGTGCTAAGATGATATTGATACAACCACAATGTACTGTACGACCTGCTTCCCAAGACTTACAAACATTTTGCAAAGTAAAAGCATTCTTGTTTATTTGTGCAGGGGCAGTTACTCATTTCACAGCTCTAGCTGTTCATCAAAAGCACATTATATGTGACTCTGCACAAGAAAGAATGAGTCACTTTTCTGTATCCAAAAGCCTATGAGTTTACAAAAAAGGGACAACAGGCAGATGAGCAGTAGGACATGACAGAGGATTTGGTCAACATCACTCAAAATCACAGACCTCAGAAAATGCCTCAGAAAATTTGGAAAGCATTGTTTCAGAGTGAAACAATTTGAAATTAGGCTATGCAATAAATAGCATAAAAAAGCAAATGGAGATATCATTTAGAAACACAGAGGACTTATTTCACTCTTACAAGCAAAATGTTTCTGTCTTATTGTTTTGTCTTGAAATGAAATTTGTCAAAATTGATATATCCTCCGGAATTTTTCAATTTTTTAGGAAGCTCCTCTGCTTCATAAAACTAGTACTTGAGTTTCTTTTTGGTTTTGCCTCTTATAATACTTCAGGATTTTATCATGTCCCTGAGAAAAAAAGATGGGACAATACACTGATCACTTTCCTGATATGAAAACCAGGTATAAGTGTACAAAAGTCAGATTATTTTGGATTTCAAATTATAAAGCTAAGTGTGTGGGTTGATTAGCTGTACTGAGGTTACTTATGCCATTCTTTTGGTGAGTTTTTACGGGTTTTTGTGGCTAATCAGTCTTTCCATTAAAACATGTCTTTGGGAAGAGGTGACTTTCTACATATTCATAGTAACATATTAAACAATCTCTTATCAATTTAGAATACAACATCTTTTATCATATTTTGAATACGTGGCAGCTAATACAGGGAAAGCATAGGACTGAAAAACTGTTGAAAATGCAGTGTTTGAAAACCTCAATAAACTCAGTCTTTGTACATATTCCTTATGTATTACAACTGCTGTGACTTTAGATAGCTGGTTTTGACTAATTTTCAAGGTTATATTTTCTACTACTGCAGCTATGCATGTCTGAATATTGTTTAACAAATGAATTATTTAATGATATTTTAAATCAATTATACTCTGATATATTGGAGAATAATATTTTCTGCTAACTTGCTGTACCTCTCCAAAACACAATGCAGCATATTTTTTACAATACTCTTAATCAAAAAAAGGCAAAATAGAAGCAGACTCACAAAAAAAGAATTGTGCCTCTAGATACAAATATGGGCACAGATTTAGTCACACTAGGCAGGGTACCAGATATTTACCCCCATCTGTAATTGTACTTTGCTACAAAACAACTGAAACTAATTGGGCCCATTACACAGTGTTTGTAGGTTGGGAATAAGTGCCTGAGTCCTTGCCTGTACCCAGTTAGTGCCTGTTTTCAATGCATGGTGAGTTTCCAAATGGTCCTACCTGAAAACTCGCTTCACAAATCTCATGCCTACTGATTCTTTATTCAAAGTCCAGCTAATGTACTTGTGCTAGTCTGTTCAGGTGTAGTATGTGTGATTCCTGAAATGTGGGAGAAGGATATATGCACAGGGATTGCTGTACATACCAGCCTCTGGTGGGAATTCAGTGCATCTTGGTTCTTCAATCCATGAAGATTCTTTACATTAGCAGTGATATGTAGATGTGTGGCAATGTTCTCTGATTTGCCAGAGAAAGAATCAGCCCCTGAGCTTTTATTAGTATTAGTCCATTTCCCTTTGCCCATCTTACAGCTCAGATATAGAGTTCATCACGAGTATCTAGAATTTATTTATTTATTTCTTAAAAATGTAAGATTCCAAGGTGGATGAAGATTTGCCTTGACTTTTCAGTAACTGCATCCTGTGGGTTGTGGCTTAGGCACCATTGCAATGCCCGCTCTGCTCCCGTGGAAAACAACGGCATCCAACATTTTCAGCTGCCTGTGGTACATCTCAAAAATATGTCTTCCCTTTAAACAGCCACAAAGGAGTAATTTCTTCAAGGATCAGACCATGTAATTACATGGTTTGCTTCTTCACATCAGTGACAGACATACTTGGTTTAGTTTTATTGTGTTCCCGTGGTAGGACGGGGGACATTGATGTGTCTGTGTCCTTGGCTGTCTTCTGCTCTGTCCCTAGCTCCCCATGACAAGCCTCACAGGGAATAAGTCTCTTGACCTCTGGGCCCCTCCAAGATGAGTATTGCAGGCAATGCAGAGCAATCACCAATTGCAAAACAGGCAATTGGACAAATGACAGAAGACAAGCACATGTCAGCAAAGACATTCCCATCCTCCCAGCAGCTGTGATGACAAAGCCACTATTTTACCATGTGGTTATTAACTAAGTACTTTATCTCCTTTTATTCCTTCCCACCTAAATTCTTTCCCTTGGATGAATGTAGTTATTATTTTAGTAGCACCTTAGAGGCCCAAAATACAGCAGGCACCCTACTGTTTTAAGTGGAGTTAATTAAGTTTCTCTGCTCTCTTTTTTCCATGTGTTTAATACCTATTAAACATGCATTATCTGGCACATAAGATTCCCTGGCAACAATACAGGACCCTACTGTGGTAGGTGAGAATGTTTTCTCCCAGCTTTATAAATTCTGAGTAGATGAGCTGTTATAGGAGGCAAAGAACAGCCTCAGTTTTGATACGAGCACTTGGAGAGCCATGAAAGTTAGATGGAGTAACTCTGTGAGGGCATAGCTGAGAATGCACTTCTTTGGCAGTTAAACTAGAAAAAAATATTATGCAGAGTCACCTTTCATGCCCTTTCCACTGCTGACCTAGAAAATACAGTTCAGTGTACTCATAACGTTGGGGGGAAAAAAAATTGCAGCTTAAAATCTGTTTCCACTGGAATGGAGATGATGGCATTTTCCTTGGATTTGGCTAATGTTAGGTGGTTCCCAACATGTAGCTACTGCTACCAATAAAGCTGGGTTGAAAATTCCAGAGGGCCACTGTCTAGAAGAGTTTAGTAATTAAAGAAAATCAGAGGTGAGTGAAAAGAATAGAATACACTGAAAGAAAACTAGGATTTGATGCAGTGAGAGGTCATGAATGACTGCTGATCATGGTACTGAGAATTTTATCTTAGACTTCTTCAATCTAATACTATGACCTTTCTGTAATCTTGCTGAAGTAATACAGTTTTTGTGGCCTATGAGCTGGTTTAATCAGTCCTCAGACTCTTGACAAGCTCAGCACAACAAATTGTTGTCCCAAATCAAGATCCACACAGGGGCCCAAAGGACTAAATTTCACTTATTTATGTGTATGTGTTTCTTCTTGCAAATGCATTTGTTGGACAGGCATTAAGAGACACGAATGAAATAGGAAATGTTTCACTTTGGATGAAGTCAGGGAAAAGTGATCTATATTTGTGAATTTGTTTTCGCTTATCTTTATAGCAAGGATAAATATATTAATTTGTGCAAAACCAAGAAGCTGCAAATAAGAATCCAGGCAACCTTAAAAGGTCAGGCAGAGCATGATCTATACAATATTTTCTGCCTTATCCTTAATTGGAAGGGTAAGCACATATCCTACTGCTGCTTTCTTCACTGTTCATGTGAAAACACAGTTGGTTATGGTAAAAACATTATTACCCTAATGATTGCAGTGCAAGCTGGAATCTTTACAATATTTATGTCCCCTGCACATGTAATAGCTTAAACACCTCTGAATATTTCTGTCTTCACTAATGGATGGCAGAATGGTAATCCAAATGCAAACCAATATGCCTGCTAATGTATTTCTTCTCCCAGGACAATAGGCCTACCTTTTTTGCAATATCCAGTGGATGCTGTTATTTGGAAACTAGCTCCTGCTACCAACAGAAATGTCAAAGTTTCAATGAATTTGGTTAAATCTTTCTTTGTATTCTTATTCCTTCATGGTTTAGGGATGTGTGCTGAACAACCACCTGGCAAGTCTTTAATGGTATCCCGTGAAGACAAACATGGGAATTTCTGGTCTGTGACCATGCAAAAGGCAGCCTTTTTCCACATGATAATCTCTTAACCTTTTTCTTATTTGGCCATGTATATGTTCTATTGATTTCATGTGTGTCCCTTCTCTCCTGCCCACTGTGGTGCCACATTCACTCCTGGATTATTAGTTTGGCTGAAAGATGAAGGAGTGGAATGTGGCCAGCCTGGGGAATTACAGGGCTCTTTTTAGTTTCCCCTGGTGTACACACTGAAAAAATTAAAGATGGAAATAATGGCCTTCCATAAGGCTTACCTGAGAAAGCCTGCCACACAAAAATGGATCCACAGAATGAAATACTTCAATTGCCAAAGGAGAAGGATGCACAAAAGTGCTTGGGCAGTTCCAGTGAGGTGCAGATACTCTTTCTTCTGTTTGGTGTCGAGGATTCTTCTTTCCTTTTCTTTGTTTAACTTCAGAAAAAAAATGAAAGAAAGAAAATTAAAAGGTTGAGTCACTGGCAATGGCAAGCTGAAAATGAGTTCCTTTACTCACAAACCTGTACATATCTTCAGGTGTAGCTACACCACTTATTTTAACTGATTTACAGTGCAGCCTGTGGACTGATATTCCAGGTCCTCTTGGATCTCTCAGAATTTGTAGAAACCAGGGCCTGACTCATTCCTTGATATAAATGTGTGTCATTTGGGAACCTTCTCACAATTTTCAAAAGTTCTTTCACATACTATCAAAGAGAATATCCTGAATAAGCCTCTATATTGGCTCTTTAATTAAATACAAACACAACACCTTCAAAATAGTTATCCTTTATGAACAATAGAAAAATCCCAACTTTGTCAGAATCCCTTTTCTCCTACATGCATTTCAATCTGCCAGCAATCATATGCTCCATGCTTCTTTCTTATTCTTTCTGAAGATGCCTGTTAATGAACCTTCATGAACAGTCACAGAGGAGGATGAAAGGCCAGGGCAGTGGGTGGAAAAGCAATGCAGATTGGAAAAGACAGAAAGCTTATTTAATTCTTTCTTTTCCTGATCTCAACTCCCTCAAGTTATCTCTAAAAAGATGTTTAAAGCTCACAGTTAAAACTTTTCTACATTTAACTGTAAAAATTAAAGGCAGCTAAGGCAACATTCAGATTCGAAGGGAAAAATCTCAGAACTCATTTCAGCCACTGCTGGTCATGTCTTTAGGAGTGGGTGGGGTCTCGAGCAGAGTTCACAGCCATCTTTCTACCTTGGTTTCTATTTTTTAGACTGTTGTGCTTGAATTTCATTTGTCAAGATTTAAGGTCTTCATTTTGTGCCTGTTACTTACCAACCCTCTGGATTCTAAATGGGCATGAATGACCCTCAGTAGCAGCAAGCCTAAGCTTTATTTGAGGATGTAATTTATGCCTCTGCCAGTAAAGTGAAAGATATGGGTTGAAAGAAGGGATTGGGGATGTGGGTAAAGCAGAGATTGAAACAGTCTTGATCAGGTCCTTAGGAAGTGGAACTGCATACTGCTGGCCACTTGGATCACCATCCCAAAGGAATGACAGGACTGACTGTTCCTAATGAGAACATAAACCCAGGAAGTCTGGTATCATGCCTACATCAGTGACTTATTCCAGCCATTTAAAGAGGACATAAAAACCTATAATGAATCTACTGATTGCGAAAAGGAAGGGAACTGCTGATGTGATATTCCAAATACCAAGATGTCAGTTGATATAATTCATATTCATTCACAGCCTTGTTTTTCAGAGCAGGTTGTTAAAGTATCTTAAATGCAGATTAAGGCTGCTGCAGGTGAATGTCTTCAGTTTTTTCCAGGATAGATGGAGGTCACTGGTCTAATGACTTCTGGGCAAGCTGAAATTTTGATGTAGTAGTAACTCCAGGGCTCAGTTTATGCCTGTATCATCTTAGACCTGAAGAAACAGGAAAATAGTAAAATATTTCTGGACAATGGTTACAACTGAAGTAGGGCCAGTCATGGGCTTTAGGAATAGGGAACAGGACAACAGAGTATAATCTCTAAAACAGAAGTTCTCTTTGTTGGGTCCCTATGCCAGTTAAACTGCTGCTGTATTTATACTATAAAATACTTCAGAGCAGGGATTACCTCTCCCTGCTATGCTTTACTCAGCACCACTCATACCACTGTCTCTTAATTAATAATAAATCTTCAAGCAATCTGGTTACAACATAATCTTCAAACTGTTAATCACTATGTGTGAAATAAAACAAACAAACAGATGATTTGGAGACTCCTGAAGCAGTGTTAGCTGTTAGAAGGGTTTCAGCCACTTCAATATGCTTCAATATGGAAAGATTTAGCAGGAAATCTGGATTATATGACAGAATATGTGTCTGTGTCTGCTTTTGCATTTGCACTGAAGTAACCTGGGAATAATTTTTCTAAAGTTATGAGATTTTATATATAATCTTCTTAAGGCAGAAATCTTCTCACATAGCTACTTATCACACAGATGGCAAAACTAAATAAGTGCTAATACTGAGCTCTTTGTGGTTACTTCAGACAGAGAATAGGTCTTGGAAATTTAAACAGCAATTCATTAGTCAGCAGTATTGGCTTTATGTTAGATATAAGTGATAGATAAGCCTTTTCTGGGTCTCTGAAAAAAAGTTAATGGTAATTTCCATGAAGTGGTTGGACACCATACATTTCACATGCCTTTATCAACAACCATCAAGCTGGTATGAAATCAAGTAGCTCCAAATGGGGAGCTTTCTTGGCACCCCTTCTCCAGTGATTGGTTTCCATCCAGCACAGGCTGTTCTTCTCGTTGCTCCCCTTCCTACAGATCCTAAACTTCTTAATTTGCAGAACTGGGGGAGCTTGGTAAGTCCTATTTAGAAAGAGGGCACATGTGCCCTGGCTTCTTATTTGCAGGGATTGTAAATGCCAGGCCTGCTTGCCTTGAGTAGATTTTTTTGTTTAAGAAAGCAAATTTCTGTATTTTGATGGCTAAAAGGAGAAAACACCCATTTCTGAGTGTGCATATAACTGACACCTAATTAGTGTTATACAGTGTTCCAATCCTATATGTCCATATGTGTGTACCAGCACATATCAATACAGACAGGGAGGGAAAAGGGAGAAGAAATGAACCTGACTCTATCCAGAACACTAGTGTAAAATTGCTATTCCAATATGTACACAGTTTGTAATTTAGGAAATTCATAACTAGAATGAGGTTAAAGAAGGGATATTTCCAGAGCTTGGAGTGCTGTTTGTATTTGCTGATTAATTCATAATGAGGGCAGGAGCACTTAAAGGAATACTATAAAGGTACATTTTCTCTTTCCATTTCGAAACATAACATCTGAGAAGCATTTATTAGCAAAACATTGACTCTGTTTGCAGATTTCTAAATAGAATGTTAAAGCAACCGAATTTTAATTTTCATGGCTGTAATTTGTTAATATAATTACTGTACAATACAGCTAGGTGCTTTCAAATCTTTCAGTGTTAATTAAAAAGCTAATAACTTGAAAAGCTATAAATATTGAGGTAGAGGGGCTAGTGCTCCAGGGAGTTAATCCTTTATTTGTCATTTATAGATCCCTTGACTAGAAGGCCAGGCTTTGTACTGCATGTAGCACTTTGTGACTTGACTCATTTGTGGTACCTGTAATCTATTCCCACCACGCACAAACAGTGCAGGTTATGACTCCCTAGCACAGTTCAGCATTTTCAGAGTTAAATACAAGCAAAAAGCAGAATTAGTCCCACCACTTCAGCCCATTAATTTTTCTTCCTTCTCTGCTTTCATCTCCCCTGCCCCATCTAGACCCACCTGCTTGTCTGTGGATTGACTTGGCACAGTGTGAGGCAGACTTTGGCTTCTTCCAAAGAAAATCTCCAGCTGGCCATGGAGGCCTTTTGGAGCCTACTTTGTAGGAACAATGTGAAACTCTCTGAAATGCTAACAACCACACCATGAGCAGTGGGATGCTTTTGTCAGAGGATGTGTCCTCACAGCTCTGAGGCCCAGAGCAGAAGTTTGGGAAAATATCCCTTGATCGGTGCTGTTTAGAACTGGTTAAGGTTTTATCAGGTTGGGGGGGAAATTTTTCATGTCTCAACTTAAAAAAGAAAAACCGCTATTCCAGATTTCCTGATGGAATGTCCACTACTGTGAGTCTTCTGAAACAATTCATTGGGGCTCCCAACAGGACATGCTTCCCTGGGACTGCCCAGGGAATAAGTTCTATTTGTACTTCTGCATCTGTAAATCTGCAGAACAGCATCATCAAGGCTAATCACAGCTAAAGGGAAAACTACTCTGTGATCATCCTGCAATGTCTCAGAGTAGTATAATTTATGTCTTACTCCTGCAGACTACTTAAATTGTGGTAGGCTAGAATATGAATCACTTTTTCCTATTCAGTGTCTACTCTTTAGTCAATGGAAATGGAAGGAAGATTTCACTTAAATGCAGTGATCTTGTTTCTAAATTAAGTTTGCCTGGACATAGCCTGCTTTTAATACAGTGACTTGTGACGTGGGCTGGTGGGGGAGAAAAATGCTTTGCATTAAACATACTGTGATCTGGCACTGATGGTTTAAAATGCTCTAAAAAAGACACCTATTTTAACAGAAAATGGACTTGCTCTGTAGTTATGTAAATGAAGCACAAACAAATGAGGCTGTGCTACCTCGCAGAAGGCAAAGCTGTGTTTTAAATTCTAATCAAAGAGTAATATTATGCCAGATAACACATCCAGCCGGGTACACACATGGCACAGAGTGGCTGTGATTGAGGCAGTTTTAAAACAAGTCAAACGTTGGAGCTGGGAAAAAACAACGTTCCATCTTAGCAAAGACAATGCTTAATGGTGTACCTCAGCATTGTTTCAGCACAGAGTCATTTACCTAACGGAAATCATTAATTCTGCCCAGCATTTTTGAAGGATAGCGTGATGATGAGCTTCCTAAAAGGCACTCAAAGGCAGCACTGCGTGCTGCAGTCGGCTCAAATTGTTTAATGTTTGTCAAACTTGAATTGTTTTTGAAGGATACATTGTGAGTAATGGATTCTCCTGCTATTTACACATGGGCAAGGCTGCACTGCCTTTCCAGGTGCCATTTATTCCACTGCATTATGAATGAGGTGGTTTTGCCAGCAGAGACATAAACACAAAAGCTGGGAGGGAAGGAAAACACAAGAAAGCAGATCTGTGTGTTGTCCAATACACAATTGTTAGGAGTAATTTAGGAAGGTTTTAAACACTCATGTGCAAATATTTTGGAACTGTAGTTCTGAAATTAGTTATTTACTGCATTCTTAGCAGAGAACACAGTAGCTTTACTATGAAGCAACTCCTTCCTCTGCTGGAATTAGTTTATAGCTACTGCACTGCTGTTGCAGGACACTGGCAAACCCAACAGGTCACATCCTAAAACAAAATCTATGCTCTTTCATTTCTCATTGCTTTAAGGGGATTTTAGGTGCTAAGTCCATTTGTAAACCTGCTGTTCAAACTGTTAAGATGTAGGTTTGCAGTGAGTCAGAAATGCCAAGTGTCTAAAAAGCCCCCACCAGGCCTTCATTTTCAGATACCCAACATACCTAATTTCCACCAGGCACTAGGGAATGCTCTGCTTAGGGATTTGTTGGTAAATCCTACTGAGCTACCCTCTGGATAGTCAAGTCACTGTACTGTTCTGTCTGTGAGCACTCACAGGAAATAGTAACACCTCGAAGAGCTGGATTCTCCCAGGATGGTGCACATTTCTTACTGAGCAGCACTTAGCTGGTCCAGTGGGGCTGTGTTCCAGTCAGCTCATTCCCTCAGTGGTGTCGATGGAAGGGTAACAGCTCACCCAGGGGAGAACACACAGCTTCAGCCTGGCACTGCAATAGGATTAATCAGAATAAATCACCATTTCAAGAGAGGAAAGGTACCAGAATTTTTCTCTTTATCATGACTGAGGTTATTGCCTTAGAAGTTGGCAGCCACATAGCTGGGGATCACCACTGTGTTGACCACAAGACATTGGCATTTTGTCAGTACAGTTCCTTGGCTTTCAGAGTATCCCCTTACTTGGAAAGGTTCATTTCTATTGCTTTAAATCTCCCAAATGCTGTGCAGAACTGAAGGTTATTATAGTTTTTCTGGATGAGCTGTCATGGAGAGCAAAAGGAGAGAGAGGCACGTTGCAAACCAGAGCTAATATTTAGACATTTTGTGTCTGAATTTGAAATCAAATGGCGGAATCTGTAATTTTTCCAGGAAAACTGTATGAACATGGGCATTTGTTTGGGTATAAATTGTTGTTTGTTAGTTTTGGAACAAGCTAATTAATAAGCACTGCCATGGCACAGGAGTCAGAGACACATTTCATAGAAAAGAATGAAAAAGACATGACAGGGCTAGCACAATAAAAGATACCAAAGCTACTTCTCCAGACATACTTCACTCATGTCATGCAATCAATCTTAAATAATCTATAGTATTCTTGGAGTCTGTTTTATCACCTAACATCACCTAATACTTACAGTCACTACTTCACACAAGACTGTTGTAGTACTGAGCATAAATAAAGCCCTTTATAAAAATTAAATCTTGTGAAGCCCATGACATACACCAAGATATTTTTCTATAATTTGAATAAGATGGGCAGAGACATGAAATGCCTTTCACTGATTTCCTTTGACAGAGTTAAACACAGAACTCAGAATATTATTCCTCTCCTACATAAAATTCACATTTTCACATCACACTGCCCCTCCTAACAAAGAAGCAAAGAGGGAACTCAGTGGTGGTTTGTGCGAGCTTTCACTCAGGTCCCAACAGGCTCCTGTGACTCTTTATCCTCAAGAGTTACACCCTTCATGTGAACAGGAGAGATAAACACCCCAAAACATTATTGAGCTACAGCTGCAGGCTGGATCCCTCAGAGTGCTTCATCCTTTCTCCAGGTTGGAATTACTACTAAGATACTTACAAAATCAGTATGTCCGTGGTAGAAGTAGATTAATTCTAGGCAGTGTTAATATTGTACACAAGAGCACAAGGATTGATAGTCCTTGTAATCTCTTATCTAAACATAGAAGAGCTGCATATGCTGTTCATAAAGCACTGAGATCAATCACCATAGTGGCAGACAGGTAATTGGGAAGCAAGCTCCTACTTGAGCAGACCAGGAGAGGATAATAGCCTTCAACAGGTGGGGTTTTTGCACAAATTCTTTGTCTCGGGTTTCAAAATTCAAAATCTAAAGCGAGTCACATACAACCCACATGTGAGCACTCAGACAAGCAACATGACTTTCTGAACTGCAATAACCTGGCATTCCCCAGAGCTTCAAAGAGCATGAAAGTTATCCAGCACTTCAGGTAGGAAGGCCTGAAAAGTGGAGGTGCTGGAGCTCGACAGTGGTTGCTGAGAACCTGAGTGCAAGGAGAGGGGTTCAAAGTAATAAACCCTAGTTAGAAATAAAGAACAGCCAAGTCTACATGGCTGTATGAGTAGGATCAGGTTTTAATTAACATCTGTAAAGTCCTTTGAAATGTTAAGGCTTAAAACAATTGTATGACTGCACAGCTCTGCAATTTTGATAATCAAAGTCTTGTAAAAGGGATCTTGGAGCATTTAAGAACAGCTCTGCTTACACGTTCAGCCAGATGAGGACAGTCAGAAAGACTATGATTAGAAAGGGTTTGTTGCTGAAAGCTTCTCCATGTATTAAACATTAACAGAAAGTTTCTAGCTATGAAATGAATTAGACCTAACTAAACCAGTGTAGGAATTAACTGATTTTCAGATTAGTTACATTCATTTTAAATTCTGCTTTTTGCCAGGAAGAGGCTAGTAAATACATAACCATAAAAATTGGCTGTGCCTGTTTAGAATATTGAGAAAACAAAATACACTGCTTGCTTTTATTTTTTTTTTTAATTTCTTTTTTGGTAACTCATAATCCATGACTTTCACTGAGTTTTCTGGGACTTATCCCCTTTTGTAATAATGCCAATAATTATTTTGCTTTGGTTTTTACTGCTTCATAATAGGAATAAAAGTTGTTTGCATTGCTTAGAGAAGCACCGTTTAGCTCTAATAGATATCTATGGAGCTGGCAACAGTCCCACTTCTCTACACCACATTACACAAGTCGTCTTGGCCCCTCGATATGGGAGAGCCCATCTGTGCTTTCCTGCTTACAGAACAGCAGTTGTTTCCCTTATCAAGGCATGTGGTTTGTTTGGAGGTTTCTATGTTGTGTTTGGTTTTGGGTTTGGGGTTTTTTTTTGGTTGTTTTTTTTTTTTTTCCACAAGCTGTGATCAGGATCTTGGTCTTGCGAGGAGTTTGTGTGTGGGCAGAGCTGTGTGTCTGCACAACTCCCATGAAGTGTGAAATGCAAACTGCTATTTGCCTCATCACGTCCCATCTGAATGCTGGGTTTTGGCAGAAGGGACTGGTTGTCTGTATTAATGTTGTGAGTTGCAACCACAGCTTTTTGCACGTGGGGTGAGCTGGCAGTTGTCTGGGTAGCAGTGCAGAAGCAACAGAAGAAATGTGGAATTTTTATTTTATTTTGGTTTTTTTACATCCTGTGATAGTAAAGCATCATATTTTGACAGACCATGTGTTGTATTGTTGCTGCTGCATGTTGCGTTTATTCTCTGATGACTCATTGCTTGATGGCAAATCCTTTACTTTCTTCCTTGATATGATGGCATTTTTGAAAGGGCAAACAAAAAAATTTTTTGAAAGGAGCTGGAATAAGTTCAAAGGTTTTAGCCTATTCCACCATATGTGTTAGAGTTTGTTTTAGGATTTCTTTGGAGATAAACAAAATCTTTAAAGCCTCTGGAAGAAGACTGGCCCTCTCTTTTCTCTGGAGTCACTGTCATCTCCTTTCCTCTCTTCTCCACTCTGTAATTGATGTCTATAACCCAAGCAGAAAATTCACCCCCAAAAAATTGTCTTGTTCTAGAAATACTTACATGCTGTTCAGCACAATGAAGTCCTGATTTTAACATAATGTCTTTAGATGCCAACTTTATGCTGGTCAATAAATAACCAGCCTTAAAATTACACATAGACATGAATCTTGGTTAAACACTGCACCTGGATTTGCATCAAAATTTCTTTTAGACAATTCTTCAGTTGGAATCCAGCATGAACTCTGTGACATATTACAGAATAACTACCTGCTACCATGATAACAACTCAACCTGCTCTGTCCAGATATGTGCCTACTCCTTCAGGATGCTGCAGGGAAGGTGCAGCACTACGGCAGTAATTTTAAATGAATTTTTTATTTGGGATCTGAAACCCAGATAAAATCAAAACATTGTCTTCCTTTGGGTTTCGATATAAAATGATGCTTGGTGAGGAGAACTGGAAGGGGTCTTTGGTCTCAACTTGCATTTGTGCTGTCATGGGAAGCTGCTCTGGTATCCCAGAGCAGGTGGGTCCCCTGGGCTCACATTAGAGCTGAAGCTGTGCCATTCCACATCCGTCAAGGACTTAAGTCAAGGTCTTATGCACTTCCCTAATGTAACATGCATCCAGGCACTCTAGTTGTTTATGAAGAGGATTTTACAATTTTCTTTTAAATTACAGGTCAATTGATCATAGTGCTGATTTAATGTCTCATTTTCCTCATCCATGTCACATGACAAAAGCTGCTTGTAAATGCACAGCCATCAAAACTATTATCAGAGTTTTAAACATGCAATCTCAGGACAAATACAGTCTTTTCTCTTTAAAAGCATACTATTTATAAAAGAGGCACTGCCATAAATATTAGATCTCCTGTGTACAGAATCACACACGGTTACTTCAGCAATTAGATGCCCACACGAAGAGTGAGCAACAAGGCACTCCTGGGAGTGACTTAGAGTGAAATACTTCTCAAGATGATGCTCTCAGAGCAAGGCTGAAGGCTGAGAGCTGTGAAATGCAGCAGGTGTGAATTGCTGCACTATAATTCACAAACTCGAGTGTCTTATTAGAATTACAATGGCCCTATGCAAATATTTTTTAAAGATGCAAGGGCAAATAGACATAAGCCAGGGCACACCTCAACTAAGGGTCCTAAAGTCTTAAACAGCAGCAAGGTATTGCATCTGAAAAATAAACGGGGAAAATGGGTTATTTTAAATGGTTTGAAATAATTAAATATGAAAGCATTTGAAATGTTTATTCCTAGTTGCTTTGTCAGGTAGCCCCTGCGTTTGCCTGTCACAGTCTCTGCATTCTGATCATGTTCAGTTTGCTGCTGCTGACATCTCTGTCTGGTGCAAAGACATCCCTACAAAAAAACAGGCTTTTGATCATCCATGTTTTAGGAGCTTTCTCACAGGTATCAATCCATTATATAAACAACAAAAGCAGGTACACAGTATTCCCATTTTTAAAGGTATGCTTTAATTTTGACTACTTGAAGTCAATACTCACTGTGACAAATTTATATCTGTACCCAAAGCAGAGCCCACTGAGGTTTGCAAATCTCTGTAGCCTCTGAAAATGAGACTGCTCCATTTCCAGTTAAAACATTAAATCTGTGGGTTAATGGTAGGTCAACCATTATCAAGACATATACATCCTGAAAATCAAACCCCTCCCCTCTTAAAACAAACATGCTGATAGATCCAAGTACATTCTTATTGTTATAAAAATACCCAAATTCAACAGATGGGCTCTCAGTAAAGAGTGGTTTATTTAAGAAAGGAGAATTGATGAGTGTTTCCTGTGAAAGGGGGGCTGGGATGTAGGCTGAAATCACCAAAAACTAAATCAACTTTTAAGTTTTGCCAGGCAAGCAGAGCAGCCCAGTGTGATCTAATGAGCTCAGCAGCTGCTGCATGTCAGTTTGCAACAATGCTGTATAAAAGCTGATTTGATGTTTTGTCTCATGGGAGATTTATACTTAAAACACATATTTAGATATTTATGTTCTCCAGACTGTTTCTCTTAAGAAGGTCAAAAAATTATGCCTAATTTCTGAGTTTATTTTTTGGCAAGTTGCACCACTGGCAAGTTGCAGGTTTTGCAAAAAACCCAATATATAACAATTTTGTCTTTTTGTTTGCTTAGCATATGGTCCAGCCGTGGGAGATACTGGAATCTTTGGCTCCATTTTGGATCAGAAGGATTAAAGAGTGGTTGATTGTCTTTTTTACTTATTAATCCAAAATTATCCTGGCCTCATACTGAGGTTATATTACATTTCAGGCTGAGAAAGTTGGAGTTGTTCAGTCTGGAGACAAGAAGGTTCTGTGGAGACTTCACAGCACTTTCCAGTATCTGAAGAGAGCCTAAAAGTAAGATGGAGAAGGACTTTCATTAGAAACTGTAGTGACAGGGCAAGAGGGAATGAGTTCAAAATGAAAGTGAGTAGGTTTAAATTAAATGTTAGGAAGATATTCTTCCCTGTTAGGGGGGGAGACACTGGCACAGGTTGCCCAGAGAAGCTGTGGCTGCCCCATCCCTGGAAGTGTTCAAGGCCAGGTTGAAAAGGGCTTGGAGCAACCTGGAATAGTGAAAGGTGTCCCTGTTCATGGCAAGGGGGTTGGAACAAAATTACTTTCCAACATAAGCCATTCTATGATACTGTGGCTCTAGACAGGGAATATACAGCTGACAGTATTTGAAAGTCCTGTTTTACCTCAGTATTCATTGGGGTTGAAAATGTCTATTTTAAGAGCACTGGAAAAAAATCAGTGGCAAATCCCAATCCATCTGGCTTCTTTAAAATACATCCTTCCTCAAGCAGAGCTGTAATGAGCACAGTAACACTCCCCAAATTAGGTTATTTGGGGCTATTTCAATACTTTTACTAGATTGAGTCGTCTTTTACAATGATATCACTAATTAAAACCAGGATGAGCAACTGCTTACACAGCTTGGTGGGTATGACTGTGGAGCTACTGGAGCACATGTTGCAGCATATGTATCCTCCAGGAACATCAGATGAATAGGAGTTGTTAAACTGTCCAAAAGCGAATGTCAAATTCCTCAAGCAAGAGCTTGTCTGAACCCTGAGATTCTAAAAAGGTCTGCAAACATTAAACAGAAGAGACAGTTTGCCATGAAGATTGATTTCACTACATCCCTCCAGCCCATTCATGGGATATGGGCACAGCCTGCTACTCCAAGGTGTCCTGATCTCTGGATCTGACAAAAGAATTCAAGTAAGGGCTCATAGTAAGACAGACAATGTTGCCATGGAAAGCTGAACAAATCTTTACAGACACAGCTTTGCTCTATATCCCGGGCACTCTGTATTTCTTCAAGCTTATCTAGTAGTGTACATGGCAGGCTTTTATCTCCAAAATCTATCCAACAAGATGCTGCTGTTTTATTACTCTGCATCCTTCATCAGGCTGGCATTTTCAGATCCAGGAACTAGATCTCTCTATTTCTCTACTGATATAATTTCTGCATATAGAAATGTTTGGAATTACATTTAATGCTCATTCAAAGGCATGAGGATCTAGTCATGCACAAGAAGGTGAAAATAACAGTAGGTGCCTCAATCTCCAGATAGAAAATGTGAATATTAATTCAAGAAATTATAATACATCTTAATTAGTGTTTTGGCTCCACAGGAGGGTTGGTAAATAAGTACATCCAAGATTCTCCGAATTTTTAAATTTTGGTGATCTCAGACTACCTGAACTCATAATTTTAAGTTAGCAGTCAAAACATAAATGAAAATAATTAATTATCTTCTAAAATAAACCTTTTGAATTGGTTTTATTTGCTTAAAGTTTATTTCTACAAGCATTTTTCTTACAGCTATTGTAGCACTTAAATATTTTTGTACATAGCAGTCCTAGTCTGAGCTTACCTGTCAAAATGAACTAAAAATCTTATGTAAGCCAAGATGTTAAAAAAAATTTCCTGTAGCCAGGACTTTGAAATTTTCTATTGAGAGAGCCAGATGATGGAAGAGCATTACAGAAATGGACCAAAAATAACATAATCTGTTCCAGTTATCAAAATATTAAGTTCTTTCTTGTGCATGCAGATGTACCCACTGCAACTCCATTTTTTATTTATTTTCTATTAAGCCCCTTTTTTCCCAAGCAGGATCTCAAGGCATAAAAAACCCTTTTAAAAGTATTCAAACTTATGTTCAAAGTAAATGAAAACAACAGGGTCTTTTTGGCAATTTTGTGTGGTCAGTGCAGGACAAAAAGGCTCTCCTGAGCCTCTGTGCTTATGTCACTGCTATAAATTCTTGTGTCACCAGCATTATCTTAACACAACGTGACTGATCTAATGAGACACAATGTGTCACAGCAGCTGCACGCCAGTCTGGGAGCTCAGAGAAGCCTTTTCAGGTGATGGCAGCTTTTTTGTGTTTCTTCCACTCAGAGCAGCTGATTAAAAACACATCTCTTTTCAACCTTAAAGCTGAACCCTTTCCACAGTCCCCTGAAAGACCACCATGGGCTGGTGCTGGGCCCCACGGGATGCTCTCAGCCAAGAGCAAATTCCAGCCTCTCTCCTTCATCCAGGGGTCACCTCCACTGCCCAGCTGTGGGCAGGGCGTGGGCAGTTTGGATCCATCCAGTTACTGGAGAGCACAGCAATGGGCACATTCAGCTGGCACTGGTGATGGAGCTCCATGGAAGCACTTCCAGTGTTACTGTGGAGTGGCTTGAGAAAGGGGTCAACAAGAGGAAGCAGGTGGATTTCCAGCTTGTCTTTGCCCTCAGTGTTTACCCAGCCACAAAGAGCATGGCCATGACCAGTATCAAGACCACTTGGATGTAGTGATAGTTATTTGCTAGAACATGAAGCTTAGCAGAAGCTGGGCCTCACATAGTTCCTGGACAACCAGGTACTCCACTTTGACCATGACTTTGATGATCAAGATCTATGGGACTGAAGTGTATGGCCCTCTGAAACGCAAGAAGCAGATGAGAGTGTTGGAAGATGATAAACAGCAATGGTGGGGCTGTGAGAGGAAGAAATCACCAGTGTGGAAGATGTTATCAAGCTAATTGAAATGGGTAGTAAGTGTCACAAGTCAGGCAAGACTTCTGCCAACACAGTCCCCCCAGAGCCATGCCATCTTCCAGACCACACTCAAGAAGAGAGGGCATTTTGTATGCCAATATTTCCCTGATTGACTGGGAACGAGCAAGGCACTGACATCTCCACCGCAGACAGACGAACCAGCCCAGAGGGGCCTGGTGTTAATAAAAGCTTCTCAACACTTGAAAATAGTGGGTTAGAAAATAGTACAGTGTTGTTTCTAGTTATTTTTCACTGTTGAAAGTAAAATCAGGCAGTTGTGAGGAACTAACTTGCAGGAAAAAGCAAGAATTTACAGAAAATGTATTCTCACCTCGTCTAGGCAGGTTTCCTCCTCTTGCCTGTAAAATGTACACATGCACCCCCCTATATAGCTCCCTAGATAGACCCTGCTCCAGGGTTTTGTCAAATTGCTCCAAAATCAAAGTCATGTTCCCAGGGCAGGAGGCATTTGGAGTGATTTAAAAAGGCGTTAAAGTGCAAAGCACTGTCATCTCTGAGCAGGATACATTTGGGAAATGAGGGTTATTTTGTCATGGCATAAGCAGTGGCTTTTTTACAGCATCAGCTCACGTAATTCTGTCTCTCCCTCTCTATCTCTCTTTCTTATGTTCTCATGAGACATTAAAAGATGCTGGAACCTGTCTTCAGAAAACTGAGACTTAAGATGATGGCAATTGCCTGGCCAGTGGGGAGAAGATGTGCTTGCACTGTTTGCAGAGGGAAGCAGGGGAGTCAGTGCCCTGTGTCAGAGAGGGCTGATGAGAGGAGATTTGTCAGATCACAGGGTCAGAAAAGCTGCATCCAACAAAGCACCATCTGATAGCATGTGTCTGTGCGATAGCAGCACAGCCTAGGCTGGTGCATCAGCTGATAGGAAACCCTGCAAGAACTGCGGAGAGGTCAAAGCATCAGGCACATATCTATGATTCCTATTACATCTGGAAATTAATTAGTACAAAATACTGAAATGGCAACAAAAAAGTGGAAGAAATTAAACTGTATAAATAATATCTAAACTGATTCTAATCTCCCTCCATTTCCTCATGAAGTCTGAGCTTGCTCTGGCTGTTGGTCCCAACCACCAGTTTATGTCAGCAAACATTTTAAATTTCTGATCTGAAGCCTGATGTAACCAATGAAAGAAATTCAGCAGCCTTTGAACCAAACCAGGGATTTGTTTTCATTGATGAAATTATGTTACCAAAGATTGTTTAAATGCTGCTCCTCCTAGTAATAATACACTGTGTTTTTCAGCTTCAGTGCACTTCAAAAGCACTTATTTATTGGCATCTTCCTTGCTTTGGTATTCCTTGCTTCAGCAGCTTGTAGTGTTGAGAGAAGCAGTGAGACATAGGTGCTACTCACCAGATTAAGATAAAAAATAGGTTGTTTCCAGCAGGTATTTACAATGGAAGGGTTTTCTTCTTTCTGAAAAGAAAATTCTTCGAGGTTCCTTCCTTAGCATTTCTCTTGGATTCTTGTCTTTGGGGTGCTGGATGTAACAGGGCAGCAGGTTGCAAAGCTCTGGTGCCCCACCACAAGGTACAGCATGTGCAGGCACAGAGGCTCCACCATCTCTTGCCCAGAACTCCTTTTTTTTCTGGGTGCAGGAAGTGTTTTCCACACATGGCGTATGTGGATTCATTTTTTTTGGTTGCCCATGATCTGGTCTTTACACCAGGTCTAAGTTCCCTCTGCTGTCGTGCTCTGGCTGTACCTTGTAAGTCATGGACATGATCTGCTTTTGCAAAAGGGACTGTGGATTAACTGAGTTGGACACAGTTCTAGAAACACAGTTTTAATGAGCTGGAACAGTCATACCAGGGTGGGGTCGTTTGCAGTGAGTAGGAAAATGAATTTTATTCTCTTTGTTGATACTCACACGTTCAGAAGGCTGTTGGCATCTGAGCTCTGAAGGTGACTCATGAGCACACCCTACTGCTGTCGGCGGCAGATGCAAAAGGAATTAAATAAATTAACTTTTTTTCCATTGACTTTTGCAGTTACATGAAGTGTTGATTAACCACTTTTCCTTCTTTGGTGAAATTATTTACATATTTTTCTTCATTTTCTAAACATCAATCCTGTGTATGTAGAGTGCAGAACCCCTTCTTCCTATCACCTTTTCTTTAAGCATGACTTTTGCCTGGTTTCCATGAGTTTGTAGCCACAGAATGTCCCTTGGTATTTTGGGTTTGAAAATGCAGTTTAAGCATGTTTACAGGTGTCCACAGATCACAATCCATAAAAATTCACAGATTGATCAAAGTTTATGCTCATTTTTACTTGCCAAGGCATACCTTTGGAATGAAACCAGCAACAGAGAAGGGTGCTGGGGTACAGGTTTGCATCACTTTGGTGACCATAAATGTCCAGTTAAGTAAAGATCCCTAATTAGTTATAGTGAGATTGGTCATTCACTTACCCTGTTAAACAACTGAAACACTTTTATGGGATATGTTTTTGTTTGTAGCTGACTGAACAAGAGAAGCAACCATCGTATGAATAGACCCTGGCTAATCTAAGAATTTAATGCCTGATAATTCTGTTATACTTCTAGGACTTAAATCTGTTCTCTTCCTACCTGTTTCATTTCTAGGGCAGATTTCATTGCTAGTGACTTATTGAGCTCTGCACCCCCCACACACTTCATGTGCCTCTGCTTGGCTTCAGTATTTTGTAAGAACTGAACAAGATACTCAGAACCTTCTGTCAGCAAGTCATGATAGTTCCCATTGCAACTCTATAAGGAGATAGATGCAGAGACAAATATATGTTAGTCTAATTTTCCAGCTGCTGCCTTCCTATTTCTGACCTGGAAACAGCATTGACCGTAAAATATATTCTTATTTTCCACATTTCTCTAGTGTTTGCCACTTAATTTTGTCAGAGCAGTGCTGCAGTGCCTCCATAACCTGATTCAATCTCTGTTGAACTCCGTGTTAGGTTTCCTTATCATTAGTTCCACCTCTTGTGTGTTGCCCTCATGTGCAGTCCTCAAAGGTTTGAGTTTCCTCAGCTGAGGAATGCCCATATGCTCCCTTGAACAGTCAGGACAGTCCAACCCATAACATATATGACAGCTTGAAAAATAAAATCCATCCATCCACTAGTTTTTTGGAGCATTTAATTGCTTTACCCTCTGCTCTCACATCCATTTGCTTTCCCATCTTCTACTCCTATTCAAACTGCCTTTCCAGCTGTGACTCTCCACACCAGATAATCAGCAGCAATACTGTTGCATGTATCTTAGGATCTTTCATTTCAAAATTTCTGCCAGCATTGCCAGCCCTCATGTCACACAAAATACAGAGTTTTTCACTCCCATTGTACCTTCTAGAACTACTCAATTGTCAGAATCCTACTTTTAGTGGGGGTTGATTAATCTTTTAGACTTCCTGGCAGCAGAAAACGCTTGGAAAGATACGATTTAAATGCATGTAAAATGCATTTAGATGCTGAAAAAATATTTACTCATGAATTTTGGCACCAAAAATAAGACATTTAAAAGCT
Source organism: Serilophus lunatus (assembly GCA_013399895.1). Taxonomy (NCBI): domain Eukaryota; kingdom Metazoa; phylum Chordata; class Aves; order Passeriformes; family Eurylaimidae; genus Serilophus; species Serilophus lunatus. Next base: position 4,853,076 of record VXBA01003202.1, read on the forward strand.
TGACTTTGTCAGTACAGCTCTACTTAAACCTTCCTGGCGCAGGCCCTTGTGAACAAGCCCACCCCTTTCCTCAGTACCTCTAAGAACCAGGGAGTTCATTGACCATTTGCAGACATCATTATTTGGCTCTGTTTCTGTGAAAGTCCAGGGTGATGTGGTGTAAGAGCTCACATGTGCACACAGCAGCTGGGACAGGAGGTTGCCCCACGCTGCTGGAGGAGGCTGGAAGGGCAGAGCTGGGTGCCACAGGCAGATGAAATAAGTGAGGTTCAACCCTAGAAGGAGCCCTCAGTTCTTAAACTGCAGCATCAGGAGTTGCTACCTCAGTTCTGAGGTGTCAGTCAAAATGAAAGCTGGGATGAATGGATCAAAATAATCTTAACCCTGCAAAGACAATCTGAGAGAACAAGACACCTTCTGGTCCTGCCTCTGCAGCAGGCACTGTGTAATTTGCTGAATTTAGCATCAAGTACAGCTGAATTTAGCCCTATATTTTTGGCTTTATTATTATCTGAGTATTGCAGCCCAGCCTGTTAACACAAGGCTAACTCACAAGGTTTTATTCAGATTTTCCTCTCACTTCTGCTCAAAGCCCAAGGCAACTGGGATTTTCCAGAGTAGAGAATGACTTGTCATTAATAATTGCTTTAGTCAGCAACATATGTTTAGTGATGCACATCAATATTTGTGCTTTTACAGATGCTAAGATTTTGCACTTTCGATGTCATCGTGTCCATGAGTATGTTTCATCTCAGGGCTTTGAAAGTACACGTAAAATACTGGATTTTTATACCTACATTTCCCAGTGGCTGAAATTCCTCTGTGCTATCAGACAGTGTCACATTGCAAACCATCCCATTTTCTATCTTGTAGTGGAATCTCGTGAGTCTTTCAAGTATGCACCTCAGCTATGATTTATGAGGTATTTGTATGATTTTTCTTTTATTTTCCTACAGAAGAATTCAATACCTCATAGGCCATGTTGAAAGACCTCATGTTTTGAAGCAATTCACCTGATATTCTGCCTCACTCTCACCTTTAATACTAGAAGGAATATGTGATAAAGCAATGTTGTTATTTCTCAGATTGTTCCTTGAAATTTTCTTTTGCTTCTACTTTTTTATTGAGTTATTCTTCTTGTGATCTCCTAGTCATTTCTTCAGCCAGAGTCTGGAAGGTGACATTGGAAGATATGATTTCAAGTGAAAAGGAAATCTTAGATGTCAGAATCCTGATTATGTACAAAACTTGCAGGTTTTGGCTAAAACAGAAATGTTTAAGTCTGTATCAAAATGTTGTGATGCAAGCAGTCTTGTCTGAAAACTAGAAAATTCCTGGCGATTCCCTCAGGCATCAGACTAAAGGGAGGGCAATGCCCTCCCCATTGTAATACTGGGATTTTTGCTGAGTAGGTGGGATCAAATGTGGATGGTAAAGGTTTGGCATTTATATCCAAAACATTGTCTGAAATTTGTTTGTCTGCAGTAACACCTATTTGTATGTGCAATTCAGGTGTTCTCTATCCAGAAATTATAACTGGTCTCCTTCACATTTTGGAGGAAAGAGGTTTGATGAAAATCTACCATATGTTTTTTTTCTCTTTTTCTATAAGCTCAAGTTTTGCTTGAATTAATTTATGTTTCCCAAACTCATGGTAAGATGCAAAACATCAGGAACCTCCTGCTCCTCCTGGGCACTATCTGGTGACAGCACCATGCATCAAAATGCCTGTTTCCCTTTTCTGCCTGAATCAGCTGGTCACAAAGAAGCATTTTGTTTCTTGTGTTATGGCTACAAATAGGCTCTTGTACAGCTGAGCAAGAGGGTGCCATGCTGGTCTGGAGGTAATTTTCATAGTTTTCATAGTTTTACATAACTTCAAGCAGTGTAAAGAACCTCTTGAAATAGGACATTAGAGCCCAAACTTCACCTGGATACTTATTCCCTCCTCTCACCTATCCTTTGCTGCTGAGGGATGTTGCCTGTCCCTCATTTCTCATCTCTCAACAAACTACTGCTTATAACCAGGTCCTTCCCTTCTGGATGTGCCATCCTCCATGTATTCATTCCAAAGAGAGGAGAATAAATACACCGCCCACCGTTTTGAAAGAAAGAAGTCAGAACAGCAGAACTGTTCCCATCTCTGATGTTTCCTTCACTAAGCTTCCCACACCCCTTTTCCTTTTTCTCCCACTCATTGTTTCTTAAGGGCAGTGGTGCTGCTCTTGTGTGATGAATTGGCAAAAAGCAACAGGAAAATAAATTTTTTATTTTATTTAAACTGTCTTTAAAATATTTTAGTATTTTTATGTGTAATTTGATAGATGAAAAAACCACAAGGAGGTGCAGGATTCATGTTTAGTGAGTGCCCTGGCTTTATTCTTTTGACTTAGTAGCTTTGTGCAATGGAGGTTGAAACTACCAATAACTGTAAATATAACCTATTTTTATTGGCATAACAGTGACATCTATTGTTTGATATTATATACATCTGTGCCACTCTTAGCAACTGCCTGCAGGTATTGAACTATCTTTCTCAATTTCATAAGGTGCAAGCATGCAAAGTCAAATTATTGATTCAAAGAATTAGGTAATGACACATGTAGTAATGCCATTGGACAGCTGTGCAAAATTAAATCTAATTTGTTTTGTCACAGCCTAATTTACAGATCAGTGTGGACTGACGCACAGAAAGAGGCATCTCCTGTTTCAAAGGGTTGGCAGATGTTGTTTTCATGTCACCTGCACACCAGCCACGCTGCTGGTGAGGCTGCAGCCACTCTGCATCTCCCACCCTGGGGGCAGCCAGAGGCTGCCAGCACCCAGCAGTGGATTCTCCCAGGAAAACTGCCTTTGCATTGCCCTACAATGCAGCTTCAGAACATCTGCCCTCTGTCACCCTCAGAGTGAACAAAGTGAATCCTGAATATTCAGTTGCAGGCACAGGCACAGTGGGAAGGTGGGGAGGGCAAGCAGTGAATACACCACTGCTCCTTGGTGTCACTGAGCTTCTGCTGCAAGGCAGAACCACAAACCAGCGCTGGGACCTGCCCGAGCCACCAAAGCTGAACCCTCACAATCCAGCCCCAGAGGTATACAAGGGCCACAGCATGCCACGTGCTTGCTTCAGTTATTTTCATACCAGCTCTTGCACTGGACAGAGAATTCCAAAGCATCTGGCTGGGTACATAAGAGGGAGTTGCTTTTCTTCAAGTCCTCTCTTATTGCCCTCTTTTGATTATCTCTTCTATTTCGCTCTTCTTTTAATAGAGAATAGAGGATTCAAATAGGAAAGATTTTAATATAGCAGTAATGAAATACAGGGACTATCTAGTGTGTCAGACTCTGTGGCTGATTAGACTTTCTGATTCGTGGGCTGGCACTCAAGGGAACAGCAACTGTCTCTTTTACTGCCTTGTCTATGAAAACAGCAGAAGGCTATGTACGCTCATTACTATTTTATGTGACTCTGAACATTAGAAGAAGAGAGAGCAGAGCTATAGAAAGATATTTTTAATAATTTTAATGGAATACCATGTTTAATTCTTATATAAGCAAACTCTGGATAAGCAATTACTCTCACTAAAAATATTTGACACTGGTAAATGAAGCAACATAGTTCCCTTCTTTTTAAGCCATAAGCTCTAATATAAGGATGCAGAATTGTAAGAAGTGTAGGTAAAGGGAACACATTGCCTATAGTCCCTGCTGTGAAAATAGAACTGAAATATGTGCTAAACATCAGGCTTCCACTTAGAGTTCACTGGGGTACATAAATGCCCTCGTGAACACTCATAGCACATTCTTAAACTAAGGATATAAAGTTGGGCTGTTGTGTAACACACCAGGCTATCCATCATAAGAGTAAATACTGTCTTTTCCTCTATGGATCTGTACATAAACAGACTTTTCCAAACCTCTGTTCAACTGTAAAGGCTGCAGGATGAAATATTCATATTAAAAATCTTGGATTAAAATCTACAGTCTTTCATGTATTGTTCTCCACAGTGATGTAAACTCGCCTCTAATTTCCTCCATTCCAGCCTCCTTTTTCAGATGCTCTCCACATTGTAGCACCCAGCTGAAAAGTAACAACAGCTGCGTTTCTAAGGGCCCATGTTGAACTTCTGTCCTTTCCAAAAAGAGAGAAAAATAAATGTTATAGGAGTAAGTAACACAGATTTCATAAGTAAGCATATTCTGGAAATCTCACTGCTCCCTCAGCAGAGAGGGAAGAGGAGTATGTATTCTGAAAGCCCTGAGTGTATGCAGTGTTGTAGGGGCTGGAGGTGCAGATGGGCACCAAACCCCACTGGGCCAGATTTTCTGAGATGTAAATGTTCACAAGAGCAATAAGAGCTGTCTGTTCCAAAAATGGACAGTTTCTTGGGTGAAGAACTAAGAGATCCAGTGGTGGCCATAACGATCTGTAGAGGGGCTAAGGAAAAGGGTTTTGTTCTCTCATCCCCAGATGCCTTGGGGAGAGGACTTCAGATTTGCACCAGGCACAAAATAAAGCTGCAAGGTTTTTAAAAAGACCCAAGGGACGTGGAGCTTGTGTCACACTGAAATTCAGAGAGCACTCTGCTGTTAATTCCCCACACGTAGTTTTGAGAACCCAGTCTTCTGTATTTATTTATTGTCTCTGAACTTGTGTCCCTTTAAACGGCAGAAGTAGAGAGTGAATGATAGAAGGTTCTGAAAAATCAGCGTTAGCAACATTCAGGCAGCCCCCAATCCAAGTGGAGGGCAGTAATTTATTATCCATTAGAGGATCTGTCAGTCAAAGAGGACTAACAGAGCAATAAACTCTGAAGTGATCGGTGGAGCTCAGCCCATTCTACCAGCTGGCTATCAGAAAGGTCAGGGTGGCAAGATGGATGGTTTCCTCTTCTTCAGTCACTCAGTCTTTCTATCTGGTGACACATGCAACTCCCTCTCATCAAGTGAGATTGTCAGATATCTCCTGTGGATGAAGTCAAATCCAACCCAATGGCATGTTTCACTGTTTCAGAGGAAAGAATACAAGGCTTTTATGCTTTACTGAAATGTTTTCAAATGGGGACAAGGGCCCCTGTTGTTCTGGTGGTGTTGTAAGTGAGCTGCAGCCTCAATGTCAAATCCAACCTCCTTGCAAGGATGGTGCTCCACAGCTCTGCAGCAGCAGAGGCAGCAGCCAGATGCTGATGCAGTGAAGCTTCAGGGAGACCTTTTTAGGGAAGTTATTCCCTGTTTTTCCACTGTAGTCCAGGGCGTAGATATGAGTCCTCTTGCCTATGATTCAAGGGGTGCAAGCTCATTTCCTGTCTTTCACCTGATCCATCAATCTCTGGGCTCCTCCAGGGTGAGGCCCCTATCAGTAAAAAATCCTGAAATTCAGGATTCACTAAGCCAGAGAGAAAGCACAAGAGACTCAGAGAGTCCATTCCCAGGAAAGGGGAAAACTTAGATTTTGCGCCAAAACTGCTTCAACTGTTTCATCCCACACTTGTTCCAAGTAAAACAGGAACATTCCTGCAGGCAACAGGTAATATCTGTTTTGAAAGGCTTCTCTAAAGCAGGTGCAGCTTTCCCAGCATGCTGCCCTAACACATTAATATTTCCAGCAGACTACCCTAAACTCTAATCAGGCAGTTTCACCCCTGGGTGGCCAAGGAACCATATTTCTCAATCAGACTTGTAGAGCTCTCTCCAAACACTGCACACAGCCTGAAGCATGCTCATGATGGGGAATTAATACACATTCCAACACACTCCCTGGCTTTGTCCTTCCCTCCTCACTCCTTATTGCACTGACAGTTGTTACCAGTCTCTGGCTTGCAGCTACAGGCAAAAGTGTAACCAAATTTCCAAGCTCCAAGGAGGGAACTGGAAATGGTCCCAGCTTCAGATTCCAGCCCAAAATACAGTTGTGGTATTCCCCATCCTTATTGTCATTGCAGTATCGTGCGCATGTTTATTTGTCGTGCTCTAACAAGCTGGATGTGAACAACCAGCTTGTTTGTTCTCAAAGGGTAGGTTAGAACAGCCAGTCTCCTCCTGGAATAAGTGGAAGTTGAATTATTTATTTTCTTTTCTTCATAAGAAGCTTATAGCATGCTGCATGAAAAGTCAGAAATAATTAAGAAAAACACTCCACGTTCAAACAGAAGAAATACACACAGAGCAGCTGAAATGCTGGTCATGGCTGGTTGTGCCTAACAGGTCACAGCTGGTCTAAATGTGGGCTTGGAATGGGGAGGGAATATCTCCTCTGGTGTGGCAGGATTCAGACTGGAAGGATGTAGTGATTCTGTGTCTGTTTGAGGCTTTCTACCACATGATGTGGAAGTGTTTCACTAAACAAACTACTACTTCATGATGGGTGTTTTAGGGATGGGGAGACCCAGAAATGGGATAGCATTTAGAAGCTTGGAACATGCTGTCCTTTTAATTATGCTGTCAAACATGGCTCTTTGTGTTTAATATATAATTTCTGTTATTTCTCTGCAGACAGAAAGTTTGGAAATACTCTCTCTCTTTGTAGATGCAACTTCTTCCTGTTCTAAAATCCTGATGCCTCTCTGAGAGGAGAAATTCTGCCTTTATGACTTTCTATTCATTGGTCTCACACCTCAGTTTGGAATTCTGATTAAAAGACAATATTTTGTTTATAAGCTGGTTTATAAGCTGTGAACTAACATTCCTTTTAAAAAAAATGCATCTGTTGCTTTAGTGATAGAGGTTTGATTTTACATTGTCCAAATAAGTTAGATGTGTCAACTTGTGGGTATTACATATACTACTGACAAGTCCTTTAATTGTGATTCTGATCACACATGGAATTGGATTTTGTGATTTAAGGAAAAAATAAATTTCAGGGACTGAATCTTCAATAACCTCAATTGCTGGAATTCCATTTGGGAATAAATAGCCCAACATACTTCAGTTTAAGAAAGAAATAAATTAGCATCAGAGTATTTTGAATGCAAAAGTAATCTCCTTTCCCATTTCAGCACAGAGTCTATCCCACCTAATCATACTTTTTACTAGTACATATAGATCTGTGATTGCTCATAAAAGCAGATTCTCTTAGTTTAAAGCCAATTGCTGTTCATGTTTAAGTGAAACAGCTCTTTTACCTGAGGGACAGCAGAAAATATTCATCTCAACCTATTACCAAGCCCTTAGAGTTTAATTAATGGATTTGAAGTGCTTTGAGATAGCCAGGAAAAGGTAGTTTATAACTGTAAATACATGATGATGACTACCTTGGCTAACCTGCCCTGGAGATGGCTGGAGTTCAAAGCCTGAGCTGCTGCAGTGGAGAGAAGAGCAGAACTGTGGGACAGTTTTAACACCCCCCACACCTCTACAAACACCTTCATGGATGTAACACAACAGAGAGATGGGGCTTTTTCCATGTAGTTTGGTACCCAGCCTCTATTGAAGCTCACCAAATATGACCTCTAACATTCTTGGAATCCTTTGAAAATTCTAGATGTGGTAAAAACTGATTTATGAAGGTTTTTTTACATTCTCAGCAAATAATAAGGCATAGCCTGAATACTTCAAATGGCACCCACTTACACTTGAGACAAATTCTTCTGGTTTTTTCTCTGTAAGGTAAATCTTTCTGTATATATTTCAGGGTCCATAATTTATTATTTGTGAATTTCATCAATTACCATTCTAAAATTCACTAAGTGCTTCACAGGCAGTATATCATTCTTTGACCACCTTCCTGGGTATCTTTGTGCTGGTGAGTTTCACAAGTTATTGTAAAGTAGGTCAGTGAAATGTCCTCTCTGTTGGGTTTTTTTTCTTCAAATCAACCTCACTAGAACACCCTCAAGCTGCATCATGAAATCTCTCCAGAACATAATGTATAGCAATATATGGGATACAAGATTCATTGACTTAGCTAGGTTTAAAAAACTAATCCTTGTTCCCTAAATCTTTGATGAAACATTATTTTAGCTTGAAATGTTGTGTTGTGTGGCATGTAGTAATTCTTCCTTGGGTATAAAATTTTATTTCTCCTTCAAGCCTGTTTTGGAAGCCTTGGCACTTTCAGCTTACTGCAGTCAAGTGCCATAGTATGAAAAGTCCTTTGTGATATTGGAAAGCAAGGTGCCCCTGTGCTGTGTGAAACTCATTTAATTACAGGAAGGAACAATATATGATAATTTCAGAATTAAAGCATTATCAGTGCTGGAAACACAGAGGTAAATCCTCTGTTGAATCCAATATTCAGAGCAGAGAAGTGACTGACAGATTCAGAGGATTGCTCTAATCCCAGGTTGCTGGGAAATCAGGCCACTGCATAGGTTAGAAAACCCACTGAGAACTGGTTTGACCTCCAGGAGGTGGATGCATCGGCCTGTGGGAACTTAGTGTGTCATGAAAACAATGTCATCTCATGCAGCCAGAACAGCCCACCCAGTCGAGGACCCCTCCACGTGGGAATGTGAGAACTTCAACATCAGGAGAGAGCCCAGATATTGTCAAAAACCCTGTTTTATCTGAGCTGATGCCTAACAGTTTGATCCACTAATCTGCTTACAGCAGACCTTATTTCCTTACTGTGAAAACTATTTTTAAGTAAAAAAAAAAAATTGTCATAAATCCACAAGCTGAATATTTTGACAATCTTTAAAGCTGATACTCTTCTAAATGCAAGCTTGGAGATTTGGAGAGCTCTCCTTTCTTGTTTTAGTTTTATTTTCCACTTAATTGTTCAGCATTACCTATTTTTGATTTGCAGTCAGATGTCCTAAACTCCAGTACAGGTATTATCCTTATTACCTTTGCACATCCTTATTTAATTATTTTTAAACATCCTGACCCATTATAGATTAAAAGTCATGAATGAGGTTAATGTATAATTAATGAGAATGGGTGTTCATGGTGACAGCTCAGAATAATGATGAATGAGCTGAACAAGAGATCTGACGAGCTGTCCAAGGTCAAATTGCTCATGGGAGTGTTAATGTTGCCTGACACAGCTTTATTTCCTTCTGATTTCCTATTTTAAATAGATTTGTTATTCTTACAGAATTGTTAAGCCATTTAAAGGGATGGGAAAGTGTCTTCTGACCTCTAAGCAAGGAGTGCTTCTTGCTAGTAGTCCTTTATACCATCTGCCATGAAGTAACAGATCCAAAATCCACTTTTCTCTCTTAAAAATATCCATTAAGTTCAGATCAGGGAGAGGAGGGAAGAAGATAAAAAACCCAAAGAACAGAAGCACCTCAAAAATGCCTTCATTATTCACTCAAAGAAAAAATCTTTTATCTCTTTCCCTACAGTAAATACTCCATCTACTGAAATAGTTATTTAGTGACAGAGTACAAACAGCATTTCTCAACTGACTTATGTCAAAAAATTTGTCAACACTTTAGTTTTTCTGATAACATGAGAGTCTTGCTGCTGTCTCCAGAGAAATCATGACCAAAATCCCATGTAGACTAGTAGTTGACTGGTGAAAATGGTAAAGAAATTGTATGTGAACAGCTGTAATTCATGCAGCTGAGGCCCTGTGATCCAAGGTCCTGCCCTATGATCCAAACCCTAAGGTTGCACAACACATCACTGTAATCTGTTTTACAAGGTTTTACAGTAGCAGCAATTAATTCTGCCCCTTGTCCTTAGTTAAAGCTGGGTTCCTTCATCAGTACCTCTCCCTGGGAAACAAGGTGCTGTGGATGATGGATAGACTGTGTGTCTGGGTTGTTGGGAAAACTATTTGTGTCTGCTTCCTTCAGGGTCTGTTGTACTGGACCATGGACCCGGCCAGTTGGGTGCCTTGAGAGTGGGTAATTTGTCTACTTGCCATGTTTTCCACACGGTCTCAATTTACACTTGTCTCAGGGAGGCAGGAAAGGTTTTCTGTCTCTCTAATCATCTGCTATGTACGTTGCTGTGACTTAATTTGTTTTCTTTGGTCACTGTTGTCCAAATTCGTGCTCCTCTCTCAATCATTCATGAAGATAACTGAATGCTGGTACACACCCTGTCTGTCTGCCAAAAGGGCACTCAGCGCTGTGCTGTAACAAAAGGAAATAGCACAGAATGCTTGAAGATTTTCTTTCCCTGGCTAGTGGAGACTATGAAAAAACTGAGACATTTCAAGCCATTCAGGAACATAAACATGAACTTTCTGCAATGTTAAAAATGGAAGAAAAATCCCACAATTTGTAGACTTAAATGTGATAAAGATTGTGCTAATTTGTTTAAGAAAAAAACTACCACAATGTGTGAATGAACACATTTAGAGTTTGCTTTTAGTTTGTCATGTTTATAGGTTCAATTTTTGCATAGATGAAGTTGCTTTAACAGAATGTTTATCTGCTGATTATTGCTCATAAATAGCATTAAGACAAGCTAGAAACGAACAAAAGACCCTTTAATCTCTCAGTGCTGCATGAACAGTGTGGTGTGTCACCATGCAGACACATACTATGGGATTTGTTTAAGTTAAAGGTCAAAATATGAACAGAAAATGGACAAAAATGGCAAAATACAGCACAACCATGGCGTTATGCATGCTGTATAAAAACAGTAACCTGTTTAAGTCAGTAAGAGTATGTAAGACCTGCCTCAGCCTGGAGCTTTTTCAAGGACTGGGTCCCTCCACAGCAGGAGAGTGGCCCCAGGGTCCTTCCCTTCCATGGGGGCCATCCTGGAAAACACCTGCAGTGTTTCATGCTCACAGATCGCAGGAAGGTTCCCGATTCCAGCTGTTTCTGTTGGAAGCCAGAGGGTCCCACTGTTACCTGGCAGAATGAAGAGGTTCCATAGGCAGGTGCAAACCTGCCTGGCTCCTGCAGCTTCACTGGCCGGGGGCTCCCAGCTCTGTTGGGGATCCAGGACACTTCCCTCTGTTTCCTTCCTCAGCAGAGAGCAGAGCATTGATCTCACCATGTGCAGCCACGGGAGATAAGAGAGGGAAGGAACTGAGTTTACTCTGCTTTTCACAGCACTTTCTGTCACTCTAATGACTTCATAGATATGAAATTTTCCTTGGTATAAAACACAACTATGTCACACATCTGACATCAGGGACTAAACGCTCAAAATATTTTCTTATTTTCTCCTGTTAGATTTTCCCTTTTGCTTCCTATATTTTCTTTCAGCTGCTAGGCTCCAGATTGACTCAGCATCCAGGTTAGATAAACCTCACATGTTCTTCTTTGAAGGGGTAGTGCTTTATTTATGTTTATTGTTTTCTTGCAGTACTGTTTCTGCTACCTTTTTTTTTTTTTTTTTGTTGCCATGAAGCCTGCTGAAGCAAATCCTTAAAAACAAGGAAGAGAAGAAAAGCAATACCCTTGCTAAGAAAAAAATATTCTTGAATTCTGGCAAATTTTGATGTGTGAATTTAAAGAGCAACCATTCATCCTATTTCTGGACAGGAACTTTTCCACCCATTTAGAAAAGGGCACTTCCTCTGACACACTATTGTCATTTCTAGATGTGCTTCAGTGATGACTGATCTGACAGCTCCCTCCAGGCATAAAATTTTACCTTGATTGGGATGAATTGCCATCAAGCACATTTTGTTAGGAGGAAATAAGGGAACACCTGTCCCACAGGTACATCCTGCCATGGCTCAAATTTAAGCACTGTCGAAGTCATGGCTGCAAGAACTGATCTGTGTGTAACACAAGTGTCTGAATGGGAGAAAAAGCTGTGCTCTGAGTCTGGATGGGGCTGGTTTTGTTTTCTCAGATCACTGGAACTATACTGGAAACCACAATAAGCGATGTGGAGATGATAGTAGTGCTTTGGAAAGGTAAGATGTGGGCCATATGCTGTGTGTTGGTTGCTAATTCCATAAATCAGCACCACCTCAGCCCTGCACAGGATTGAATGGCTCTGGTCAGCCCTTTCCATCACTTCCTTTACAACCACTTGACCTCCATGCAATGTCAGTCCTGAAAAATGTTTCCATATCCATCTGAATAGGTTTCAGGCAGGTAAATACTTGTGTTTCTAATTCAGATGCTGGGAGTTGACACTGCCTCTTCCAGCTCAGTACTTGGCTTGTTAATCTGAGAAGTAATTAACAGGACAGAGTACAATGCTGATGGAATGAGCCAGGGCTTGGAACCACGCAGGCAGGAGGGGAACATGGTTCTGGCATGTTTTCTTCCTCAGCATATTTGCCAGACCCTGTGATCTACCTTGTCAATAAAAGCTTAGCTTCTAAGTAACACTTTGGGGCGGTTTTGTCATTGATGCTCTGAATATTTGCAACAGTAAAAATAATTTGGAAGAACCTATATTAGTAAATTACCATGGTCACCTGATATGCAACAGCATTGGGAAGGTTTTTGGTCAATTCTGAGGATAGTTTTACTATGACTTCTGCAGGTTAAAAGGGGTGGAAAACATGTTAGACTGTTTGAAGTAGCATTTGTAATTTTGCCAACAAAATTCCCTTAATCCAGATTCAATGCCAGGATTTCAAGGAGTTGAAACAAAGACACAGGAAAAGCTGAAATTGCTTGTCTGTGAAATGACTCTGTGTTGGAAAACAAGGATGAATGTTTTCTCTTTCAATTGATACTCAGTTTTGAGATAAAAGGCCTAATGCCCAAATTAGACAAATCAAGCACTCTGTTTATGTTTGTCATCCTCAGCAGTTAAGTACACAAGCTGCATAGAACATGTGCACACATATTTTTGTGATCTTATCTATTAAAACCTTGATTTTTTTGTGCAAATAGAAAAACTAGAGCCCACTTGTTGAGCCACAGTATTAAACAACCTCAAAGATTGGAGGGCAGCAGGAAACGACATCTGAAACATCCTGTAGGATGCTGGGAAAGGTAGAAAAAGGGAAATGAACCTGGATTTCTGGTTGAGGTTGTGGGACTGTTCTCAATGCAATGTCCTCCCTTCAACAACATTTGGTGCATTTAGAGAAAATACAGACCTTGCTGCCTTTAGGTCAGCTCTGACCAGTGGGTACCTTTGGCCCTCAGCCTTCTCTGGCCACCTGAGCACCAGCCCTTGGACACACGACTGCCACAAGAGCACCAGCATTTTAGAGGCAGGAGATGAGCATTCAGCACTGCTTTGACTGCTACCAGTGGCCAACACATAACCCAAGTTACCTCATCCTTTACACTCCAGCTCCCAATTTAATGATGAACTTTTGAGGTTTATCCTAGATTTTAAATTGCTGAAAGAAACATTTCCCAAATCCACCCCCTGGTGGTATTTCTTTTTCCACATCTAATCAATATTCCTGCATAGTTTGTTTCACAAAACAAAACAAAAGAATATTTGAAAAGTTCCACTATTCAGTATGGGAGGAAAATAAATTTTAGCTTGTAAAACAGAACAGTCATTTTTGGGCCAGCTGTACTTGGCAGTGTCTGTTCAAGTCGGGGATGCTGAGCTGGGGGGTAGCACTTGGCAGAGTGTTGCAGCAAAGCTCGTCTGTAACACCCTCATTATTGTCCATGTTCTGTTCTCTCACTAATTTCATGTATTAAACAAATAAATGAGTGATTATGCCAGATGAGATTTTTTTATGTGAGTGTCTTCTAGCATTGCCATCTTTTAGTGGTAATTATGCAGTAATACAGCTGTTGCTTACAGGCAGGTTTGAAATAATATTTTTATAAGCTGTATAAATCACACCATAAAAATACATGAAGATACAAGTGTCTAGTCTGAAGTCAACAAAGAAACAAAGCTAGGGATATGGATAATGGAATACCTGGTTAGATTCAGACTACAGTCAGTCCTGTCTATATTTGCATTATGTATTTACATTGTTGCAAAATAGAATCATAGAATGGTTTGGGTTGGAAGGGACCTTAAAACTCATCCAGTTCCACCTCCCTGACTTGGACAGGGACACCTTCAGCTTGACCAGGTTGCTGCTCCAAGCCCCATCCAATCTGGCCTTGGACACTCCCAGGGATGGGGCAGCCACAGCTTCTCTGGGCACCCTGTGCCAGGGCCTCCCCACCCTCACAGGGAAAAATTTCTTCTGTGCATCTAACCTGAATTTCCCCTTTCAATTTGAAGGCATTCCTTCTTGTCCTATCCCTACAGTTCCTGGTGCACAATCCCTGTCCAGCTTCCTTGTAGACTTCTTCAGATTCTGGAAGGTGCTATGAGGTCTCCATAGAACCTTCTCTTCTCCAGGCTGAACAGCCCCAGCTTTCCAACCTGCAAAGCCTAAATCAACCAATTAATACTCTGGAGCTTAAAAAAGAATTATACACTTGCTGAAGTGTTCATATCGTGGACAAGCCAATTAGTTTTAATTTTTCTTCTCTGCTCAGTTTCACAGTAGAGAGTGGGGAAAAAGTCCTGCTGCAGAAAGTCAAACGGATGTGTCATGTTTTGGAGGATAAAAGCAGACCAGCACGGAAGTATCGAGAAACCCAAACTCCAACAGTCCCAAACTCACGAACTCCACATGAAACACTTCACTAACACATTGACTCACACATTTGGATGAAGCTCCTTCCCAACATATGGTCTGAAATGGGTCTCTCCTGTAAATTTCATGGAGTTATTTCCTTTATGGCTTTACTCTTCTGAAGCCTAGTAAAAATGCCTGTTCTCTGTTTATTCTGGATATTTAGTCTAGCAATTATATAATGTTCATGAAACAGAAGCAGAACATAATTTTTATGGTTCATAATATCTCTCCTCAGCAAAAAGCTGGCCACTTAGATGAATTTTCTTCTCTCAGAATGATTTTTTGGTGTTGACATTTTGGCAAAACCAAACTGCTGCAGCCTGGAGGGAGTAATTTTGTAATGGATTGGCTGTTCTCTTCTTGCTTATGAGCATTCACAGCTTCCATTGTTTCTCCTCCCTGCTTCCCCTTTCTTCTTCCTGAGGTGATAATAGGAGATAAATTTCTAATTTTGCCTTCTAAAGCTGCCACATTTAAGAATGATTTGTTCTGGGGTGTTTTTTTTTGTGAGTGTTCTCATTCTCGAGAGATAATGGAGAAGACTTCAGGTGAAAAAAGAAAAAAGTTTGTGTAAGTTTGCCATTCAGGGAAGATGTGGAAAGTTCATGGATGGTTTCCATCTCCTGGGTAACAGTTCAAATGTGTTTGTACCATACAGCTATGGCTATAATATCATGATGTTTTTATTTAAAACCATGGGACGCTAATAGAAGGATGCAATCCCAGACTTGGCTCTCATTTTCATGAGAGCTATGCACAGTAGTACCATTGAAGTCAAAGGAAAAACACCAGTTCAAAGGAAAAAGACAAAGGAAAATTAAGAGACAGTTGTTTAACTGCTGTGAGAAAACTTTTACATCTGAATTTTAAGAAAATATAAATTAAGTGGAAAAGACAGTTGAAAAATTCAGATGATTAGTTTTGTATATGGAAAATGGACATGGATGAAGATGTAACCTCTATTTGAATGACTATTGAGGTTACAGGGATAAATATTTATAAGAAAAGTGTGAATTATTTATATGTGTTCCAAGATAGCAGAGTTTAATAGCATCCTTCCCCAGGATTTGTTACACTGTGAGCTGGGGATTGCATGCACAGTGATATGGTATCTGATATTAGAGGATTTGTGTTTGACATGAGGAGGCTGCAGCAGAGGGAGGGAACAGCTTCGTGTTTGACTTTGTATTTGGAATAGGTGCAAAGGCCAACAAAAGCACACAGCTCTGAGGAAAGAACATACAGGGCCCCATAAATCATCCATCTAATGTTATTATGCTACAGTGGCAAATTATGCTGGGTTTGTCTCTGCAGTTAGACAGTGCAACAGATGGCAAAGACTTGCACAACCAGTTAAAATTCTTGGCAAAGCATATTTTTTGAATTTGTAGCTGAAAAGTTAGTTGGGATACACTGGGATATTTGTACCAAATGGGGGAAAAAATGCCTAACTTTTTTTTAATTTCTCTTCCACTTAAAAAATATGACTTGACACATTTGCCTAACAAGCAGCACTGTTACACCAGCAGTCTCCATTCATGCTTGCACTGTGGTGGGGAAAACTGCCAACCTCAAATTATCTGGGAAGCTGTTTCCAAAGGGAAAATACAGAGCAGGGAGAAATTATCTCTGTTAGGGCTGTTCAGAAACTGCAATAGGACAGACACATCGTGTTTGGCTGCACAAAGCACCAGTCTTGTTCTGTCCCTCATTTACAGATTGGTGGTTCCCAAATCTGGCACTCTGAGCCCAGCAGGGTAAAGGAAAGTTAGACCATATTCCTGAGAGTGGATCCACAAGGGGAATAATGTGGAGGTGTCTACTCTAAATACAAACTACTCTATATACTTATTTCTCATCTTTAATTCGTTGTTGTGTTACAGTCATACTTTACACTACCAAGGCTGTAATTACATTGTAGCATATGTCAAAATTACAATGCAATTTCAGTGCATTTTAATACATAATTATCTGTTAGTAAATAAAGCTGAACAGTTACGTGTTTAGAGGCCCTTTTTCTCCAAAGGAATAATTCTGAATATGTGTACTATTAAAATCCAGGTATATAACAAAACCCTACTGCTCCCATGCTCATGCTCTGTTATCCAGTGAGGGGAATTGAGGCTAATTTTACAAATTGAATACAAACTCCTATTTAACAGCAGGGCAGTTTCTCTATTATGTTACAGGGTCTCATGCTTTGCTGGTTTTCTGTACTTGCATGCCCAAAGTTGTACATAAAACAGACGGGACTGGGATGTGGGTTTGGACCTGCACTGATTTGGTGGTTTTGGAGAAGGATTTTGCAGTGAGAACTCTTGTGTTCTCACACAGTTCTCAGTTGTGCTGAGCAGCACATCCACAAACTGTATGGAAGGTGCTGGGGTGGCTGCATCTCAGTGCCATGTGTGACCTGAGCTGCCCATACTTTGTGCCATGGTTGAGAGCCCCATGGACCTCAACTGGAGGAGGTGGCATGAGGGTTCACACAGCAGCTCTCACCAGACATAGAATAGAATCGTAGAATCATTAAGGCTGGAAAAGAATAGAATCATAGAATCATTAAGAAAAGACTTTCAAGATCATCAAGTCCAACCTTTCACTTAATTTATCCATGCCCACTAAACCACATTGCAAAGGGTTGAATGTCACACAAGCTGTTCTCATTTACTTCCACTGCCAGAGAGAATCAACCAAAAGGTTTGGGGAGGCCTGTGCAGGCTGGTTCTTGGCCAAGGCAAATATAGGAACTTGTAGGTGAAGTGAGTCTTCCCACTGATGCCTGAGTCAGGTAACCCCAGAAGTGAATCCTGAAACACGTCTATCCATTGCTCCTAACCCTATCCATCACACTAAGGGCCCCCAGCAGCGGGGCTTGCAGGACCACGAGGTCTCATGATGTTTTTCCAAAGAATCTTCATGTTCAGGGTCCTGCCAGTATCCTCTGGTCAGCCTAGATCCAGGCCAAAGATGAGCAGTTGTGGGGGAAATGCTTCCCAGAGAGAGACTATCACAAAAATATTACAATATTCATCCTTTGGGTCTTCGGTGGAAGAAAAATGGACTGTGATTTCTCTGAGGGCCATCAAACCTGGCTTCAGGCAATGGCTGCATTGATGACTTGTTTCTCTGATTTAATTCTTTTCTTGTCAGTAAAACACTGCACTTCTAGGGAAGAGAGAAAACCAACCCAAAGATAAAACAGTAATATATGTTCATTTCTCTGCCAATTCGCCCTCAGTGAGAGGAGAAGCGAGCAGCCCAGCCTCACTTGAGACAGTGCTTTTTCAACACTTTTGATAAATTTTTTACAGGATTTCTCTCCCAGTTCTGCCATATGACTCCTGCATGCAAAACAGCATTTCTAACTTCACTGGATTGTATGCTCTGTGCTGCTCTGTCAAACAAGCCAGCACATTCCTGTGCCTAAAGGATGTGAAGTCCTTCATGACTCAGGTCTGGATACAGCCAAACTCCCACTGAAGTCAATATATATCCAGTATCTAAAAGGTCTTTGGGAGCCTGCATCTGCACAAGAGTATGAGATAAAAGACTGAACATGCTGCCTTGTAACATGGTTAATTAGGAAGGATTTTTTTTTTAATATTTTGATTAATTAATCCAAAAATTGGTGACTCTGGAATGACACAGAGAATTTTTCTGGTTAATGTCTCTCTTTCTGGCTGGATCTCCATGAGGGCAGACTGGATGTTTTGACCTTTAGCTGCACCTGGCCATTGGTCCTGGATTTATGTGATGCTATGCTATTTGTATCTGTTACATTTTTAGCTGTAATAAATGTTGAGCATTTACTTTCCTTTGCATATAAGCTGTAGGGTTTTTAACTTGGAAAAAAAATTACTAATGCTTTCCCCATTTTGTTTGATTGGAACAGCCCTGGACATCTTTTCAGTCTTACTGATTTCTAGCTAATGTTTTCCACAGCTTTTAACCACCTCTCATCAGTGTTGCTGAGACAAAAGAATAAAGTTGATTTTCCTCAGTCATCTATTTAGGTACAAACTAGTGATTGTCATGCTCCTGGTACAAGTTTTTAGGTTTTCAGCATACTCTGTGGATTTTCAAATTATATTTTTGTTATTAGCTGTGATCTTACATAGCTTACTGAATATGCAAGCCATATTTTGGCAATATATTTTAGTAAAAAAAAAAGTAATTTCAAATCCCAAATACAATTTCATATTCACTTTTCACAATGAATTAAAATTATACTTTTTTAGTATCTCTCTGCAACATGAAAATGCACAAAAGAAATATTTTACCTTTGTGGTTCAAAATATTCAAAGTAATATAGTCAGAGTAATTGAAAATAAAATATTTTTAGGTTGATTACAAAAAGCTTTCTAAGGCAGATGTGCAAATGGAATTCTTCTCTTTCAGCTTAGACTGTGAAAACTTTCTGCTGTTTGTATCACAGGCTCTCCCAGTGTACTGCCCTCAATAAAAAAATCCATCTGTAAGAGAGAGAACAAATGCTGTGCATCATCCCCTTCTTTACTTTTACTGGATATACTCTTTTTGGTTGCTGTTTCCAGAAGCTGGAATAACTTGATTTGATGTCATCACAGAAGTTTCTCAGGTTCGTATGCATCATCAGGGTCTAATACGATCCAGTTCCATTTCCAAGAATAAATCTGGTCCTTGGAATTTTTTTGTTCCTTTTTATTACCACCTTGCTGTGTAAGGTGCCTCTCAGCAACCTGGCCCATTTCTCCCCTTAGCTGCCAAAGAAATATCCTGGTATGTTCATAGGAACAAGTAGGAGTAAAAAAAACCCACCTCAAAATGCAAAAGCTTACTCAGCTGGACGATATTTTTTCAGTATTGTCATGAACTTCATTATGCACAGCTGATTTCTCTAAGGATATGTATTCCATTTAATCTGAGATCTTGCCCAAATGTTCAGTGCTATAATTGAGTTTTTTGTTTGGGACAGAAAAAATAGAAAAGAAATGTATACAAAGCAGTTATCTAAATGAGCAGATATTCGATGACAACAACGTTCCTTTTTGATAAAGTGATTTTAAAAAGAAACCATTAAAACTGCATTCTTGTACAATTCAAGAGATGGAGCTGAGAATAGTTCTCTTGTAAGTTTGACTTCTAAAAATTTACATCAGTATAAAAATTAGTCTGATTTTTGCTTGGAGAAGAGGGACTTCCTTCTTGTTTTCTGTTACTTTTTAACTTTAAAAAGCTGAAAACCCTCTTTCTTTGGATCAAGTCATAAAAAATGCTTAGGAAACAAATAATTATTTTTCTTCGGATTGATTCAGTTGAGTGAGAGACATTGAAGAAGAAATCCTCAACTCTTTTACCTACCGTGAGAAATAAGATCAAATTAAAAAACATGACCTAGGAGGCCCTGGGGAACAAATCAGGGTCAGCACACTTGTGAATCCTGGAGTTGCAGAGGGCACAGAGGGATGCAGCCGGCCACAACTTTCCCAAAACAATGAAAGCTTTGGGGGCTGTGAGGTGGGTGTTTTGTTGCTTTTCAAAGGGTTTTTTGATGGGCTTCCTTTTAGGAAATAAGATGCTGAGTGGCAAGTGATTTCTAGTGCTGCTTTAATGACTGTGTTTAATTTTCTTGGTAAGTGCTTGAAATCTGAAACTGGGAGGGAGGGAGAAACAGGAGGTAGATGAAAAAGATCAATGACTTTTAATTTTCTCTGATGTGTCTTTGGATAAAAAATTAAATCTCCTGGAACTGAATTTGTTAAAATAGGAACTGATACTGCTATTCCTCATCCTGTGAGACTTTATTTATTACAAGAGTAGAAAATCTATTTCTTCCTATTAGGGCAAGGATTCCATTTTTAGCCTTATTTCCTAAAGAACTAATACTGAAGGCATACTCATCTCTTCCTTTATCCCTCACTCCTCTCCTCATTGAGCTGAGTCCACTGAGTGAGTTCAGCCCAGCTGGCAGAAGGGTCTCAGAGACAATTAACTGCTTTGGGTCTCACAGGAGTAGGTGGCTGGGCAGAGGCTGCTGAAAGCACTCTTTTCAGGAAGAGGCTTTATGGAGAGCTCAGACCCCTTTCTACTATGAAATAATCAGCAGAGAGATGTTAGGAAGGCTTCAGATGCAGGGAAAGCCTGCAGTTGGACCTCAGAACAGCCTGACAAGGTGCAGAGCCAGAGCATTCCAGCTCTCTGTAACTGCTGGCAGGGCAGCCCTGTGTTCTGGGGGTGTGCAGGTGATTTGTGCTGTCGCAGTTTTACAGACAGATTTCCTTACTGCCCCTTTCTGTCAGCCTTGTTTTGTGCAGGTTGCTAACAAAAACTCAAAGGAGGATTTGCAAAGAGGATGTTGACACAGATGAAGCAACCAGATGTTGCAGCGGGATAGAGTGGGGCTGGATCAGCTGTGTGAAAGGAGAGGCCACATCAGGACTGAGGATTGCTTTCCTGGCTCACAGGTGGCCTCCTCAGTTCCTCCAAATAGTGTCATGATCCTTTGCCAGTGTTTCCCACAGCAGAAAACTTGCTGGGAGTAGAACAAGTCCCACTAACCATGGCTTTAGGTCAGTCAGGGTTGAATTTTGGAGTGCTCAGGACTTTCAGGCAGGAATGACTCTGTTCCCTTAGTCCTGGCCTTAGGGAAAGAGGCAGGAGAAAGGCACAAGGTGGTGGCTCTGCTGCTGTGCTACCCACTGCAGGGACACAAGATTAGCAAACCCTGACACCACTGCCCTGCTCTCCACTGCATGGAAGTTTCAGGGACTGAATCCCTCCAGCCAGAGCCAGATAAAAGGCTGGAAAACATTGTCCAGTTATTCCTCGAGCCAAAAAGAAATAAGTCTGTTGTAAATGGGTAAAATTCTCTGAGTTGAGTGCTTGGGAAGGAATAAACTAATAACAGTGTCTTCCCTGAGGAAGAATACTTGTCAGTTCTGAGGCTGAAATGCTTTCCACACTTTAAAGGCTGGGGCATTTTGAACAACACTTAAGCCAAAGTGTCTGGTTTATAATATGAGATGGTAAATCACATCTTTCTCACAAATTAAGCCCATGCCCTGAAATATGTGAAGTAGTTAGCTTTTGAGTTGGGTCTTGTTAGGTCAATAATCAAATAATATCTTCATAGCTTTTTCTTCATGTTTCAGAATAATTATGCTTATAAGCATAAATATTAATTTCTGCTCAATATGTATGCACTCTGGAGTCCCTAGGTGTGAATAGCAATATCTAATTGCAGAAACTAGAAGATTCATTAAATTCTTTCAGATAATCTGTAGCTGGGTGTACTAAGAGTCAGACAAGTGCTGGAAGGAGTGTTTTCTGCAGAGCTGTGAAATGCTCTTCCAAGTCTCCCTCTGGCCAGGAGGATAATAAAATGTATAGCTGCTGGTATGAAAGGAGAAAAATAAAAAAGGGCTTTGTATGGCCAGAAAGGCTTCATATTACATCCTGTGCCACTGCAGATATATTCTATATAACTAATTCTACCCCAACAACTTGATTAGTATCCTAAGAGCAATATTTTTCAAAATCATTACAAGCTGAGAAAACACTGAGATAATAATGTTTGTGTTATATCAATATGGAGTAATATAATGTGGAGTTTTGCTTCTTTCTGTCATTGTCCTAAATCTCCAGAAACTTTGTGTACTGTGGAAAACCCGAGGTGAACTGTGGACATGACTGTGTCCACTCATTTGCTTCTTAGCAACAGATTAAGATGCTGAAGTCAGTTTTGTGAGGGTTTCCTGAAATCATGGGAAATAAAACAGAGGTACCTTCATGAGCCACTCTCTGCCCCCCGTTCCCCCAAGCCAGGATCAGCTCTGTGTTGCTGCTGTCTGATGTTTGACTTGGCATTAAAATGCTGTGCCACTTCCTCTGTATTTATAGAAATATGCCACTTTTTCATTTGCAAATGAGAAATGCATCTACATAATTAATAGACCCAGTGTGTGTTTTGTCTCTCTCTTTCTCAAGCTCAGTTTCCCACATAATCTTGTGATGAATCCTATGAATTCAGGCATTTCATAGCCTCTATTTTCAAACTCAGAAGGATCTTGTCTGAAGCTCTGCAGGAACCTCTCCAAACTAAACTCCCAATATGTTCATCCTGGCTGAGTGTTTGAACTTTCAGAAAAGCCAAAAGCTGTTTGTGACTTGGTAAACACAGAACAGGCCAGGCAGTACATCCCAACCTCACCACAGAGATCCAGGAGCCCACATCACTTACTCTTCTAAAGCTTGGCAGGCCCAGATTTGTTGCAGTTGATGCATCTTTAAGCAAGATTCATTTATATATCATTTATCTGCTTTTTCTTCTGGAGGAAACGTTTAAGAAAAAAAGAGATTTTTGCACCATATGTAATCCAGAAATAGATTAGTTTAAGAAACAGTGAACGTAGTGCTGGAAATGTTAAGGGGAACATCTGGTACCCGAGCTTGTTTTTGTTTCGTTGGTTTTTTGCTCTTTCATAAATATGCAAACAACAGTTAACTGATTTCAAATTGAGATGCATTATGAGCACCAGGCTGGTTATTGGTTGTAACTAGTAGCCACTTTTTAATTCCCTTACTCTGTTCAAAATAGCATTTGATTTTTTGCATGAACCTTTTTGCTTAAATCCATACCTCAGTTTTGTCCTCTTTTTACTCTTTGTTGCTGACTGCTTGTGTGTGGTGGCATCCAACTGGTTAATTGAAGCAGGTGATAGTGTTTCTGGGTTCTGAGTAAGAGTCCAAAACTTTTTTAACAAGGAGTTCGTGGTGAACTAGCAAACGTTCTTGATCCCACAGGAATATCTTTGTTTGCATGAGAATATATTAATAAAGAAACAGCCACTCCCCAACCATTTGTGCAAACAAAACATGTTTCCCTGAATATTCATGAACAAGGGGCACAAACACGGCTGAACCAAGCAGCTGCTCAGAATTCATGCATGGGTTTTGTAAACACCGTTTGGCAGTGTTTGACCAGCTCTAGGTACTGCTGTCAGACAGGAGCACAAATGAGCTGAAATGTTGACAGTAGTAACAGATTAAAAAATAAAAGTAATCAGGGATAGATTTACATGCTTACTAAATCTTACTATGCATAAAGGCCAACAGCGATAATGAGCTTAATTCGACTTCTTTGTCTTTGATGATGAAATGCACGATAAAACATCTCTCTGGGAAGGCACCTTTTCTCGGGGTAATTTTGCTGTCTCATCTCTTCAAATATTTACTTCATTATCTTACTTCCATCCTGGAGTCTTGTATGCTGGCATGCATTGCTTGCTTGGAATTCGATACTGTATCAAATATTCTTCTTGATTTTTAATCCTTTTTCTTCCACTGTTGTCCATTATTTCCAGCAGTGAGAAGAATGATTCCCTCGGACTGGAAGTAAAAATCACCTTTTTAGTCTGTGCTGTCTTGTCAGTCTCTTGCCAGCGCCCCAGGACGATGCTGTTCTACTCAGAAATGCCAGCATTTCAGCTAGAGAGAAGTAGAATGTGATTCCTTAGTGAGGGTCAAAACTATCCAGGCTAGTGAAGAAAATGGGAAGGAAGAACAAGCCTTTGAGAGTTGTGATGAATAAAATGGGAGACATGTTTTGGAGAACTGGAAACTGGTCCTCAATTAATTTTTGAACTGCTGACTTCCCAAACCAATTTAGCTATTCATCCATGCAGCTAAAAGGACTTAACTCCTGTTGATGTCCAGGAGAGTTGTGGAAGCTCCTTCTTTTTGTTTTATTTGGTCTTATATTGTTGTTATGTTTTGTGGGCTTTTAAATCTACATATAATCACTCCACCTGCTGGACTTCTTTGGGTGTAAAAGTGCAAATTAAAGGGTTTTGCTGGGATTTCTGGAGCTGTAAGTGAAAAACTTACAGCAATGTTTCTGTTTTAGTGATAAATTAACTTCATTGCCCCAAATTGAGCAGATCTTAGTCTCTGTAGTATTGTGTAAACAGAAATAAAATGCAGTGTTGTTACCTGTGGGATGTGACATGATTCAGTAGGTATGATGCTGACCTAAAAGAAGGGAAGGTCTGTGTTTTAATAGTTGCTCTACAACCAACCTGCTGTGTTGGCTTGTGCAAACTGTGGTTTCCTCGTACACAAGAATAGGGAAAGGGAACTGGAATTAATTTTATTCATTTTATATGAAGCTGAGTTAATCATATAATCCTTTTTCTCTGTGTGTATTTTCTAAAAGAAGTTAAAGATAAGGCACTATGCATCTCACTTTCGATCTTTGTCTTTTTCCCTCCCTTTCAATCAAGTAATTTGTGTTAAATAGGATAATGTTCTTGCTCCATCCTCACTGTCCACCTCCTGAGGAGCACACCCCGTTTTCTGATGTTGCTCAGTTACCCTGTACTAATATTACAGTAACAAGGTAGGCACTAACAAGTCGAAGATTTGTACAAAATAATAAAATTAAGTTGCTTCTGCTCATGCCATTTGCCACATTAAGTAAACATTCCTTGGAATTATTCAGAAGGTGGAATACATTTGGAAAAAAGTGCATATTTGCATAATGCAGTGAATTTCTCAGCTTTTGTGCCCCACTGAATGTAGATGAGATATCCATTTAAGAAGTGTGCAATTCTGCATCCATCCTAATATCAGTTTATTATAAAGAGCTGTGACTGCAGTTTGAAAAGAGGAAGGTGATCTCCACAGCCCTTGGGCATTAGCTGTTACCAGCAAGATACATTTTTAGCATACTCTGTTTATATTGAAATGAGGTGTTTGCCATGGAAACCTCCATGTTACAATAAACTGTCACATTTGGAAGTGCAGGGAAGCTTTGCAGTGAACATCATGAATACACCATCCAATGCTTTTTTCTGAAATTATCTGCTCTAAATAGGTTTCTTCATAGTTCTGATTGATTTGGTGTGGATTGCTTTGTGTGGAGAATGAGAGCTCCCACCTACAAAACATTAGTTTCCTTTGAATCTTGTTTTGCAGCAACTCATTTTTTGGCTGTACCTGCCTGAGAAAGCCAATTTTTGGAAGGTACCCAGTAGGTCTCCTGTTCCGGTGTCCTGTAGATATTCTGTAGCTCGACAGACTCTTCTGTGAGCTCCATAATGGACATAATGGCTCCATTCCCCTTTGCACCCAGATGACTTTTCCTGAGGCACAGGTAGCTCTGCTTTGCTGTGGGACTCTCTCACAGATGCTGAGCTGAACAGTGTGAAAGAAGCATCCTTTGTCAGAGATGGAACAGAACACTTCCACCCAGACCCCTCTAAGGTCACAGTAACCAGGCTACATAAAGATCCATCTGATACTCCATTGTATCCACTCCTCTATCTGCTGGTTTATACCTCATTTTTTAAATAGTTTCTTTTAAAAAGTATCTCAGTAAATAAAGGGGGGACATGGGGCTTGCTGCTGCCAAAATAGATGAATAAATTAAGGCAATAACTCTTACAGAAAGCAATTTAATATCCAGTGTGGCAGGCATTGCTGATGTTAAACCTGCTTTGAAGTCTGTTATGTAGTTAAACTGGGATTTCACATAAAAAAAAATGTTATTTACATTTGCACATGCTAGCCCAGCTTTTGTTAACAGCACTGGAAGATTAGATGTAAATGATGCGAGGCCAGTAATATAAATGCAACAGTCTGAAGACATTTCTCAAGGAGGCTATTACAAGACTGGGGTGAAAAAAAAAAAGTATTCAAATTCCTAACCATGTTCTCATCATCCAAAGCATATTTCCAGATGCCAAAACAATCTCAGCTAGCAAAAGTGAAACTCATTTGCTCAAGCTTCCCATTTGCTGAACTTGCCTAACGAGACACTTGAGACTTAAGTTTACATTTTTACAATGAAAATTAGATGGAATGATGCAAAGCCCTTCTTGATGGCTCTTCCCTTGATGTTTCTGCTTCTCTGACACAGGGTGGTTTAACTACAACATCTGCAACTTACCCAAACTCTGGACTGCAGTGCTGTTCTGTTTACTGCTGGAGAGGAAATAATTCCTGGAAATATCACGGGTTTAAGAGAATAATGGGTGATGTATTGAGAACACCACATTGTTTTCCCATTTCAAATCTTGGACCTGAATTGGGTAAAAGAGACATGGTTGGACTTCTTGTTTCTCCTTTACCTTAAGGTTAACACTTTTCTTTAGGCCCAGAGCCAGGTCTTGGATGAGGTATTTGATTTTAGGCATCCAGATATAAGAATCCAAGTTAGGAATTCAGTCCTTCCTAGCAGTGTGGGATTCACACTGTGCCTCTGTGGGGACATGGACCTCTTACTCATTTTGGAGAGAGTGTGTGTTTTCATTACAGAGGGGTTGATTAGCAGCTGAAAGGAAAGCAGGATACAGCCTGTTCTCCAGATGTGATTATGCAAGCAGTTACACTATTTTTCTTCACAGACTTATAGAAATATCCATCTATTCTCACAAAGGGCAGTCAAGATGAGTGGCACCTTGGACCATATTTTGAGTCTTATTTCAGTTCTAGGCAACCTTTGGTTGCTTTCCCTTTGCCTACCATGAAAACCTCAAATAATAACACTGCTACTTAGAATTAGATCTACTCTATCCTCTTGCCTGATCAGCTGCCACCTTCTTGACAACCAGGAAGGAGTTTCCGTTCTGAAAACAGGTATGATTTTCTGCAGTATTTTCTGCTTTTTAAGGCAAATCAGAATCTTGACCACTTTTGAACCACATAACCAGATTCTTCATTCCACACTAATCTCAAGTAAAATGTAGTACAAGCCTGAATGGTTCTTTCTTTAAAGATAACTTAAGTAATAGACATCTTTTGCAAGTGAGAATCAAGCTTTACATCAGGAATGAAAAAAAATGAAAAAATAAGAGTGTGTTCTTAAAAAATAAATAAAAAAGCCCATTGAGACCCTTACAATCTGGTTTTTAAAAGGTTTTAATTAATTAAACTCTTTTGGGCTTCACTGAGAGCAATGGGGCCCCAGCGACACTCTGACAGTCAAACCACTGCTTTTATCTTTTAAGCAACTGTCAGATGTTTTTTGTCTGATCAGATTAAAATGAAAAAAATCATAAGGATTTTTCCTCTCACTGATTTCATTTTCATTCGGAAAATCTTAGTTTCTGTGTATTATTCTAGCTTTAATTACCTAAAGTCACCTCTTATAATGGCTATTCACTGTGTATAAGGTGGAATCTGATATTTGAAACACCTAAATAAATTAAATTCTTTATCTGTGAATTTGTGGGATTTTCAGACTATGTTGTTTTTTAATGCACTTTCATTATCAGTTTATCTTTTTCTATTTTGGGGCTAGGTTGGTTTATAACCCCAATCTATCCCTTAAATTTTTTTTAAACCAGAAGATACAGCACAGTTCTCAATAAATACCTTGATTAAAATTCTGAAATGAAGGTTACTCATATACTTTATGAGGCCTTTGAATAGCATCAGATGAATAGCCCAGTGATTGATTCTGATCACAATTCACATATTAAAGGATTGTGCAGCACTCTAGAATTCACGTAGCCTTTCATGGGAGCCCTGTGTGTATCTGTTCCCTGAAATGTTCATAAAGTCAGGCCTTGGAAGCGGAGTTAGCCTGAATGCAAAGAAACAGAACACAATAAAAAAGGACTGTTTGGGTCAAGCTCATTCTGTAAAATACCAGCATGAATCCAGACTCACAAAAATGGAGGCAAAATAGAAGATTTTGTCCAAAATTTGTTGGAAACACATCTCAAGCCAAATCACACATCACATGCCCGTGTCTAAAAACCCAATGCTGCATCACTGAACAGTGTCTGTGCCATCTTTGTTATTCAGTTCCCTAAAAACCTGACTACTCACGAGGATGATGCCCATTCCTATAGAGCTCCTTCTTGTTATATTTCCCAGTTTACCCAAAGTGGTACAACCTCACTTGGTTAGTGGAAATGACCTGGATCACTGATCCCCAGTGGTTTGAGAGAAAAACTCTGGATTTTCAACAGCTCGTACAAATTTTTTGTGCCTGGTTCTCAGGCTTGGGAATGAGACTTATTATGAACTTCTGAAAATGGCAGCCTCAGTGCATTTATGCTTCTCCATTTCCTGCTTGTCAAACTGAAAGTATTTCTACCTCTTAATTGTCAAGAGTGGTGATTAGCTCAACCAGATAAGTATATGTGGAAATCCTTATTTACTAGACTCCAACTCTATAATGCAGCCATAATGTTTTAATAGTTAGCATAAAACATAATGGTAGCTCAGCTATTTTAAGAAGGCAATACATTGCAGGAGAGTTGTCCATTTCATTAAACCAAAACATGGTTTAAACATTAATTTGCACTAACTGCTACTGTCTGGAACGCAGAGCAGCTGCTATGGAGAGTTTTGACAATATCCTTCCATGGCTGTTGCAAAGCTCCTGCTGACACTGAACCCCTTGGAGAGATGTCACCATCATCACAGGTCAAATACCAAGTAACTCCTATTGTAATCCATGGAATGATACACCAAACTGGATGGGTAGAACTAAAGCAGTTGGACAATTAGAGACACCATTCAATGGCAAAGTGGCTTATCCTGCAAAAAGCAGAAATGTCCCTGTGAAATTAGATTTGCCTTAAGTTCAGTGAGCTCATAACAATTAAAAGCACCCCAAGTCAGGCTCTCTGTGAGGTAGTGTTAGAGGTGGTAGACACTTGCAGTGTTACGTAGGAAGGCTTAGTAGAAAGAGATCTGCTGAAAATTCTCCTTGATAGGACTAGAGAATAATTGCTTCAGGAGAAGGGGGAAGGTTCCCCTGACATTGAACCACCAGGCACACATCTGTTTCTCAGTTAGTTGCTGCTTATGTGCCTTTTATAGTTGGCACTTTGAAGGAGAGATTCATCTGACTTATTTTCAGTGTTTACTTAAGAACGACATAAATCTTTATCTAGAAATGCTTTTGGCTTTTCTTTGACTTGATGGGATTGGGGACTATTTCAGGTCTTACCATCCAGCTTCAATAAATTGTTTATATTTGAAAAATACAAAAAGGTATGGGGAAATTTTAATTTCTACAGTGCATGCCAAGATAATTTTTCTATTAATATGTCGACAAGAGAAACATTATTCTGGCTTTCTTCTTTCTTTGCTGTCCTATGACCATGAGTGGGACTGGAGGATCCCACAGCTCCAGGACTCTTAGACTGGACTCTTACTCAAGCTAAATCCCTGGGAATTGTCTGCCTGACTTAGCAGAAGAGAATATAACTTGCCTCCATAAGCAAAGAAAGAAATCATAACTCATTTGAAATCTTGACACTCGGTTAGTGATGTTTCTCCTGAGCACTGTTGCCTCTGTGTGGCAGCAGGAATAAGTAGAGGGATGATTAAGGCCCTGCTCTGGTTTTGCCATATATAGATCTCTGATTTCTGCCACTTGTATCTCTTGTCACCACTTGAGCCCTGCGGTGATTTCTTAGAGGAAACTTTTCTTTAGCAGAAATAGCAAGAGCACCTCGTGGCTGAGCAGCCTTGGCTGCTTGTTTTGCTGCTCCTGGGGTGTTCTCCTGGTGTGTCTGAGCAATTGTTTCCTGATCTAATGATAATTCTGTGTTGAGGAAGGAATCTGGTGTTCAAAGACAGAGTGAGCAGATAATCAGATCCAGGTTCAGCTCAGTGTTTTTCATGCCAAAAGAGGAAAACAAAGGATAAAAATACCACCCCCCTCATTTCCTGTTCTGTCTCCTCTTCATTGATGACAAATATTTGTTAACTTTTAAAAATTTACTTATGTTTGTATGTACATTAATATTTTTGCTCACTGTTCACCCATAGTGGAGACCTGATGACATCTGAGCACCTATTAAAACATGTCCTAAACCATCCATTTCTTTGTTTCTTCATTCTTCTTCATTTTAATTTGTAGTAAGTCTTACTGCATTTTTTTCTTTCTCAGATTTTCAGTATTTATCAGCTTTAGCTGAGTGAGAGCAATATACTGAGTAGAGAGATCCACTAATCACATTGATCCCTTATTTCTTCCTCTGTCACTCCCAGGGGATGATGATAAAGTAGTAGCAAAATCAAATGACAATTTGCAATTGTCTCTGCCTCAGTTTTGTCATATGTAGAATGTCAGTAACATTTTTAAGCATCCCAGCTTACCTTCCTGCATTGAAGATCCTCCTCTGATTTACTTAATTGGGCATCTCATAGGATGTTTGTTTATGTATCAAATATTAAATCACCATCAATCTTTCTTTTAAAAATCAGAATATGAGTGTTCCTGTGCCATATCACTCTTTTCCTAACACAAGCTAGACAAGAAGTAGCTGAAAAGATACTCATCCATGCAAAGGATCTCCATCAAGGACAGCAATTTTAAGAGAAATAGGCATTTGCTGTAAATGTCTTACAAGAATACAGAAAAATGGTAGAAATCCTCTATCGCTGACAACAAATGTCCTAACTATTGCTGCTGGCACCAAGAGCAGGAAATTAAAAGAAAATAAGAGACATGACATCAAATTTTCCTGCAAGAAAAACTGTTTCCTCAAAAAGACAAGAATTTCTCTGGAAAAGATGGCATGGTAGAATGGTATTCAGAATTTTATTTATTTTTCTTAGCAGCTGATGACTCCCTTATAACTATGTAATTACCCTGTTGCAGACAGTAAAAAAGTACTTTGGTTCTTTGATTATGCCTTCTGTAGTTTCCCTTTACATACTATGAAATGGGCCTGATCACTGCAGTGTTTATACAGACTTATCTAGCTCCTTTAAAAGAAAAAAAAAATTGAAAACTTCAGAGACTAAGTGTATTTCTCAGGGTTTAAATTTCTACTATTCCCCACATCTCTCATAAGAGCATTTTTTTGCCCAGACTCTTTTTAAAACTATGATTTTGTTGTGTTTCTCTGTCAGTCTGAAGCCTGTAATCTGCAATGTGAATTGGGCAGTTGTTGTGGGCAGCAGATGGACCTCAGTGTGCTTCTGCCAAGAGTCGACACGTGCACCAAGCTCTGCCTGTGTGTAGCTCCCATTTCCTGACCAGAATGTCCAAACAGCTGCCTGGGAAGGACTTCTGCATCTGCCCTGACAAGACCTGCCAGAAGTCCTATAATTTGCAGCATGATTTCTATCTGAGCAGTAACATGCACAAAGCTGGAGCAATGATCTCTGAGCTCTGTGTGATTTACACCAGTTTATAGGAGAATAATTCTGCAGGATGGCGAGGGTTTGTGTCTGATGCACGGTCCCCCTACCTCTGGGCTCATAAAGGCACTAAAGAAGCGAGTGGTGGGGGAGTCATATCTGCTTTGGTAACCATTTTAGAGTGGTTTCAGGAATTCCTGGCTCTTCCACATGCCAAGGGAAATCTGAAAACCCATTTGAATGAGTGAGGAGTTTCAGAAGATTTCCAGGGGAACAGATGCAGGCATAACTGGTGCGAAGGGGAGATGCATTATCAGCAACTGGCAGCTCTTGGGAGGGAAAAAGCAGAACATTCCTGTCCACTGATGGCTCTGGATTTGGTGGGAAGCATCTTCTTCAGATACACTCCCTGCATTTTTATATAGAGTGGTTGGTGGCTTGACTTTCACCTTCATTCTTGGGATTGGGATTCAAACAATTGATCCCTTTTTTCCCTTTTATAGGGCTTTTCTCTTAACAAATAATCAAAAGATGAACAACTCCCTCTGGAAAATATCTTTACTTCTCCGTTTTATTAATCTAGTACGAGCTGTCTGACCTTTCGTTTCCTGCCACAAATGATCACGAAAAATTTCTCAGATTCTGGAATGACTGTAATAAAGGTGTAGCTTTTACCCTTTGGAAGAGGCAAGGAACCAGCCATTTCTGTCTGCAGCTGCATCTTGCCAGGGAAGTTAAAATTGTCTTGGAACCTTTTCTGCAATGAAAGTTAAAATAATTGCTCTATTCTGAACGTTTTCCCCCTTGTTTTCCTAGTGCTTTTACTCTCAAAGGCCAAATGGCCTTTAAAATGATGAATGTTTTTCTTCCTCTTTCTTTCCCTAAAATACATGGCAATAATGTGAGTTAAAGAGTTCTGAGATGACCAAAAAAATGCATTTTCCTGATCAGTTTTACATTCATTTTAGATAGCCCTTCTTGGGTTATGTAGAAAATTATCAAATCACATAGTTTTCTTTTTTTCTCATGGTACTCAGTCCTCTAGATCAGGAAACTGGGATTAATAATTTGTGGTAAAACCAAGTAACTCGTGAGATCCATGGGATCCTGCTCTGTGACACATCTTATCCCACAGCAACACCATGTACTCAAGCACTCTTCTGCTACATGTTGGACATGACCTTGGAGCACATCTTTAGTTTAAGAGTTTAAGTGATTGTTAGGCTCCAAAGGGTTTAGGACGGC
Source organism: Serilophus lunatus (assembly GCA_013399895.1). Taxonomy (NCBI): domain Eukaryota; kingdom Metazoa; phylum Chordata; class Aves; order Passeriformes; family Eurylaimidae; genus Serilophus; species Serilophus lunatus. Next base: position 4,885,846 of record VXBA01003202.1, read on the forward strand.
TTACTTTTATAGTCCTTATTTCTATTCCCCTCATATTTTGAAGAGAAGACTCAGATTCTTAGTCATCACTTTTCATCCCTACTTTTCTTATCTCCTCTGTCTCTGTAAACCTCCTGTCCTGGCTTGGACTTTAGACAGATGTAGGGTGACCATTAAATTAGCTTGTATTAAAGTAAGGACTAGCTAAATGCATGGAAGCCACATCAATATGTTGTAGCTAATATAAACCATTTACAGAAAAACAAAGTAACCTGAGGGTGCTATTAATTTTAGACTAAGAAGGCATCAAGGAATGAAGGCTAATCCATTTAACTAGAATTGTTTTGCTATGATTCTAATGTAAATCAATGTCAGAAATAAATATATTAGCAGTAACTAAGCAGTTTCACCAGGATCAAGCCAAGGCTTGAGAGATGTCCTTCTCATTCTTGTGGGTTTGCAATTGTTTTTCTTATTCCTGATCCAAAATTAATCAGTAGCACTGGAAATAATTCAGCTCTAGACAAAAACCACCCAGCTCCCTTTGAGACTCCCCTGATGCCTGTGTAGAACTCGGAGAAAAACCAGAACTAGGTAATTATGTACAAGAAGTAAAAAGTAGCCATAAAACAAGAATTAATTTTATTTCTTTCCTGATAGTTCTTTTAACTACTGATGCTTTCTACAACAGGTTGAAACTATGGGGAGGAGTGTGACTTTTAACTCAGAAACATCCTTTACATTTCTTCCATTTCTTATGCATTGCTTTTAAAACTCAGAGTGCATCACATGCAAAGAATTGTCTCTCTGTGCCTCTGCCTTCCTCTCTGAAGGTAAGAGGCACTCATTTACTATGGGAATCTGCAGCCACAGACCTGCTGTTTTCAGGAGGAAGTCTTTATTTTGAAGATTTTCTTTTTTTTATTATTTGGTGTATTTCTAGCTGTTTCCCTTCAATTCTGACGCTGCAGCATACTCAGGCATAGCTGGGATGAGGTTCCAAACAGCCAGTGCCTTTGACTGGGCACAAAGGAAGTGGTTTCCTTGGCAACTGCAACACCAGAAAAGTCCCAAAACAGCACTTCCACCTGCCTGAGATTTCTTTTTAATTTAGGAGTTTGCACATCGGCTTTGCATGGAGAATTGGGTTCTGTCTTCAGGCTTTATTCATAACATAAGTTGCTTACAGGAATAATGTAGTTTTTGCATATGAATTTATACTTTGGACTGGCTGGCTTACTGGAAAGACTATTGGCTTACAGAGTGCCTCTGGATGTTGCAGTAGCATGTGGTGGGATTCAGGAAAGACATACAACACTTAAGCTACAAAAATGAAAGCACTTCATGGGAGAAAAATTTCTGTCTAGAGAAGAATTTGTTTGCTCCTGCGCCTGTGTTAGAAATTAGGAGATCAGGGAAGCTGCCAGACTTGCCAAGATCTTTGGGTTTTACTAGATTTGTGAACTTTTAAGATGAAACGGCAAAGAGAAGGCTATGGCATAAGGAAATACCAAAAACAGGTGCTATGACAATATTAATCCAGAACTGGGCCAGCTGATCTTGGGCCAGCAGAGCTCCCGAGCCTACAGGAGTTGGCACTGGGGGGGAAATGGGAGATGATCATCTCACCACAACACTCATATGGGCAATAAAGGCATGAAGTAAAAGATGCCACAAATGACAAAAACTTGAAGGTGCCATGAATACTGTAGCACTCTCAGGAATCTAGTTATTCTATTTCAACACTCAAATTCAATTTAAAGCCCAAACATGTTTACTCAGCTCTTAGCTCCCAAGTATCATCAAAAATAGCTGCATGTGAAAGAGATTGAGCCTGTGCTCTGCCCCTGGGTGCTATGGAAATGAATCCTTAAGGAAAAACAGTTCTGTCACATGGCTGACACCAATTACCCCCACCCAGACCCTGCCAGTGAGAGAGAATTGAAAAGAGCTGCAGCAATAAGGAGCTGGGGCAGCCTGAGGTACCTGGGACTTGAATTGAAAGAAATAACCTTAACTCCAAGTGGAAGCAGAGCACTAGTTCCTGGGTAGCAAAGCCTGGAACCAATGTTTCTTAAAAAAACAGCTGTTCCTCACAGGTATGTCATTGCCTTTCCACACTGTATTTTTAGTTTAATTTTGTAAGCCTGGCCTGCCAGGCAGCTTTCCTTAGCTTGGACTGGGACTGTTGCTCAGTGTGTCTGGTGATGCCTATTCCTTCTGTGAGATATTTGGGATTTGTGTGACTGGCAGGGCTTCCTTCATGTTTCTGTGGGTTAAAACTTGCCAAGATATGTTAGGAGAGGAAGCCACCACAATTTCATCCTGTTTTTGGTGTCAGGCTCCTTTTGCAGCTTGTTATGCTTTTTTTGAATGTCTGCTCTTGTGACTTGGCTGTCCCAAGACCATTATCCTGTAGAGATTGTGTGTCACCTTTGATGCAACACCTTCAAGTTTATCAGTGATTAATTTCATAACCAATTGTGGGGTTTTTAGTTGTTTTGTTGTGGTGAGGTTTTCTCCTGTGTAAGAGATGTCTTTGCAGCTGGGCATTCAGAGCCTAAATAAAGGGATTTTCAGTCACTTGTTTTAACACAAGGAAATAAAAATAGAAATCAAGTTCTACTGCTTTGCTGAAATTGTGTTAATTTTATAAATCTCCATCTGATATTTCCCTTATCCTCACCTGCACCCAGAGAGGGGCTGTCTGTGTATTTACATTTCTGTATTCTGGTCAAAGCAGGCAGGTAACACCTCCAGCAGCTCCAGTCAGTGCAGCAGAGCCATAGGTGCCAGATGAAGGTGACAACTAAAACTAAGCAGTGTGACTGTCCTTCTACCAGCTCAGTTCCCAAAAGCCAATTAATATTTCTTGAGCTTGAGTGATGAGACTCGAGTGTAGCTCTGTGCCTAACAGGGAGAAGAAGAAAAATTCTTTACAGCTGCAGCAGCTATTTCAATCCCTCTTTGACAGAACTATTTAATGTGACATTCTTGTCTCCCTGACAGAGATGGATCCTACCAGCAGGGAGGTGTTTGCTGTGTTGTTAAGAGACTTTGTGACCTTGATTCTTTTGCTATTATCTCAATAATTAATATGTCTCTTGCTTGGAAACAGTTCACAACATAACTAGTTTTGCTGTGAATGAAATAAAGCTAACCCCAGAAGCAGGTTTCCATGGCCTCTAGACTTGAGTATGAGTGGAGAGGAGGAGAAGTTTCTTGTCTCTTCCAGGCCTGAGCTCTGGGAATGACTGGAATACTCAGTGGAAGTGCTTTGTCAGAAGAGAAGAACTAATGAAAAGGAAGAAGTTCTTGGGTACAGCAGGAGTCAGAGCTATGTCTGCTTTCCAAAGCATTAGCTTGATTAGCCTCTCCTTTCCTGGTCACCTGTGTAACAGCATTTATTATTTTCAGATCATGCTTCAATGAAACTCTCGAGTCCTCAAGCTAAATACCAGCATATGTGATCTCCATGTATTAGTGCCTCCCTTTGGTTCACACATCACTAGGACACTGCAAACCTGCTGGGTTGTTGAGGAGAATGTGAGAGAATAAATCAAGTAAAACAAACTGTGCAACAGCAGCATAATGAGGAAGCAGGCAATGGTCAGCCTAATGGAGGGTCAGAGACACAGCCCAACAAACAAGGGGGAGATGGAAGTGTCCCCATCAGCAAATACGTTCACAAACGGTTGTGTGTTCACCAGCTGAGCCCCTGCCCAGCTCTGGGGTGGTCAGGAGGGTCTGTGTCCTGTTGCTGGCTCTGTCAAAGGTGAGAGTCACCAGTCAGAGCTCCCAGTGCTCTGGTTTTTTGGCAATCATGTCCCTGACTCTTCTCTCTGAGACAAACTGATGGTGCCTATTGTAAGTTTTCTGTCCTAGGCTGGCTGCAGGAAGCCTCAGCCACTTTGCTTTCTTGCTTGGGGAACTTCTCTGGCCTAGACCATCCTTCAGACTTTCTAATTTATGTAGAGGGACTATATTATGTTGCTGGATACTCAAGATTAAAACCTCCAAAAGCAGCCACCAGAATAATGGTAATGTGTCTTGGTATCAAGGAGACCATCTTCATGGTGCAAATGTGGTAAGACACAGAAATAATTTGACAGGAGGAATGAGTGTAATGATTTATACTGGTTTGAGTTTTCTAATTATTTTTTGGTCAGTATCTGAACTTTAAACATGCTAATGATTCTCTACTCTGTGAAGAGCATGTACAAGAAGCCTTATGGAACTATTTGCTTTGTATCATGTACTTACAGCCCACTTGTTAGTGCCAAGTAGCAGGAAGGCAAAAACAGTGTATTTTTAAACCACTAGGAAAAATTTTGTCGAAATACTTAAAGCTCCTGAAAACAAATCTGTTATATGGAAGTAAAAGCAACTAAATCAATGCTGTGCTCCTCTATTTAGTAATTTCTATATATCTTGTACTGACACAGAGATTAATGTGATTTTAAAAGCCAACAGATTCATGGACATTGTGTGACAACCCAAAATATCTGTATATTACAACGAGATAATCAACAGATCAATAAGCCTGTCTGAAAGAGTTGTCTTGCAGCACTACTGAATTTTATTTTTTGCATCAGTCAGTGTTTTCTGAAGAGATGATTTTCCAGTAAAGCAGAGTCATGCCACAACCAGTTGTTGGGCCACTGCTTTTTATGGCTCAGGAATAAGAAAGATCTGGTCTGATTGTATCTTCTAATTAGCAGGGAACTTGATCTGAGTCCAGAGGTTATTCATAGGAGGCCAGACACACTGTCTGAATGGAGAAATCACACACCTCAAACGACCTTGTATCCAAACTGTGCTTCCAGTGCCCCTGGTGTCCCCTGGCCCCAGCTATGCTGAGGGAGAAATGCTCCATATGGTGGAAAAATGCTGTGGAGAAAAGGAGTCAGATGATGACTCAGAATTACTCTTTAATTCTGGCTCTAGACAAGAGAAAACAGAGAGGAGGATGCAGTCCCTTTTTCTCTATCTTCATTGTTACAGATTCTCCAAATTGGATCATTTCTTTCCATCCTTAAAAAGCATCCAAGGAGGTGGAGGACAGATTAGCACAGGCAGTTGCTGATTGCTTGAGCTCATTAGAAAATGCCAGTGCTGCAACTCAAAGAGTTGTCTGTGTGATGCCATGGCCTGAAATGGGGCAGAGGTGATAAAAATCAAAGCAGTGTTGACTTTGACTGTGTTTTTAACATTGATACCTAATTACTTAAATAGCAGATGGGACAGGGGCAGTTTGTGTGGGTAACTATGTGATCCCCACTTGCACAAAGCTGCACTGTGTCATTGGCTAAGAGATGCATGGGGAACATCCACCAGCTGGGATGCTCCCACAGCAAGGAGAGGTGAGACAATACCAGACCAAGTCAGGACAGAGGTAGAAAGGTGATTCACCTCGTGCCTAGGACTTCGGTACAGCCCAGAGAAGCTTTTGAACATCTAGGAATAATTAAAATTAAAGCAAAGAATATGCATGGAAAAATAAATGCTTTGCTAGAAATTACATTTAAGTGTGAAATACAAAGTAGTTTTGCAAGCACCAAAATAAGTGACTGGGAGCTTCTGATGCCTTTATTTTATGGCAGTAGAAATGGAAAAGGGAGTTTAACATAAATTGAGAAAGGACATTTAATTAGTAAAAATCCAACTAGTAACAAATCAGTCCAAGTAATGTATTTTAGATTTCCTACTTGGAGACATCAACTATCATTGAAATTTCATTAAACATGACTAGTTTCATTATTTTATCCTTAGTGAAGAGTGCTAATTAACTTGGCTATGATAAATATTCATCTGAATATCATTTTGAAATCCCTACAGATCCTAATTATTCTTAAAGACTGAGGTGTAGACCCTGCAATAATAATTCTTTTTTAAAGTAAAGATTTCTTCAAGGGTACCAGTGATTTCAAAGGTGAGTAATTTTTTTTTCTGAAAAAGGAGGTAATTTTTGAGCAAAATCTGAGGTGAAATTATGAGGGCTCTGAAAATAACCTTGGAGTGTGTATCTTGTTCCTAGCCATGGATTCTGCCTATGAATTGAAGCCAAATGAAAATCTGCAAAGTGGGATTGGTTAACTGCTAACCATTGTAGCAGCTTTGAATATGTAATCAGTGTGTGTGTGAGAATAGCATTACTTACACCTGAAGGTGGAAAGAGCCTATATGGCAAACCGTCTTATGAACATCCATCAGGCCTTAATTTGGGGCCATTGTCTTGTAATCACAATGGAGTGAGGACTTTCCTCCAAAATCATTGTAAAATGCTGCATGCATGTCATTCCTGGCGACTTGGAGTTCATGATCTCCCTGTTACCAGCTCTGTGACTCTCTTAAGACTGAGTCGAGAGAAAAAAGAAGAAGAAGGGTTTGCTCTCAAAACTATTTTAATAATCTCTTCAGGTGACTAGCTAGAAAACGTTTACTAGAAAAAACTTTTTGCATTCAAATAGATGGACTGTTGATACTGTTGGGTTTTCTGTTCAACAAGTTCCTTTCTTGGCTTCTTGACAAGGGTAATCATAACTTCATTAGTACATCAAGGAATTACATCTACTCAAATATAAGGTGTGCTAATTAAAAATCGAGTCAGTATAGGTGTGCTAAGATGTTTGATAGATTTGCTTAGGTTTTTTATTATTAAAATCTCTCTGTGTCAGGATATGTTACTTTTTAATCCTTGACCCTGTCGGGTAATCAAACAAAAGCATGCTTGTCTTCTAATTACCAAAATAATTTCCCTTGTGGATACAGATGTTCCTATAATCTAAGATAAATATTAGTGCAATAAAATGCCGTTGAAGATTCTGAAATTTACTTTGGAATACCAAAGTATTAAGTGTTTAAGGAACTGTTACTCAATCACTCAAATGATTCATGCTTTTTTTTTTTTTTTTTTTTTTTGCAACAGTAAAATGGAGTGTTTCACATAAATTTTAGTATCCGTACTAAAAACAATGCTTTGGCCACATTGTGCCAGGAAATACTCTTGTCTTCAAATGAGATAATTATAAGCTGAAAATATAAGATGAGTCTGAATTTTTTTGCCAATGATCTATCACTTGAGCCTCTTAAAGTTGCTATAATACAAGGGACATGAAAAGCAAGAAGGATATAAGTGCCTCGACTTACAATGGTAATGAGCACAACAGTTTGCTGGAGTAGCTGTAAATCAAATGTACTGTAGCTATAAAAAGCCCATAAGACATTTGGATGTGATCCTGGACTGCTTCTGCAATATAGAAGCTGTGCATACAAATGAGAAGTCATCCATATTGTATTATGGGCAGAACTGCATTATTGAAACTGGAAAGATGATAATAGAAAGTTGGTTTTGCAAAACTACTGAAACTGAGCTTCCTTGTGTTGGCACCAATGTAGGGCAATTACATTTGGGGTAACATTAATATCAGTTAAATAGAGGAAAGGCAATAAAGGAGGAATATGTCATCATTAGGAGTATCAATTATATTAAATTCCATGGATTAGAGGACTATATATTTTAGCTTCATTTTCAATTGATTTTTTTCCCTCTCATTATTTATTTTGCTTTTTGCTTTATTACTTATAACTTTTTTCCTTTCTTATGGTCTGACTAATGCTTATGACACCTTCCTCCTGCATATTGAACTTAATAGAATTCTTTAAACAAAGAAAATTCTTGGAGTAGACATTAAAAATCAATGTACTGTATATAATGTAGGGCTGAAAATGAAGATGGACAGGATGGTTAGAAGCTCATCTGAAAAGTTCTTTCAGGAAAAATATTCAATAGATGAAGGTAACATCTGGAACTTGAAGAATCTGCATTCAGTTCCCGACCTTGACATGTCTTTATTCTCCAGCTGTAAAAGCAGAAAACCCTTCTTTCCTCTTTCTCAATTCCTATGTGCACCTTTCCCTTCTAAGTCTTTAATCATTTTTAAGTGGGGTTTGGTTTTCACAGTGAGGTGTAATTTAATTAGCATTCTGATTTCATCTGGAGTCTAGGTGTTAATTCCAGTGTTTTTATTATTATAACAGCATTTAGTATTGCCACTTGTTATGGCAATATTAATGGATTTTCTCACCGGAGCATTATACTGGGATAAGGCTGGGACTGCATGTGCCTAGTTGTGTCTCATGATCTGTTCCGTAGTGTTCATAGGCTGGATCTAGTGGAAAAAAATGTGAATAGGAGCATGATCAGGCCTATAAATTTCTTACTCTGTTTTTAATCTGATATGATTTTAGAAACTGTATTGAAGGTGAAAATTCCCACTATCCATCCAGAAACTCACCCAACCTTAGCTGATTATGTTTTCAACACATGCAGATTAACTAAAACAGCCATTTTAAGTTGTTGCAGTTGAATGTTCAATCCATAGATTAGTATGTCAAAAAGTAATTGTTGGAACATGTTTCTGTTGTATTAGGTAATGTGAGCCTAATTTGATTTAACCATGAAGCCTCCCTCTTCCTGCAGTGCTGGCTTTTGGATCTTTTTAACTTCTCACATTTGGAAAATGCCAGTAGACAAAAGCTTGCACTTTAGAGTGGGGCATGTGAAAATATCAGGTGTAATATGTAGGTGATAAATCTACCGGGGTCTTTAACAGCTTTATTGATTTTTGTCTGGTGATATTTCTGTCAGGAAGAGACACCTAATCCAATTTAAAGTGGTGTTACATAGAGCCTGAGCAAAAATAATTACAACTTCCTTCTCTGCAGTAAGTGTATTTATGTACTGTGCAGTTTGGGTTCTGTTCTCTTCATTATGTTGGAGGGCTCAAATACCACTGTGTACCCCAGAGGCTGAGTCAATGTTGTTGGTGTGTTTATGTGCTCTTTAGTGGTATGTTTATTTGCACTTTCCATTTATGTGGCCCCATGGTGCTTAATGAGAGCACTGTGCATTAACCCCCAGAAATCACTAATTCTGAGATGAGTGGAACATCCCAAAAAAAACATCAGAGAACCTAATTCCCTCATAAGCTTATTTTGTAGACATCTTTATTGATTTCCTCACGTTTGGTAGAGTCAAAAGAGATCTAGCTATCAGGAGAGCGCCCTCAAGCATCCCAGGGGAGGCAAACTACACAAATTGTATCATACATTTTCAAGAGAGCTCTTTTTAGGCTTTCACTAACTTTCCAATAGTGGCTCCAGCTTGTCTGGCTTGGCAGGGAACAGCAGGGTTTTCCTCTGTTTTGTTCTCCTGTGACACTGGTGGGTTTATTCCTTGATCACGTTGCTTACCCTTGGTGGATGTAAAGCAAATGCCACCAATGGACAAGAGTGTGTCACAGTTTCCCTTTTCCTTGTGAACCCAGTCAGTGCTGGCAGGTGTGCAGGGAACAGGTGAGCTGAGAGCCTGTGGGGGAAATGTGGTAGGTCAGGATGTTCTCAGACTTAATGTCTGGTAAAATCAGGCAGAGTTGGTTTCTGAAGGCCTATACAATGGCAATACCCAGTTCATTAATTCCATCCTATCTACTACAGCGTGGTTTTGGCAATTATTAGTTGAAAGCAGCTGATAGGCTTTTACAATTAGACAAGCTCTAAATCAATCTGTGTTGCATCTGACAGAATGCTTCCCTCCATCTGGGTATTCTTTAACAGAAAGTAAAGGCTGATAATTTCTTTCAAATTCCATTGATATTATTTACTACTTGAAATACTGTTGCTCTCCTGGGCCTTATTTTCACACCAGAGCTAGTTGGCAAGGATGGACACCTGTCATGACTTAACACACACATCAAAATAAATGAAAGTAGGAACTTTGCCATTTATCAGGAACTTCAACCCAGAGGCAATCTCATACACAGTTAAAAAAAAAAAAAAAAAGGAAAAAATGTTTTCATCTTCTAGAGTACGTAAAAGAGAGTATTATTAAAAATATTTTGAAGCTTCATCCTTCTTGCTGTCATTTCTGAAGTGGGCTGGAACAAGAGCTGGCCCTGTGTCAGCAGTGACATTTGATACAGGCAGAGGGACCACATATCTTAGAAATGCTGATTCCTCCAGACTGAGCCTTCTGTGTATGTGAGCAAAAATAATGAGAGAAATTAAGGCAGTAGCAGCAATGCTACTCTGTAATGTCCTCATTCAGGTTCCTTTCACAGCCTTTCTAAACATTAATAATCTGTTATGTATAAAATCTGTATTGCTGAGAGGTTCTAAAGGTGTCCTGTTTGCAGTGGTGGTTGTAAGGAGGAGAAACAAAAGTAGTATCAGCACTATCATATTTCTGTATAATCTGCATAAGAATAAATATTGTGAGCAAATAAAAGTAATGTGTCCAAATCCTGAAAAATAGGACAAATGTACTATAAATATCTAGAACCTCAGCAAGGAAAACTGAGAAAGAAGGGAGAGAAGTCACAGAATGGTTTGAATTAAAGGAACCTTAAAGTTCATTAGTTCCAAACCCCCACCATAGGCAGGGATAACTGTTTATCCTAGATGATAAGCCATTTGGGGGGAAAGAAACATAGAATCATTCTTCAGAGAGGCCAGTTACACACAATAACAGTACAAAAGTATCAAAGTACACATTAACATAAGATATATAGAGAGATGAGTAAATATCTACTTCAAAAAAATGTGGATCTGCTCTTTGAATGGACTTTTTTTTCAGTGAGCTGTATGTTGATGAAAGCTGGAACACAAATCTAGAGGATATGTGCGAGAAGGAAAGAAAGCAATGCATTTAATACCATTTCTTTGAAATCTGCTAATGACAGTGGATGGTTCTCCCTGAGATGCTCTTTGTAAAGCAGAGGAAGCAGCAAAATTTTTTTGTGTAATTGAGTTGCAGCTTTGGATTCAGGACACTTACACGTCTCTCAGATATGTGCAGGGTACAGGGAGCTGCTCCTCACGTAAACCTTTGATAGCAAGGCTGAGGGCATTTCTGAGGCAGACACTTCCAGTCAAAACTTACTGTGCTTTACATAAAATCCCTGGCTGTATTCCCAGACATCACATTAAATGTTTATCAAAGGTGATCTGTCACTGTGGCACTTGTGTGGTCCTAACACTAGAAAAGTGGCTCCTGTTGTGTTTAATCTTCCCAAGCCTGTGAAGACAAGCATTATCAGCTCTTTTTTTTTTTCACTGCAACGTCCCTTGAGTTGAGCTTCCCTAAAACACACTTTGCACAAGGATCTGATTATTGCAATGCCAAGCACCTCAATGCCTAATGTCAGGCACAGCTCCAGACTTGACTCTGGTTCCCCTTGTCAGGATGGAGGGAGGTCTCCTGGGGTGACAGACTACATGTGGGAAGAACTTGTCATCTTCTGTGGAACTGCTGAGCAGTGTGCCCAAAATGTGACCCAGAGGTGGAATACTGACATACTGCTAACGACAGAGAAAGGTGGAATGTTTCTCAGAGGAAATGAGCCTTGATTTTTGTCTGGGAAATACTCGGTTTCCAGCCCACTACAATGTGCAGCCAGGTTGGTGATGTGTGCTAGTGGTTTGCTGAACTGAGGAGGGTTTTGCTGAAAAACAGAGCCCTCTTCTGTCAGCTGGCACTAAAACAAGAGATCATACCTTTGTGCCTCAGCAATTAGATGGAAACATATTCACAAATGCTAAGAAGTCATCCATCATCAGGCAATGATTCACGTCTACCCTAATGCATGGCAGTGGTTCTATTATTTATCCATTAGCTGCTCCAAGTATCTAACCCTTTCTCTCAGAATTCAATGCCAATGTTTTTGGTGTTACTGTTTGTTTTGCAAGAAGCTGGAACTGTGTCTATCCCTTTTATGAATTTGAATTGTTAATGTGAGCATTTGAGCTCATTATAACTCTGAAATGTTTCCTTTGTTAGCAGTAACTGACAAACCTGCACACACTGCTCAAAAACAGTAAGTGCTATTTCTAGGATTGTATTTTCTTCACTGCTGTGCACAACAATATGCTCTTGCCTTCACTAATGAAGCTTTTCTTTAATGAACACAATTAGAGCTAGGCAAACAATGCAGAAATATTTTTCCATGAATATTCATCCTGAGTCTTAAATGAATTCCCTTCAGTTGTTTGCACCCATTCATTGTCCTCTTTTAGTGAAAATTTCCCAGATTCAATCTCTGATGCTTGAGTAATGGGAAAGGAAATTAAGTTTCAGCTCAGGGGTTACCCTTCTAATGTCAAACTCACTATTTCCTACCAGTACCTGCATTTCTACATGAATATCTGGGTAGGGAGGTAGTGTTGGACAAGAAATGTGCATCTGGCCACTGGCACAGTAAGTTTGGAGGTGAAGCCCAGGTAACATAGAGGCAAAAGCAGGAATTTCTGTAGGAGAGAAGGAGTGAGGAGGTAGGTTCAACTGTTATTCCAAGGGAGGAACAGCTGCTGAGGACATGGCTTCTCTGAATATGGTGTTTTTCCTTTTTTCTTTTTTTTGTGTGTATTTTAATAGCAGTTTCAAGAACCTCGGGTACTGTTAAACAGAACCCTGATCAATGCAGACATGCACATAACATGTGGAGGAGTACTTAAGATTTCAGCATTTATGTAACAAAATCAAACTTCCTAGAAATGCCACTGAATAAACCCAGAAAGAGAAGAAAAGTGAGGGGTTAATGATCTGGTTTTAGATGTTTTCCTGAAGAGCAGCAATTAAATCAATTATGAACTCTTTACTAAATTCTAATTACATTTAGCAGCGTGGAAGAGTGCAGAGCCTCAGCTGAGGATTGCAGTGGGGTTGTGGAACCTTTCATGTGTACTAAGCTTTGGTGCAGACATCTCCTGTGGGAGCATCTGGAGCCTCAGATCATGTCAAGGCTGCTTGGTGGTCCATGTGAATTCTCCATCCAGTCTGCAATGCGTGAGGATCTGTCTGCATCGGGGAAGAGGCAACTGATGTTAGTGCTCAGATTCTAAAGGGATCCCCAAATGAGGCAGATGAACCCCTCCTATAATTCCTGGGTAACGTTTTCCTCCTCTTCAAAGCACAATTTGCAGCTCCCATGTTTAATTTCCATGAAACTTCAATGAAGAAAGGGGTTTTCTTTTCCATTCTTCCCCTCTCCTCCCCCCAACATGCCCAAGACTTTGCTGTTCCTAAAGTTTATCCTGGGCTGCTCAGGCACCTGATCAAGAGTCTAAACTCACTTCATGCCTGTGCTGAAAGCAGTTAAAGTGGTTAAATCAGAAAATTAATAGATAGAATAATCAAGATTAGGAGAAGAGGCTTCCTGGCCAGTTTTTCCAGCATGTTTCTTAGAGACAGTTTAAAAAAGTAAAACTATCAAACATTTCTAAAGCAAGTGGTCACTGATTGATGCCCAAATCAGTTCCAGTTTTGAACTTTGAGGGTTTGGGAGGAATATTGAAAGATAAATGTGAAGACAGCCATAGATACAGAAAGCTGTTATCTTGAGGGCTTTAGGAATTAAAGCTTAAAGCCAACCAGTTGATGTTTAAGCCAGGTGTGTAAAAGCAGATTATTATGCATTTCATAAAGAAATCTCCTACAAGGTCATTTCAAGTTATAAACCACTTGGGTTTTTTCATTCCTACATAGTTTCTTCCAGTCCTTGAGTTCACAAACATTCAATAAGTATGACACAAGAAAAAGATCTTTTATTTTGCACAGTGTTGTAACTGAACAGAAATGGAAGAGCCTCTGTGGAGAAAGGTTGATAGTTTTAAATTTCAAGGTAAACAGCTGCAGAAATTATTTTACTGCAGATAAATTATTAAAATGAAAATTCAAAATGTATTCAAAGGACACAGCTTAATATCTTGGTATTTTGTTGTGGTTAAACTAGCCACTTCCTTTTGGGTTTGTGCCTTATTCAACTAGGTGGAAGCACATCTGTAAATCCAAAAAACTGTTGTAATCACTTTTAAATGTCACTTGGTTTGCAACCTTGACGCAAGGTGGCTTAATGTTAAAAGCAGCTGCACTGTGCTCTGTCCTCAGTGAGCTGATTGCAGGAAGACATCTCAATTCTGCTCAAGGTGTAATAGTTATGAGACCATACATTGAATATGATGTTGAGGGTCTGGAGGGACCTACCATGGCTTTATTTCCTATTTTCTCATTGAAATCAAATACTTTTGCTGGGGGTACCAGGGGAGGACATTTTACTGCAGCTGGAGAGAGCATGTTGGAGTGGCAAGCGAGGTGTTGTAGAGGGAGAGGCGCTGTCTACACCTGTGGGCCTGGATATAATGGAGCACTTAAACACATGCTTCAGTTCATTCCTATTCAAGGAATTGTGTTTAGGAATGCAAATGATGCCACTTTGAAATGCAGTGGCTGTGTGGTTCAAGTTGCTCCCCAAGAAAGGCCACCTGGCAGTGCTGCTCCTGTCCCTTCTGTGAGATCCCCATCTTTGGCTTCCCGTTAGACTGCTAGAAAACCTGCAAAAACTCAAACCTCCCCTTGTCCCTCCTTGTCTTGCTGCCTCAGAACCGGTTGCAAAAATCCTGACAGCTTTGTTAGTCAATGTTGCTGAGTTCTGCAGACATCATTACCGTCAGTTCTGTTGGTGGAGTTGGTTGGTTTTGAGGGGAAGGCTGGTCTGTACTTCTGTGAAAATATGAGGCACAAGGTTCCCCTTTGCAAAAGTTTGCAAGTTTGTGCATCAGAAAGTCTTTGATAAGAATGTCAGTCTTCAAATGATTTCCAGTTTCCTCCGTGTTAATTCTGACCATATTTCCCACTGGCTTCTTGTATGTCAGTGCCAATAATATATGCTTTCCAAGAGCCTGTTTGAAATGATTTTTCAAGATCCGGGTTGAACACTTAGAATTAGGTGCACTTGATGTGAAATACTTAATATTTATTTCATATATATCTTCTTTATTTTCTCCCCTCTGGTTTCCATATAGGAATTTTTGTCCTAGTCAGCCTTTCCACTTGGCATCAGCTCATTGTCAGAGGGCCAATTTTGAAGCCTCCAGTTGAGGCAGTTCAGTAATAAACAGTGGGAAAAACAGAAGTGTTTGACAAAATGCACTTGAGCAAAACGGATTTTCCTTGAGATTTGCTTTTAAATAAAAGCTCCAGCAAACCCATTGCTAGATCAGCAGCTACTCTGAATTGTGTTCTGGGGAAAATGACTTTTTAGGGAGTCCTTGTTGCCATAGTGGAAAATCCTCAAAGAAACATACATATGTCTGCTGTTTTTCATATGGGAAATGTGTATTTGATGAACTCCAAGGGAGTTTGTTTTGTAACTAACAAAATAAAAAATTGCCCAACTAATGATATGCTCCAACAGAGAACTTAACTTGGAGCATGGCTACCATAATTCAGAAGCCACACTTTTTTTCCTGTGCTATAGCAGGGTCTGTGGCTGATGATGGGCTGCAATGAAAAGCTTCTCTTATCCCTTTCCATCCAAGTGGTTTTAGACTATTGCTCCTGTGAATTAGCATTTCCCTTTGTCACTGATGCATCATGCTGGCTGGTTTGTTTTGAAAGGAAAAATAATCAACCAGCCTGGCAGATTGTGACAGCTGCAAAGATTTGTTCCACAAATTATAAACAACCAGTTTCCTGTCTTTTACATGTAGCATCAAAACACACAAGGTATTAGTAACTATTTGCTGCTTTTCCTTAACCCTTCAGCAAAAGATGTGAGCTGTGTCTGTTGTGTAAATTTAGCTTATAAATACGTGGTAGTTTGTATGTGTCCAGCTCATGATTTGTGTATTTCTCTTTGTAACCAATGAACATCTCTTGTTACAGGTGTTTTTAAAGCACTGGGTGTATTGTTAGACCGAAGCAAATGATAAATAATATTCACATACACAAATTTAATAATACACTACTCAAACCAATAGCTAAGTATCACATCAGAAAGGCCAGGTAAATATCTGAGATTAGGTTATTTCTCCCTCTTTATGCAGAAGGAAGGACTTGTAACGTGGGGGTTCAGAAGCTGAGCTCCTTTCCTTTCTCTATGAGGTTGAGAATACACAAACCTGACTGATAAACACTTCTCAGGTGTTCCTTGGCAGCTTGTGGGGTTTGTGCAGGTTCATACAGTCCTGCAGATTTGGAATTTGGAGGTTTGAGGTGAATGAATCTTTCATGTGAATCAACTTGACTTTACTTGATTTGCAAACAGCCGTGTCATGGAGGGGTTTTAGAGCTTCTCTCAGTTGAGCAAAGAGCAGGTCTAATTCCAGTCACATAGGAGACATTTCTGTGACTTCGTGCACCCTTCTGCCTCCTCCCTGCTGAGGTTTGTGGTGGGAAACCAGCATTTCTGAAAGATACAGTCCTAGAAGAGCTGATGTTAATTCACTGCTCAGTGTCTTCTTCTGTATTACTTCTAACTGCTCTGAATTTGACTTGTGTATCCAATATCATCCAAATTTGGATTCTGCTTAGGTGTGTTATATGGAGAACTCTTTGAATTGGCAATTGTTTTAATGCCATGAATTCTCTTTTGAATGAATCTCCTAACTTTTTTTTAATGCTGTCTATTTACCCTTCCCCTGCTAAGGGCTAAGAAAGCAACTAAACAAGCAAACCCGTGAAATGATGGCTGGTTTGCAGCAACAGGTTGAAATTTTTTACCTTAGCATGAAAAGGAGTGGTTTCCATAGCAATGTTTTCCAGAGCTTGGGTGAATACTGAGCTCTCTTCCTTATTTTTAATTGAATTTTAAAAACAATTAGGCTGCTCTGTTCCTCTGCACTCTGTTTTGTATTTTCCCTGTGTAATATTTTAGCAAATTAAATAATTGGTCAGCCACAGTTGTTCCTGCCTTTTGTAGTGTAGTGACCTCCTAATCACTTCTCACAGAGGCTCAGGGTTTGTTCCAAGTGACATCTTTATCAAGCACTCACCCTTTTTTTTTTCTTCTTTTGTTTGGGGGATTTTCCCCCACCAAAATGATTCTTTTCACAGTAACTCTCTAAGTCATAGCATAACTTAAAAAATAACTTCCTGAAACAGTAAGCTTTAAATGAGTGTGTAAAATGAAAATGCTTATGTTTTTCTATTTAATTCATCCTCGTGCATCTGCACTGGTTGCTGCACTGCAGCTACACTGGAATTAACAATGCATCCTCATATATCTAAATAATTAGATGCTTTTAAACGTGTTCATATGATTATTTTTTTCTGTAAAGTAAAAAAATAAGTTTTTCTAAGTCTGATATGTTAGGACTTGGAAGCTTGTGGTCAGAGGTGTCAAGTAACTTGTCAGCCTAGTCAAAATAGCTTCCCTTTTCATGGCTGGCTACAGGCCAGAACCAAACCTAGATATTAACTGGTGAAATCCCAGTAAGAAGCCTTCTCATGGGTTCATGCGGTCATTAGTATGGATTTTTCCAAATCCTGTTATCACACTCCACTCTCCCTCCTTATTATGTACTGCTCTTTATTCATCGTTTTGGGTCTGTAAATACGCAACAAGGTTGGCAGAGATGTGATGAAGGCACCCTAATTAGCCATTAGTGTTCACGTATTTTTCTGTAGTCTTACCTCAGTTGTCAAAAACCAAAGGCAAAGCTCTTCAGGATGTAGTTGTTGAGAGCATTTACCAAGGGTCATACATTGCTGTTCTGCCCCAGAATGAAACCTCTTTCATTTAATTAGCACACGCAGATCTACTGGAAAGATAGTTTCATAAAATTCATATTGAGTCACTGGAAGATACCACAGACAACTCAAGCAGTCTTCCAACAAAGAACATTTTAATTCCAGCTAATTTTTAATTATACTATTAGTTATTTGAACTCACTATACACAGCACATTCCAGTTAAAGGTCTCAGCAAGTTTTATAAAGCAGTGATATGAAGCCTCACAACACATTTACGATTAGTATAAGTTTCTTTCATAGGCATTTTATACAAAACTCAGTGCTCTATTCTTAAATTATGTCAGAGCCACAAGCAGGACTTTAAACATTGCCTGGCTCCACACCCTGATTGCTATTTGCTGTTTTACTTCATCATTGGTTTTGCTCCCTCAAGTTGATGTTTTTCATGGTCTCCCAAGGACTTTGATGCACCAGCTTAGTCCTGTGCCTTTCACCTGTGCAAGAAGTTGCTGCTTAAGCTTTCCCTGCTCTGACACCAACCACTTCAACTCCCATTAAGCAACCACAGACAGGGAAGAAAATCTTTGCATGTGGTCTGCCAATGATTAACACATCCTACTACACCCAGAAACAAACAAGAAGCAGCCTTTATCCTGACAGCCAGGAAAACCTGTCCCATATAAACATGTTCGTAACGGCTGCAAGTCTGGGTTTTGCCTGTTTCCAAATGGTCTTATGACTTTTACAACAGAAAAAGTACAAGCATTCAAAGCTTTGACAACCTATGCTGGTTACATTTATGGTGAGGTAGGATTAGAAAGCTGAGTTTTGTTGAATTTGAGAGGAGGTAGGACTTGGCTGGGACTGAAGATGGAAGAGATGACTTTGCTTGGAAAGCTTTCTGACTTTTCTACAGGAAAGGTTTCTTTCCAAGGCACCAGGAAAATCTTTAAGATAAAAAACTCAGACTGAGTGTGGGAGAAAAGCTTGGACGTATTTATGTATCCAGGACTAAGTCTGTGGATAAGATCCTCTGTTATGGTAGGGTTACCTTGGAAGACAAGGACCTGCCATCTGCCTCTTTGAATGTTTCCTTCATGGCGGGGAAAAAACCCCACAACTTTGCTCAGTTTTTTTCTTCAGTGATGACATGACCTTCTCTTGGACTTCTTTCTTCAAGTCTATGCAAAGATAGAAGTTCCAGTGGATGAAGTTGTTGTTGTCCGTTTTTTCACATATGCTGCTCTTATGGTCCTGTCCATTTCTTGGAATTTAATTTTGTACTTTTATTTTGTGGTCAAGCTGGCCTTTAGAGCAAATGGTTCTCTAACAGTATTTTGTACAGGCAGACATGTTTTCCATTAGCTTTTTTAAGATATTTTCAGTGTTTGAATCTGTGCATGCAAGAAGAAAGGTCTTTTTTCACTGTCTTCTGTACAGGTGCTTCAACATGAGTGCTTTTTTTCTTCCTTAAGTCATGGACAGACACTCATATACACAGAGGGAAAAGATAAGCTTTAGGATTTTGTTTTTCTGCTCACAGGAAAATGAGATTCAGTAGTCATTAATTCAAAAAATTAAGTCATTCCATTGTAAATCTACAGCTGCAGTATGTGGTTTTCCTTGGTTGTTAAATTGTTTTGTACGTCTCTGTCTGCTCTTGAAAGATAAACTATATAGGGAGAGGATTTCAGCACTATGTCATTCTACTTAACTACTTTTTATCTTCCATGTTAAAAAACAAACCCGAAACACAGTGAAGAAGCAAATGAGATGGTCCAAGAGCAGTCCTTGGTGCTCGTCAGAAAGTGGCTGAAAGACAGACACAGTCTGTGAGCCACACACTCATCACAAGAGGGATAAATTCTGCCCCTTCAGATTAGTAATTGAAACAGAAGTAATGTTTTAAGGCTGCAAAGATTTATTCTTTTCCCCTCCCCTTCAAGTTAACAACAAGGGATTAGGGCTCATTACCTCTTAGTTGGAAAAATAATCCACAGTGGAACAACCAGTGGAAAATTTTGAGAACTCTCTGCGCGAGTGACTGTTGGAGCACTGGCTGCACCCTGACTGGAGTGTGGTACAGGAGAGACTCAGCAGCTGTTTGCTTTGGGATTTTCTCTGTGGTATGTGTTGATAAGTGAGTGGGTGGTGAGGCAGAGTACCCAGCATTGATTCTTTCTTTAGCAGGTGCTAAGTCACCTAAGCGTATAACTTCTGTTCCACAGCATTATTGTTTGCAATGATTGATTTTTTTATATATATTTTTTTAATAGTCCTCTCCTAGTTACATGTTCTGCTGAACAAGTCTGTTATCCATCAGATACCAGACCTGAGGTGCTCCTGTCTCCTGGTTTGTTGTCTGTTGTACACTAATGCCAGGTCAGATAATGGGAGGAGATCAGTCACAGCAGCTCTGAAGTGGCATTAGATCACTTTGTGGTGCTGCTGACCGATCTATACTGCTGGAGTCTGCTGCCTTTCAGACATCTGTAAGCATTTTCTGTGTTGTCTGATTCGATTTCTTCCTAACATAATCAGAGTTTTTACATTTGTCTTTACTGTTTGCTTGGTGTCAGTTAAAAGAATCTGTTAAAGAATAAAACTCTTCATAACTTAGTGTGGCTTTCTCCTATTTGTCAACTCTTTCCTGCCCAGTCCTTGAGAACAGGATTGATGGATGCTCTGTCTTTTGTGGTTGTTATAGGTGGATCTTATGCTGAATTTGAGCCAATAGCTTTTGGAAGTCAGTAGTGCCTTAGGGGCTCTTTAGGGACACTGCACTGAAAGTACCAGAATGCCAACATTTGTGTCTCAGTCTAGTCATTACAGTATTACCTGATATCAATGTGGGTGCCTGCTGTGCAAACAGCTCATGGAATATCAAGATTCTTCCTAATAAAGCTGTTTGATGTGTGTCAACCCTCTCTCACGTGATTGTAATATAGACATGAACTTCCTGGCGGCTTTTCTGAAAAACATGAGTAAGCCTTTTCCCTTTTGTCTTTCAAAGCTCCTGATTACTTGTGAACTCTTCTAGACTAAGGAAGCATTAAAGTCATGATGGATTTTTAGAAAAGCACCCATCTGTGATATTAAAGAGCTTTTGGTAGCATTTTACAAGCCTATGTTACAATATGCTTTGGGGCACTTTTTGCTTTATGTGATCTCTGTGAGAGATATGTCATTAAAATTAGCATAACCCACATTTCCAGTGTCTACCAGGCACTACCAAAGACCTAAAGGATAATACCTTGGTCTCAGATTTTGTGTTTGGGGAGTACAAGCACAAAAATCAAGACGTACTTTAGAAGTGAAGATCAGTGGCTGTTTTCCTGCACTTCACAAAGACTAAATGCATAGGAATATTTTTGAATTATTTGCAGGTTTCAGTTGGCATAGTATTACTGTAAGGTTAAGTCCTACAGAGTACATGTCAAAGGATTTCCTCATGGATGTGCAGCCCAAAGTGAGGACTGGTGTGTTCTTGGGCTACTCCACACTTGCCATTAAAAAGGAAGTACAGCTACATAGTAAGCTCTAAAAAATGCTTCAAAATTGGTGTTTTGATATCAGGAAGATTTGGCCCCCTTCTTCCATAGGAAAAGTCACACCAAGCACTGTTAAATATAGGTCCAGAACTGTGTGAGCAGAAGCTTTCTGTGCCAAACCTAGGCATCAGCGCCCAGGTTGGAATTCAGGAAAGTGAAGTGATGTGGGTTAACTTGCATTTGGTAAAGCCAGATTTCAGCTCAGTGTTTCAAGGCAGTTTGCCCAATATTAGTTGGGTTTTAATTGCTCCTCATTTTTAAAGCAAGCAAATCTTGACAGGAGCAGCTGTGACAAAAATGGTCTGAAAATGTCAGCTCTCTTGAAATTAAACAGTCTGTCTTTTCAAGCCTCTTTGTTATTGAAGATGCAATTTTAATCTGTTACACCAGGTCCAGTTCTCATTAGTTCATATGGAATTACATTTGAAAGTGAAGGATAGTTTGACCTCATGGTTATCATTATTCCTATTCACTCTGCAATTACCACCACAGATCAATCTGGAAAAAAACATGGACCTACTTTAATTTTCATTAGCAGCTGAATCATACCATGTTTCTAAAGGTACAAGGCCTAGCAAACACATTTCTTCTCTCTCTCTCTCTCTCTTCTATTTTATTTTTAATGTCACTTGAATGTTACAGACACCTCAGTAGGTAATCAGGATATCCTTAATTAGAAAATCTACTTAATTGGGACATCTTCCAGGGAAATGAATTAAGCCTGGTGGTATTTAATTATATTGCTTAGGGAAGCTTCAGGTTTTCTTATCTACACTTCCATCAACAGCGTGTTTTTGGAAACTCTTCCCCTACTGGGACAAACTCTGTTGATCAGAGCGAGTGAGTACTGCTCCCAGGTTCTCTTCAGTCCCCCTCTATAGTTGCCACAGCAGCTCCTTCAGTTACCTGCAAACCAGGATCTTAAGCTGGATCTGGCCAAGGTCAAATTCACCACTGAGCAGAGAATTTGGAGTAGGGTGATGCATCACATCAGTTCTCAAAGTGGCTGAGGGTGAATTGTTGCACAGATTCCTGTAACTCTGGGGTTTAGCTGTGGCAGTATGTGAACTTTACTGCACAAGCTAACTTTTTGTTCCTTAGTGCTGTTCCTCACCAACTAAAGCTGTGTGGAGAGTATCATAGTATTGCTTGATCTGAGCTTTAAATTGGATCAGAAGGTAAATACCTCTTTGATACATAAACTTACATTCAGATCCACGTCTCGGTATTTTCCAAGGTTGTTGGTTATGTCACACTATGATGGCACACTATTGGAATGGAAAGCAGGGGAGGTAAGGGCTTAGATGTACCACTTCAGACACTAAAGCCACACATGTAACAGTGAAAAATGAGAACTAAAGCTTCAGTGCTGCTGCCAGAATTAATTTGTGGTGTATAGTGTAAACTTGTGTGAGGACTGTGTATTTATGTTAAAAACATGTCATTGCAATAGAACAGTGCTTTAGTTAACAAGATCAATTTTCAAATGAAAGCATCAAACTTGCAAATCAAGCAGTTTGTTGTTAATTGCTGCACTTTAATGCCTCTTCTAATAAAAGATATTGTCTCTCTCTGCATAATTCAAAACTTTAAAAATGCTGAACTAGAATGTCTGGAATATCTGCCAGCGTTAGGACTTGTTTTTGAAGATATGGTGCTAAAATAAAATAAATCTGAGCTTCCCTCAAATTAACATGAAAGAATCTTACTAATGGAAATATTATTTGTTAACTGAGGTGTATATACTTCAAACAAACTTTTTTTAATAAGCCTTGTGGCAACCCTGTTTTCTTGATTTCCTAGTCTGCCTCCAGCAAAACTTTTTCATGTATCCAGTAGACTGCAAATATTCAGTTAATTTGCATTCTCTTTTTAAGGACAAACTGTGTGATCAATTTTGACTAGAAACTCTTAGTTAAAAAAGTTAACATTTACCAAATCAAATACCAGCGACTCAGTAATTCCAGTGTCATTATTTGCACTAGAACTCTTGTTGCTTTTCCTCTTCCAAATGAGAGGGAGCAAGAATCAAACACTGCAACCTACAGCAAGTGCATATGAATTAGGAAATGGAAAAGATCCAAGATTAGTTACACACAAAAGTGCAGCCAATTAGACTGTTTCATTTTCTGGTGAAGAGTAACTCAGAGAAGTTAAGCGTCATAGCAAATTTTCAATTAAGTACAAGAGTTACTTTTCTGTTTTAACAGTCACTTTTGGTACATGACTGGTATAATTAGTGACATACCTGGCATTTTAAAGACTGACATGGATAATGTAAAGGCCTTTATTTCAGCCTTCCAGTTGCAATACTTGGCTTTTATTCTTAATGATTGCAAAAGGTCAGGTTTTGTTAGTGCTTCACCTACAAAACAGGTAGCGTGCTCACTTGGAAGAACAGATGTCCATTTACATTAAGTGTTAAATTCTAAGTTTTGACCTAAGGGTCCTATGGCAGCCTCAGCTCTGCAGCTGAGGGGACATGCAGAGGTAGATGTGGACCAACTTCACAGTTTTTCGTCCTCAGGATCTTCCAGGCTGATGAGAGGTGCTGCTGCTTCTTCACATATGACCCAAAACACACTCTGTTTACCTGTGTTGCCCACATCATAAACTCTCCTTTCCACCACCCTTTTATGCAAACGTGCTGCTCTGTAAATCTGTTCTTGTCATCCATGTGCTTTTTGAGCTGATTGACAGGGGCAGCCTAAACCAGTATAAAGTCAATTTAAACTTGCCTACAACTAGCCAAAGACCAGGTTGTACTGAAATGAATTACATTTCTGACTGACTTAAATTTGCACAACTGCTGAGCATAAAGAAAGCTGGAAGTCAAACTTGGGGCTGTGCTGTTCCATTTAGAAGCAGCTACCTGGGAGCACAGCCTGCCCGTTGCAAGATATTTCTGTTGATTTTTCATGGAAATTGTCCCATTGATAGTAAAGAATTTCCTGTCATCATGAGGTCTGAAAAGTAGCTTGAAGTATGTTCAGCAGCAGGCAAACACTGAAGCCAGGCAGTCAGCCAGATTGGTCCATCCATCTTTAAACTGAAAATCTTATTTCCCATAATATTTTGAGTGAAGCTGTTAACCAAACTCAGTGTTTTGTGCTTTGAAGTACCTTGAAAATCAATCTACCTTTTAATCTTTTCACTCTGGTTTTCAAAAACTGCATTAAGTGCTGGTTTTGCAGATGAGGAATTGCAGCAGTTTCTTTGGCCATATCTGGAATCCTTTGAGACAAAATCCTATAGCTTTGCAGGAGGGAAGGGGCTGGAGAGTGACACAACTGGGCTCAAACCTTAGCCCAGGCTCCCTGTGAGCCAGGGCAGCTTCTGCTCCTGCAGGAAGATTTCTGGCAATCAAAGAGCCCAGACGCAGAATGAATTTCACTAATTGCATCCTTGCTTAGGCACAAGTGGTGTGTAATAGATATTTACAAATCAGGCTGCTTTTCAGACAGCAACACAATTTTATGTTTGGAAGATAGAGTTGTGCTAATTTTGTTGTGCTCCAAAATGAGAATGAGGAAAATGAAATGAGATGCAGTGATGATTCTGTGCAAACCTTTCCACTGTCTATTGCTATAAACAAAAGCATTACCTGGGACCCCTTTTGTTGGACCCTCATGGATGAGACCTGAAACAGTTTTTGTACAGTAGAGCTTGTGATGCTGAGCAATACAGATGTACTCTAACTTAAAGCAGAGCTGTGAAAGGGTTTCTATCATGAAAGCTTCTTACACCTCTGGTTTGGACTGTGTTAAGGAGCAAAATTTAAAGTCTTTACATTTAGCCCTGGCTCTGTTATGTATCTGCCTGCTTGTTCCACTGAAAATGTTTCTGACAATAAAAATCTATTTTTACAATATGCATTACTCTGTACTGGGCTGAGAGGAGGAGGGGAAAAAAAGCGAGGTTGAAATTACTGATTTTTCTAAGAGTTGCTTTAGTTTCACTCCGTGTATTGAAATAGGACATTTAACTTAACTCCTCCCTCTGATGTATTGCTTTGTTAGCAGCCTTAATTTGGCCTTGGGGTTTTTGGACAGAGGTGATCAAATCCTGGAGGAAGGTAGAAAAACACCCAAGCCAGACACGCACAAAACAAATCTAACAATAAAATCTGCCATATTAATCTTAACTATTTGCTTGAATGTCTAGTGGAGCTGCTTTGGTGACCCTGGCAACTTGTCATTCCTGTTTCCTTTCCCCTCTATGTTCAGGCAATCAGATTTTCTTTGCACGAGTGCCTGCCAGGAGCACTTTTGCAGCTGTGGTAGACACACTGTGAGAGAATACAGGACAGGGACACTTTCTGAGGCAATAACATCTCTCTTCTCTGTTCATGCTCAGGTTCTTTCCCCTTTCTTCTTGGCCTCATCCCATCTCTTCAAATATTTGTGACCCCATATCACACAATTTTTGCTCAGGAAATAAATTCTTTTGAAGGCATAAGAGACTCTTGCTGCTGTGGATTGCCCTTTCCCCTGTTACAGTATGTGAATAACGCCCCTGGAAGAGAAGCTACTCATCAGCTGCAGTGGCAGTGGGGTCCCAGGGTTTAATCCAGTGACTCAGTGCATTGTGATTTTAAAAGGCTTTTCTCTAGAGAGAAAAATGTTTCAAAAGTTTAATACTTTGTAGAGATAAACTGTTCCTTTTAAAGTCATTGTTGCCTTGCTCTGATACATCATCTTGGAAGAAATAATTCAAAATGCTTTTATGTCTGTTTCTATGCTGCCTGGAACTGAAATATTTAAAGCAGGCTCTAATACTGAATTCAGAGTAGGGACTTCTGTGAGGTTAGAGCTCACAGCTCACTTTTTTTTACCCACTATTTTTGTCCCCTCTGTGTTTCTTTTAATTTTAATTTCTCAGATTATCCTAATGTTATAGGAGGTCAGAGCAAACCTGAAGTACCATTTTGAGAGAAACAGTTATTCAGTAAAGAATGATGTAAAGTAACAGCAGTAGTTCTTCAGGAAACTTGTGACTGCATAGGATGATGCTGGTTCTCCCTTCTACCCAGAGACAGTACTGGGAATGTGAGAAGGGGCCCAGCATCACCATTTCCTGGGATATTGTATAAAGAAAAAAATTTTAAAAAAAAATCCAAATGGGGATGAAAGCAAAGACTCTTCAATCACCCATATAATCACCATAGAAGATATACCTGAACAGAGCTGAAAGAAAAGAGAAATTACTTGCTCAGAAGAGACCAAATTGAAAGATTTTAATCTTAATCAATTATCATATTTTTGTCCTGAAGTGAAGTTGCCTTGAATCATTCACTTGCTGGGGGAGGTGTGGTTTTGGTAGGTTTTTTTTGTTTTTGTGGGGTTTTTTTTTGTTTTTTTTGTTTTTTGTTTTGAGAAACCAGAAAGGCTTTTAAATATAAATATATTTTTAAAGGTCACAGTCTTATTGCTGTAGAACAGAAGTCAGCTACAGATTGCCTCCATGTAGGGGGAAAACACCTTTCCACACAGCTAATCTTAGCTCGTGTCCTCTGGGATGTCTTGCATGTTCTCCTAAAACCACTGGCCTTGGCTCTGAGCTGGTTGTGCCAGCTCAATGTAATGCTGAGTCCCTGTGTCTCTGAAATAGCCTGAAAAATATGAAAAAATGTGTCATTTTATTATTTTCTATATCCATCTGAGCCACAGTTTTGAATCTTGACAAGAAATCATTTAGATGCATGTCAAATGATCAGATGTCAAATGCCACAAGAGTGTCAGCACACAGGAACAGATCTGGGTTCAGAGTCATGCCCTGAGCTAAAATAGACTGAGGAGAATTTTGGTTTTCTCCATGAGCAGTTGTGGCCAGAGTTTGAGATTGGTGGTTTGCAGGTGTGTGAGCAGCTTCCCAAGGGGTAAAACAAGCAGAGGGCAGAATTGGATAAAGTATGAGGAGTAAATCCCTTCTTGAGAATGTGCACCTTAAAATGCACAGCACTCAAGGTCTGTTTAAGGTTGTTTAAGACTGAGCATGTTTCCAGGGAGCAATGGACACCAACATTATTCTGACAACCACAGAAAGAGGAACAACGTCATTGCAATTTCAGACTTGGGAACTGAGTACTTTTACATTTTATTGGGACTTAAGAACCAGAGCTGATGGTTTTCCTGACCTTTTTTTGCACTAAAAGTTTCCACATATACAAAGCTTTGAATCCTGCAGAGTTTCACTTTAAAAGCTAAATCACATTAAAATTGTGGGGGCATATAACAGTCCATGGAAATGTTAATGCTGCTCTTCTTCTGTTTAAATGCCAGCCAGGGAAAACTGAAGCAGAGACTTGTGGATTCCCACTGAGCAGCCCAGTCTTTTCCCCCTCACCCCTCACTTCTCTTGCTGTGGACAAGGTAGAACTTTCTCACTAATTTGCTAAGAAAAAATTTGTTTTAGGGTGTAAGCCCTTAACAGGACTTAAGCTCAATCACAGTAACAGCCTAATTTTAATCGTTCATACCCTGTAGTTTACAAACAGAGATGTGGGCAGGCCATATTTTAGGGGCTCATCAATGAAGATGTGTCTTCTTGTGCATCAGAAAAATTTACTGGATTAGGAGACAATCACAGAGCTCCATGTCTTCACATAGGACTGAACATCAATGTATCAGGCTTACAGAAGACTTAATTTCTGAGTTTGAAAATGCTGAACTAAACTTCACTGGGATGCATTCAACCATGTCAGTGGGAAGTTCTGCAATACAAACTTCAGCACATTTTTCTTTCATAAGGGTATGACTTCCTTGTCAGGCACAGAATACAAGTAGAAACCCCAGCATTAGACACAGGAATAGGGAACTTAAATGTTTAATGTGCCCTTTGCATTCCTGTCAGTCACCTGTTGGCAGCTGCAGGCAGTGACTTGGAGAGACACCAGGACAGGGCAACCAGGGGCTGTGTGCCCTCTGTGTTCTGAACAGATAGGATGTTGCCAAACCAAATAATTGAACAATAAGTGTGATCTCCCTCTCTATCCCTAAATAGATTTTTTTTAAACTGTAATGTTAAAAAAAAATAATTGCTATATGACTCTGTTACTTTTTAAGCTATTTTTTTCTTTCTTTTTTTTTTTTATTTATTTTGGGGTTTTTTCAAGGTTCTCTAGGAAGGAATTAAGGAATTTTAAAAGGTAGGAGGCTCATAATGGCACTCTCAGATTCCTATGATCCAAACCCCATGTTCCTGTTTCTTCTTTTACACCAATATTTTCTTTGATGATTGTTTTCTGAAGCCTTGCAGTCATTGAACTCAATATATAGCTATTAGCAGGAAGAGAATAAATGGAGTTGGGAGAACCACAGTTAAAAATAGTCTTTCTAAAAGTAGAAAGTAGTAGAAAGTTTTACCACACTCCTACACATTTCTCTATTTTTACATTCTTAAGTTTTTTCAAGTTTAATAAATCTTCCTTTGGTATGTGAAATAAATGAAGTCCATGGACACCCTCCATGTGATTCCTCAATTCCTTATTAAAAATTCCTTGTTTCTCTGAAGGCATATTTTTTAAAAGCTTCAGAATCTCTTCACGTAGGAAACTGAGACAGCCCTGATGAATCAGGTCAATGTTTCTGTTGTATATTTGAAAGCAGTGCATGTATATTTTATATGTTCTAATATTTGATCTTTTGCATGTATGGCTTAGCTGGATAATGTGATATAACTCTCATTTGATGCAGGGTTCCACTAGGCCTCACACTGAATGCTGAAGGGTGTTGAGACCAGATTAATAATGCATAGTATCTGTGAGCCATTTCTGAAAGGATCTTGGGGTGTTCAAAGGATGGGCCTGCCTTCCTCTCTGGAGCTGATTTTTCTCTGCGATGATGAGCTTGTGCCATTTGAGACTTGTTCCCAAACCAGCCTCTGTTGCTTGGTATTCAGGTCCAGCAACATGTTGGGCATCAGGACGTTGCCAGTGTGTGACTCCTGTCAGTGCCTGCTTGATCTAAAGGGTTTGATTTAAAAGTGAGGTTTCCCTTGCTGAGAGAGCATGGAGGATGAGAGTGCTGTGAAAGGCAACGGGTTTACTGGTGATTCCTGTCACTAAATCCCTGCTGCATAGGTCCTGATGCTGCCCTGATGTGGCTTCATTAGCCATCGAATGTGGGACAGGGCTGAGGGCAAAAACAGGTGCCCTGTGTGACCCATATGGTGGCCCCTTTGCCCAGGGGTTTAAGTGCACAGTGAAATAACCACAAAATCCCCCATAACTGAGGAGACAGTGTTCCCTCTCCTCCTGGCAATTCAGGCCCTGAAATGCCTTCTGCTTTGCTGCTGCCTTGGTGCAGTGTGACAAGCAAAGAGCATTTTCCACTCGGATACGTGGGATCTGTCACACTTCCCATTGCAGTGTCCCATTCCCTGGCATGGCAGTGCTAATGAGAACATCAGATAAGGATTAAGCATTCAGGTGCACTCCCCGTAATGAGGAGTGCAGGTCAGAATCGCCTCTATTGTCATTTCCATCACATTAAATTTTGAGCCTGGTATCTCCTGCACCTTAAGGATGAGGCTACTGGGACCTCCTCAAGCAGCTGTTTGGTAATTCTGGCTGGGGAGCACTGTCCCTGCAAGCAGTATCACACTGTGCTCACTTTGTTAAATATATAGTGAGGGATTTACAGGCTCAGGCTAGAAGAGATTGGTAGTGTACAGCTTTATCATGCAAAACGAAGATTGTGCCCCCGGAGATAACAATCCTTTCTAGAGTTCTGTGGTACAAAAGGATTCTAGGCACACACTTCCCTGCTGTAAGACAGCATGGAGAGTAGAGTGTAGCATATTTGCAGCCTTTCTTATGTTCTTCAAAAAGAAAAGACAGATTATAAGCAAGAAAAATGTGTATTTCTGTTGGTGTTATCTGCAGTTGATTTCTTTCTGGCAAGACTGGATTGTTCAGTTCTCTAGGGGTTGATGGCTTCTGCTTCATTTATTATGGATCTGCTCCATATGCCAAACTGACCAAAGCAATGGTAAGACATCTCAAAAAAAAAGAAAAATTTGCTTGAATCGGGACATACATTTGGGGTTGGAAGATTGTATCTAGCAGCATCTCCTTGTTCAAAAAAAATAAGTTAGTCAAGCACATACCCGTCCCCTTTGATTTGGGGAGTGATTTGAGGAAGTGGCACTGCTCAGTAAGAACAAACTGTTCAAATTCAGTTCCTCATGTAACACTTCCTCCCACCCAGGCAATATTAGAGCACCAGGGGGCTGAGCAGGCTGTTGAATTGAATTGGATCTTGTCCTTTTGCTGTTCTCACTCAAGTAATCAAGCCCCAAGTGTGTGCATTTGCCAATATATGTGCTGCAAAAACACCCATATAGCCGTGTTAAGAGGAATTCTCCCTTTTATTACAGGTAACAATTTTTCTTGGTTGCTATCAGGTTTTTGCTGAAACTTGAAAATAAGACTCAAATTGCCAATGTGGGCCCTGCTGTTCCATCTTATTCTCTTTCCAGATCTTTCCTTGGATACTAGATGGGTATTATGCTATTTAAAAAGGCTGGCACTGTAAATATATTCTTTATTCCCATGCAAACAGCCTTGAAAGAAAAAGTATGAGGCAGTGAAGATTAATAGGAAGGCAATATGTATGTGCTAATTCCACTTTACTTTTAACAGTTTTATTGAAAAAGCAGTGAGCTTTTTATTTTTGTGACAAGGCCTGTGACTTTGCAGCGTAATTGATGCAAAATAGACTGCCTGGACAAGCTTGATTTAAAGAGGATCTAAGTCCAGGAGGTAGGAATGTTGCACTGTGCAGAATCCAGTTTTTCAGAGTTTTTGGAGAAGTCTGAAGCTGAAAAATTTCCAAGAGTGATGGGTAAATCACAGGGTAATACCAAGTTTTCTTTGTCTAAGAAGAATTCAATGTAAAAAAGCACAAAAATAACAAAACTCCTTTCTTCATCCTTTTCCTTTGTCTCTCATTTCCACAGTTTCCCAGTTGCCTTGACTGCTGAGATCTTTTGAGACCAAGTTTGCCCTGAACTTCAGACCTGAATTGATTCTGTTTTGTTTATCATAGAAAAGGATGGAGAAGAGGAAAAAGCTTTAACCATGGCCTTGGGAAATGTTGCCTGGGGATGAAGCTTAAGTATTAATCATTCAACAATTAAGTGGCACTAGTTCTCAGGACATGCAGATGAACCCTCCTGCAATCACTCTACCCCATAGGACGGGTCTCTGCTTAATTATCTCTCCCCTCCATTTTGAGCTTTCCCAGCCACCTCCACAGCAACAAACCCAGTTCATCCTAAAGCTGTATGTGATACACCCAACACTCCCCTTTGCTGCTCAAGGTGGATGTACACGTACTGAATGTTTTTTCTCCTTTTCCTTGATCTATGTTCCTTTTGTCCTGGTCGTCCCTCTGACAGCAGATAACTCCTGATTCCCTGTCCCCACTGCCTGATACTATTCTGGGAATAGTGAAATGCCTTCGTCCCCTTTTTTCAAAATCCCAGTTGCAGTGAACAGTCACCTCCAGCTCCTCTGAGAGTGCTGCTGCTGGGAGAGCTTGTCCTGGCCTTCAACAGCAGCTCAGAATTCCATGGGCTCAGAAGCCTGGCCCCAGTCTGTGCAGGTACAGGTCTGCTGGGGTGGGAAGGGAGAGGGGCACCCAGGCAGAGCGGAAGAGCAAAGAGCTGCCAGATGAAGCACAAGCTCAGTAAACTCCATCAGCTCACACTGAGAGTGTAGCTGCTCTTTTAACATATGTTTAACTACATGATCCACTGTGGTGTAAAGTCACCTGAGCTGGCTCTGATTGAGCTGCCTTCTTCATTTCATAATTCCCAGCTGCAGTATAGCTCCATTAGCATGGCAAAACACCCAAACTAATGAGTTTGGTAACGCTGATGCTGCTGCATTGCTTTCCCTTCTGGTGATAACTCATCTCCAGCCAGCTCGGATGTCTCTTAAGTGCTGCTTTGCATGATACAGATAAACCCTAAAAAAACCTCTGCAAGGCAAGCATGGAGTCCAAATCCAGTAAGGCACAGATAAATCTGTTTCCTGAACTATCCTTCTGCTCAGCAGAGCCTGCTAACCTCTAATATACCATGTTACATATAAGGTAGGTGTATTATTGTGTGCAGCCATTGCACTGCTTAGTGCCTTGTCAAGTCTTTTAGAGGTTACTGATATGAGCAGAAGGGAAAAATCTCAGCTAGGAAATTCTGGAGTTGAAAGGAGAAATTTATCTCACTGCAGTCAGTTCACTTTAGCTGGAGGTTTTTCTTTTTTTCCTTTTTTTCCTGTATTTTTTTTTCTCTCTCCCCCACTCCATCCCCAATACACTTACCAGATGTTGAGAGCATTCACTGTCATTCCTTAACTGACTTGAAAGCCTCAGGTATGCAAGTACTTCTCTAAGGAGTAAATCTGGGAAGCCCCACTGGAAATAGCAGCTTACAATATGGTAACAATGACTGCATCACACAATACATTGAGATGAAAAGGAGATTGTTTCCTTGATCTCACTTCAGAAGACTGGCATGTCTCTTGACAGAACTCATTTGGATGTTGCTCTCTGTAATTAAAGAGTATCATCATGCACACAGGGCATGTTTGAAAGAAGGTCTCCGAAAGACTGGATTCAAGTTGCACAGACAACCTTTATTTTGGAATTGGCTAATGTTCAAATGCTTGACTTTTAACTTGTAACTTGTAATAGTGTTTCCCTTTTAGAAGTTATTTATAAGCAGTTTCTGAGGGGAATTGAATTTCTTGTTTAACTTTCGGCTGTCGTTAAGTAATATGTAATTCTTGTTCACATAAAAAATCAGCAAGGTTGGACCCACTTCTAACTTGGATTGTTGACAGACTAACCCTGGCTGTAAGTCACCATTCCATGACTGGATCCATGTTAATTTGAGATAGCCACTTAACTGCTGGGTTTAACAGCTGCTCAGCATCAGAAGTCAAGAAGCTCAGCTTCCATTATTGAGGCTGGTTTATTCAAACTCTGTCCCAAATTTTTTTGTTCCTTCGATTTTTTTGGATTTTGAAAAAGTATATTCACAGTTTAAGACGAGGAGTTACGAACTTCTTTCATTACAATACACTCCTCTCAAATTTAGAAGAGCTATTTTCATCTCTCCCCTTGTGTCTGGCTTCACACTTTAAATGTCTACCTGAAATGTTTATGATTATCAGTGCAATCAGCCCTCTTCCTTCTTGGAGTAATTAATTGAAATAGGTCTCATTATTTTGTTCTGGAAGAACATGAACAACTTTGGGGTTGTAGGAACCAAGGGAAAAGAGATACCAGATCAAGACTTTCTTCTACACTCCAGTCATATCATGTTCACCCATTTACAATGTACACAAGCAGTTCCATCTGCAAGTGATACAGTGGAATAGTTCAATGTGTAAGAAATGTTTCCTCAGTAGCAACATGTAGGACTCAAAGCTGAAAATACGTCTGCAACTTTATCTCTATTGCATTACATCAGAGATATTTGTATTGAGCAGAACCTGTTTTCTGTATTTTGGTGATTGGTTAATGCAGTTCTGTCTTGATGTCTCATCGTGAGTACTGCAAATACCACACCAATGATTCCCAGATAAATGTGAACATACAGGGTGGCTGCAAGAAAAGCATTATGGTGGAAACAGAGTCAATAACTTTATTCTGCATTGTTCAAATCTCCATTCTGGAATTTAGATTAATCATTTTTCACTGGGAAGTCAGTGCAGGGGTGGGGGTGGTAGAGGGAGAATTGAGCTGGACCAGGGGTAACATGCAAAAGGCAGTACAGAGGTCCAGGAAGTGTAGGGCTCAAGTTTAGACTTTTGCCTAGTTTTTAAGTTAGGGTCTTTTGGATTCCAAGATATGAACAATACAGAAAAATAGCTTGGAACACAAAGATCATCCTGTTCTATGAATAGTTCAGTCCAAGGCAAAGTAGCATCTTCTACGTCATTCCCTTTTATCATGTGTAGTCAATGATATACTTAATGCAGCATGACTTGTGAAGTGATTAAGGACCTGGTGGGGACATTAACAATGTAAAACTTTATTTGCATTTACACTAATGATTTTATAATGAGAGTTTTATTATATTAATGAAGACTGCTGAGAGAAGAAGGGAAAAACAAAGCTGAACCTCCCCTAATGTCTTTCTTTAATAGAGTATTCTCTGCTTACACTTTGTTGACATAGGTGCTTATTTACATAAAGGAAAAT
This sequence comes from Serilophus lunatus, assembly GCA_013399895.1. Taxonomy (NCBI): domain Eukaryota; kingdom Metazoa; phylum Chordata; class Aves; order Passeriformes; family Eurylaimidae; genus Serilophus; species Serilophus lunatus. Next base: position 4,920,119 of record VXBA01003202.1, read on the forward strand.
AAGGGCATTTAAAACTATTAGTTATATAATTCTCTATGTATTTGGTGGGAATTATTATATTAGGTTATTTTAAGAGGGGGTTTTGGAAAATTTATTTATACAATAATGCAGAGAATAGAGCAAAGGTTTTAGAATAGCTGCACTTGTATCTTAATTGGTACCATATCTCAATAACAAAATATGGGATAAAAACACCTGTGAGAGTAGCTTATATTTAGGCAGATGCATCCAGAAATACCATAAACTGCTATTCCTGCTCCAGTGTTGTTTCAGTGAGTTAAAAGTCTTTTTAACTATAACAGAAAACTGGCAAAGGTTGAGCTGTTGTCTCTGAAGTCCAAGCACTCCTAAGAAAAGGAACTAGCTCTGAATGTGATTTCTGAAAAGCAACATCAGCTGCTTAATACCTGTTTCAGATGCTGCCTGAAGGAGAAATTTAAAAACAAAATAGGAAAGCTCTGACCAAAACAAACTGAATTATTGAATAGAGTACACTTGAAGCAAATTTTTTTAATGATAGGCAATAATAATGCAAGAAATGAAGAAGTAACTCCTTGACTGGTTTGATTTTTACAGTGTAACTCTGAATCTGCCTCGGTAAATACCTGTGCCAGCAGTTTCTATTCTTTTCATGAGATAGTTTTTTTCTAGACTTTGCTCAAAAGTAAGAGATCAAAAATTTGATCTTACCTCCTGCTGTGTGAACTGTAACCGTGACATGAAAAATGGAGATGTTAATAAAACAAACAACCCCTCTGAAAATGCAGTAATAGGACTGATTATTTAAGGCAAAAATGAGAAAACATACCAATATTGTTTTCATTTATTTAATGGCTTCACCTAAAATGTTTTGCTTTGATTTCCTCCACTTCCTCCAATGGACAAGCACAGTCACTTCCAGCAAGCTGGTTGTCTGTATTTTCTGTAAATGACTGGTTATAGTAATTAGGTTTCTTGGCAGGCAGCCCTAAAAGTCAGCTTGCTGTCAAGAGATTTAATTTCATTGCATCCTGCTCTAACTCACATGATGTGACCTGTATTAATTAAGATTGCTACAAACAGAGTTGGGGAATTAAGGATGCAGTCAGGCATTGTGGGACCATAAGGTTCCCCAAAGATCCAGAGGTTTGTAGCAGGAATGTCTTGGCAGAAGGAGGTAAAAATATCAGATAAGTTCTTCCAGAACCCCTCATTCTTAAACAGCCTGTGGTCTACAATAAATAACTTGGGTGGTGATGCTGTTGGAAAATACAGTTCAGTAGGGAAGGTGACTGGAGTTTTAGGAATGGACTGGCTGTTGACCAGGATCTGCAGTGGCAAATAGCAGGAGCTGGAGAAGAGAGAACCCATAGTTCAAATTCTTTTGACGTCTCTTCTCAACAGCACAGATCTTGATTCAAGTACAGTGGGCTCTGAAAGCTGTAACTCAGCTTCAGCTATGACATCTATGATTTATAGCTCTGAATCAAGTATCCTCTAGGTATGTCTTTCAAGGACCACTAAAGTGAAGTCAAAGACAAGGGTTGATTTCACAGGTACTTTTATCAGGCTTTGGAAGACAAGAGAGAACCTCCCAAGTGAACCGAATCTAAAGAGAGTAATTTTTTTTTTGGCCTCAGTGGTGAGAATTCTTCAGTCTCAAGTTTTTCATAGTCTTTCACAAGAAAAACAATTATTTTAGGCAATGACATATATTTTCAGCAGAAGTTAATTACAGCATCGATTTGGACTGAATGAGTGGAATTCTGGAAAGGATTCTGTTCAAACAATATCTTAGGGTGAGGGCTGATGTTATTACTGTGATTATTATAACAATACAGCAGCACAAAAGAGTAACCTAAAAACAGGTTTAAGTAGTCTGTTTCAAACTACAAAGTTCACTAGCTGTGAATTTGCAGCACCCTTTAATTAGGCTTTATATCAGACTGGTTCTTCAGCAATTTACCTCTTTGCAAAAATCTTATGTAGGACTTTTCCTGCACTACTTACCTGAAACAGGTCACAGACCAAAACTGCAAGTCTTCAGTTCGATGAAAGTAAATATTTATGGCCTTAAAAAACATATGGTATCATTTCTCATCTACAGCTCTGTATCAACAGAGTATTTAAGTGGAAATGCAAATGTTCTTCCTCCTGCACTTCTGTGAACACCTGAAAGATATATAATAGCAAAGTGCATTTTTTTTCCAAGGGATTTCTTCAAATCAGTTTAAACTTCTCTAAAGATTCTAGCAGGAGACAGCTGAAAAGAAATGAAGAAGAGTTGTGCCAAGGAAATTACATTACTGTCATTGTTAATTTGCCTTAAATAACCATGAAAAGAAGTAGTCTATTCTCTGTTAAAATTTCCCATTGGCTTACAACCAAGTGGTGAATATTATATTTTATAGACTCTGACATGAAGACTCTGGTTAAATATTTATCTTTTGAACAGCTATGTTTACAGCTAAACCCTTCCTTCAGCTTGAACTTCAGCAATAATGTGATATATTCCCCTTCTGAAGTTGTCTCAAGCGAAAATATATTAGCAGGTCAGGTTTTATGAAGTTCTTCAGGTCTCTCAGATTATTTGCTCATATGGAAGTCAGTACTTTAAAGGTCAAAGTGCAAACATATGCAGTGGACCCCATTCAAACTTGATTATGAATTTGTAGGAACCATTTGGACTTTCCCATAGAACACCATTCCATATTGACAGTGTTGCATATAAGTTTCACTGCTGAGTTTTGAATGAATGGAAGAAATTGAGGCCTTGTTGGTGACCTGTGAATTTTCCAGCTTCCAGAACCCGTTTGCCCTCCCCAGTGCTGCTCAAACTGACACTCCAAAGCCACCAGCTCAGCTCTGCTGAGGACAGGCCACAGCTGGACACATCAAAATACGTGGTTGTGCTTCTGGCTTAGAAATAATTAAGTCAATAAATTGAGCTTGGTTTTCTTCTCCTTAATTTTGTTTTTTCCAAACTGCAAAATATTTGTGAGTCCCAAGAATGAGTTTTGCCAAATAAGAGGAGTGCTATCCCCTCTGTGCCATGTAAAGGAAGCGTTGAAAAGTCTCTGTGTCATATAAAAAGAGCTTTTAAATTTATTGTGTCTATGATTGGGGTTCAGGGAACGTGCTGGAGCAGGTATAAATTTTGGTGGAGAGTCAGTTGGGCCTCATAAAGATGCCACTAGGAAGCCTGCAACTCTTGAGTACTAAACTTGTTAGTGTTACAATATCGAGGGAAGATATAAATCTACTTTAGGTGCTTCATCTATCCCATGTGGATTCATTTGCCACTGGATACTGTGCTTGCAATGTCAGCTGCAATGAAATTGGGAAAGATTCAGCAGGACAATATAGGATAATATTTGGTGTAAAAGGAATATTCCCAACAACCAAGCTCAGAACGAGGGATGCAGTACAACCCAGTGAGCCCTGGTGGGATGGAACGTGCCCAGGGATGGTTTGAGCCAGACCATCAGTTGTGGCTGATGTAGTGGAGGATGTTCAGGAAAACAGACCCAAGAGCTTTGAGTTTGCAGGCTTCAGTCTTCAAGCAGCCTTTTCCAGCTACAACTCCAGGTCTTCAGAAGGAGCTGGAGGAATGCATTTAATATCTTCCCCTGGAACAGTGAAATCAAAATGCCTTTTTCAACGAGCCTTCAGATTCTGTCTGTGGATGCAGAGGCACTTTTCCCAGTCGAGAACATTTAAGGCCAAATACCTGCAAGAGCTCTGCATATTTTTTTTTGTTAAAGTGAGTCATCCTGTTGAAACTGCTGGGTGATTTACAGTGTCAGCATGTACCAGGGAGCTACTCTGGAAGGCAAGACCTTACTTGGCTCCAGGTTTTTCACTGCTGGTGAAGCAAATTGATTGATAGCAATTAGTCTTATTAATAGCACAAATGCAAGCCTTACACTGAATGGGCTCTGCAGGCTTTGTCTGATTGAATTTATTTGTGTCTTTTAGGTTAATCAAATATTTCAAAGAAAGGTGATTGGTGAATATTAAATTCTTTGAGTCTATCAGTATTCTGAGCAGCTGTTTCTAGCTATCCTAATTCACTTAAGCTGATGTACATGTATTACATGAGATATTTATTGCCCAAGTAGACTTTTTTTTTGTAAATGCAGTCTTCTTGCAATTAATAAAGCTCTTAGTAGATACTTCTGCAGGAAGCAATGTCCTTCATAGAAATACCAAAGTCATTTCACAAGGAAAATTTAATACTTGAGGAAGATATGGAAGAAAACACCAAGCCTGATGCTTGAAATTGCACTAAGTAATTTTTTTTTTGTATTTTTAATTTAGGTATTTCTGAATTTCAACCCAGTAACTATAAACTGATCTTTCTAAATGCATCATATGTTTTTCCTGGATGTGGAAAATTCTACTTTACAATATGTCTTCAAATTGCAGAAGTATGTCAAAGTATATTTCAAAATAAACAGCTTATTCAATAACTTCTGAGAAAAAAAATTACATTTCCTAGATAAGAATATGTGAAAGCATTCCCTTGCTGACATGTCAGAAGTATGGTATTTTAAGGATTGTAAAGGTGGAATCTAAGTAAAGTCACTTTTGATACAGAGGTGCATTTTCTGTGGTGGTGCAGATAATTTTGTAGAGGAAAAGCTGCACCTATTTAGCTCAATCCAGAGTTTAGAAGGCAGAATTCCGTATGACTAATAAATTATGAGCAGTGAGGGGAGGTTTTTCTTAATTCCAAATGCCACTTCTCCTTTTGATGATCAGCTTCCAAAAATAAATTGGTACCATTATAGGATTCTCCTATTTTCTTTTCCATCCCAGCTGCTTTAGGCCAGGTTTTACCAGAGCTGTAACCTGAAAAACAGAGTTGTCCTGCCTTGTGCCCACTCCAGGGCTGGGTGTGGGATGGGTGGTCCATTGTTTAAATTCTCAGTTGAGGACCTCTCCCTCAGCCCTCTCCTGGTAGTGACAGCTCTTGACCCCTATTCCATGACTACACCCCTCCTTCCCCTGGAAATATCCCAACAGCACTTTTTTATAGAGGGGAAAATTCCAGCCAGGCAGGCCAGAGGAGAGCTGAGGGTTTGTTTCCCATTCAACAGGGAGTGCACTGAAATGCCATTCTTTACTTTTAATAAGTAAAAGTTAAATAAGAAAATAATTTTATTAATCTCATTAAGCTTGCTTTATTTTAACAGGCAATAAAAATTATAAATAATTAAACAGCCAAGGAAGCCATGTGCTAGTGGGTTATTAATGCAGGCCCAGGGCATGTTGTAAGTCATGATCTTGAAGGCAAATTGACTTTAATCAAAAGGCCCACATTAATTACTTAGTCATTCTAGGTCCTTTTTCTTGCTATGATAATATCTTTTTTTTTTGTTTGTTTAGTTTTGTTTCACATGAGCAAACTCGTATATTTTTGGGACAAAAAAAAACCCTGTAGAAAGTCTGCAGTATAGATTTTAATTTAATTAAATTTACTGAGATTGAGGCTGTTATAATCCCCAGACAGCACGTGGTGCTTCAGTGCACAGAATTTCAGGGTTTTGGGGTCTGTTTTCCTGGCAGATGGAGTGTGATGCAGGACTTCTGCCTGAACCTGTATAGGCCAAGCAGAAAGGAGCCAGGTTGTCTCTAAATTTTTACCTGAAAGATTCAAATTTATTGCTTTACTGCTATTTCTTGGTCCTCCCTGAAGGCTTCAGAGCAGCTGAAATGGGGCTTTAGAGGGTCAGTGGAAAGCTGGTGTAAAGCACAAACCTCATTTAGGCTCATTGTTGAAAGTTTAAATGTTGCAAAGAATTTGGCCTGTCATTGCACCAAGCACTGAATTCCCTCCAGGGTGAGAAATCCAGGGTCAGTTAAACCAAAACACTGACTTAACCACATGGAAACATTCTCTTTCAAGCCTTGCCTTAAGAATACATAAATGGTCCTTTACATGCTTTGAGGTAGCAATAAGCATGAGCTCTCATTAGCTTTCATCTTACTAGTACTTGTTACTGGGCACAAATGAGGTGTTTGTGTAACAATCAAGTAGTTTCTATGGAGCGTTATTCTTGCTTGGCATGGGATATGATAGTTCCTTTTCATTTTGATAGCTTGGATAGAGATCTTTGAAAAATCAGATTTTCAGTGTACTGGTTTTATTTTTTTTTTAACCACAGAACATTTTGTTTATACTGCAAGCCAATTGTCACTGCTTTTCCTGAAATACTTGAAATACATATATTTTTTATGCATCCTTTATATATATATCAAGTGTTGTAGCACAGGTGCTATTCTTCTTTGTAATCTTCCAGGTCACAGTTCTCATTTAATGTGTTGCTCTGATCCACTTGAAGAGCATGGCAGAGAACTGGCCAGATTAGTTTTTGGTGAAGCAGCCTGATACAGCTCTAATTCATTTGGAAAAAGAAAAAAAGAAACATATGAAAAGACTTCAAACTCATTAAAACTCAGCTCCCACTGTAGCAACCAGGCTTGAAATAGTGGTTCCAGTTTTTAAAGGAGAATTTTAATGTTTTCCACATTACCTCTGATCACTAAATCTGTGCTGTCATTGAAGGCATTGGTGGTACCCCTGGTGTTTCTCTTCACCATAAAATGAAGGGAGGTGGTATATTTCCAAAAGGTCCTGCTGCTTTGCTTGTTTTTTTCATATTTTTTTTTTCTTGGTAAAACTGTCACATTATTCACAAATCTCAGAATTTTTTTTCTTTTTAGTGTCAGTTTAATTACATTTGAGAAACTCAGGGGAATCAAAGGAGAATGACTTTCAGGAAGGCGTGTTTAGGTGGGCTCTGTATTCATAACTGAGGTCTCAGTACCTGCAGAGAAACATCTGGCCACTTCATCAAGGTGCTTAACTAAGAAATTAGCTCTTTTGGACATGTAGTTCTAAAATCACATAACATGCTAGCCTTTAAAATTTTGTTTTAACTTGGAAAGTCTCACAAAATTGTCTTCTTCTTCCTCCTTTCTCTCTCGTAGCTGTCCTCAGCATTTTGAGGCAGGGAAGTTGTCCACATTTTTATTATATATGAAAATAAGTGGGGAGATGTTGGCACTAAGGGTCTAAACCAGATACCTGCCACTGCTATTACCTTCCTGAGGGCAAAGGAATAAGCAGGGCCTTAGGCAAGCAAAATTGTTTCTTACAGAAACGTTGAAAGAGGAAGTGTTTAGAGTTGTAAATTAAACAAGAATAAGGTTGCTTCCATCCTATGAAATCACCTATGGAGTTGTGGTGCAGTACACAGAAGAACCTCTCCTTCTTCTCCAGAGTAAAACCCTGCAAGCATCAGAATTGCTTCCCTTTAGCTGGTGCCAGAAAAGATTTGGGAAGAGCAGTAACCGTGGAATAATCTTCAAGCTAAAATGTTAGTCTAGTTCAAAATTAGTAGGAGTCAAGATCTCTTACCAGCTGCATCTGAGGGCAGATCAAAGATAGTACAGAGGAGAAAAATAATTTATCTGTCATGAAGACAGACTGAAAGTCAGTGAAGCAGCTCAGAGAGAACTAGAGCAGCGGATAATTATCCTGGAGCAAAGATATAAATGTAGGAATGATGAGAGAAGTTACCATGAACTGTGATACCAATAAAGAATTAAAGTATTTAAGCAATATGTGATGACAGGCGATGCGTATCCGGGTGAGTACAGCATGCCTCGGGTAATGCTGTAAAGTGTCTTGACAGCAGCTTCACATTTAGATTCTCCCAGCTCTTACACCTTTATCTATCAATCTCAAGCAGTTTTAATCACCCAAAAAAGCACTGCCCAGAGTATCCTGTGAAGGAGCTTGAGACAAGTGATTAGAACAGGGAATCTTCCACCTTGCCTCCTGTGTTCTGCTTCTGTTGTCAGCCTAAAATATAATGTACCTTTGCACATAAAAAATGAATGTCATGGTGTGCAGCTGTTGGACTATTTCAACCAGCCAGGAGAAAAGGCCAGTACATTTTTGTTTAAGATGCTGCATAAGAGCAGAATGTATGTCTGCAGCCCAAGGATGTGTGTCTTGACTAAAAGCCATGAACAGGTTTCCATAGGCTGAGAATCTGTGTGTGTGTTGAACCTGCACCACAGTTTCTAAGTGCAGAAGGAAGGAGGAAAAGGATACGATTTCCCCTGAGTGTATCAGGTTAAATAAAATAAGACTCTTTATGAGAAATTGGTTTAAAGATACGTATTTATCCAAAAGAAAGAACATGGAAAACCATCTAGAAATATGGCAAAAATTGTGTTTAAATTTTAAGTTTCTTCTGCAAAAAGGAGATGGATCATCCCTGATCCGTGGCCTGGCTGCTCAGTACTGACACTCATACAACACAATACTGATACTCATAGCAAGAGGGTGTCCAGTTTTTATTACAATTCCTTAAGAACAGGAACATGCTTGGGTTCTGAGCTTTCTTTGAAGGCCTATAAACTTTTTTTTTTTCTTATCCTGAAACCTTAAACTGTGCTGCTGCTTCTTAGACATCTTGCAGTCAGCCACAATGCAAATTGAAAAGCCTCCTTTCAGCACTGAGCTAGTTTAATTGCTAAAGGAAGACAAGCATCTGACAAAAATGTTGTCAACCTGACTGGTACCAGATGCAGAGATGCTTCTTCATTCAGAAGAGGCAAGATTCCTAATTAACAGGAGCAGGTTTGATTGTGGAGGCTGTGCAAGAGAGTGTCTGTCTCAAAATGGCTTTGCAGAAATATCCAACCCTGCCCTTAATTGCTGGAAATCCCTGATGCAAACCAGTGAATTTACTCAGGCTTGTGATGAATATTTTGCCAGCTGGGCTAAAGCATTGCTTGACTGATATTCTGTGGCTAATTTGGGGTAACTGTTGGTCCACATGGGCAACGAGGATTTCTTTAGTGTGTACAGCCACTGGATCTAGGCAGCTTTTGTCAAAATGGTTTCTGCTTATGGATGGTTGAGTCTAACCAAAAATTAAACAACAGTCAGCCCTCTGAGCTTCCAACCTGATCCTGGTGTTAAACAGAGCAATGCTTAAACAAGGGTTTAGGCAGATATTGAGCAAAGCAAAAAGGGTGGGGTTTGACTGAATATCAGTTTGAAGTCTTTGCATGAGAAGTACAATAATCTGGGAAAATCTTGCATGATTTCCCAAGTTTGTTCTTTCCCATGTAACAACATTCAGAAGAAAACAATGGATCTTGTGTTTTAATTTGCCTTTAGCATGGAGTAAAATGTTAGATCTGCTTTAAAAGAAGAAAAAAGAAAAGGTGACACATTACAGCTTCTTTAGTGTTCCCTACACTTTATTGGAGTTGTCACAGCCTGGTGAACACTTAATAATAGACAAATTGGTAAGTGAATTGGATAGATAGAGATCCCCTTACTGACATCCAACAAAGCTTTAAAAACCCTCCCTACTTTAGACTGTAATAAAAACATCAATGGAGATACATTTCGCAGTGCCTGTGTATCTAAAATGGGGAAGACCAGACTATCTCATTTTTCCGACTTTCTAAGGAATCTGCATTCTCATATGCATATTTTACAGCTGTTTTGGCATCCAGTGCATAAACATACATAATAAATACAGCTATCAGCTAAAGAGTATCTCTAGACATTGTCATTTTCATTTAAGCTTGCTGATGATATACAAAATAATCGCGGGAATATATTTACTGCAAGTAATACTGGTTGCTATGGTATATTACAAGATTAAAAGCATAAATTCCCTCATGTGGGGAAAAGGCTGTAATATGCAAATACTTCAGACAAGTGGAAAAAGCTGTCACTCTGTTTGCCAGTGAAAATGCTTCACCAGAAAGGTGTTGTCTTCAGATGCTTGATTGCAGCTGTAGAGGGAACTCAAGAGCAGTGTCATTTCTAGAACTCAGTCCTAGGTGGTTTGTGCTCATTACCATCCATTGCCACTTCCCAAATGTTACTGCAAGTCTTTATTTTATTAATTACTTCTCGTTCTGTCAAGAGTACTTGCAAATTCTTACTTCCATTGCTGACCTGTTACTAATAAAGCAGTTCTGACTATTACAGAAGATCCTGACAGTGAAAATTAGTATCTCTGGTGTAAACAATTACTCCCAAAAAATATGTGAATGCATTTAAAGCTGAAAAGTTTGAGCACTTTGAGGAACATGGTCATAGTAGCAAAGTGCAGAGTAGAAAACACCTAAGATATATACATATGTACTTTTCCATCTTTTTGATTGTAAGGAAACATTTGAGAAGGCTTCCATAACACAGTAAAATAAGGACAGGTGCACGGGATCCAAAGATCCTTTATTTTTTCTGACCAGATAGAAACTGTTTCAAATGTTAGCACACAGTAGCATGAGTTAGTGTATAACATCCAGAAGATCTGATGGTATTGTTTTGTCTCCAAAACGTTATTAGCATTAGTTTAATATAAGAAGTACAACTATCTTTCTCAGTTGCAAGGGATGTCTGTTATAAAAAATGCCAAGCACGTTCATGCTATGTTCTAAATAATTGAGGAATTCCATGGAAATTATACTAAATAATTTGTTAATTCCCTGCAAGCTTATTCTTTTATATCTACCACAATAATGCAAAGACATTAGAAAAGTCTCCATAGGAGCAAATGCACTTGTGCAGGAGAGGGGGGAGAAAAAACTAGAGTTGTTTGGATGCCACTAAGAAGGAAAATCATGATTTCATAAATAATTTAAGATGACAAATCACCCTGACTTTTAGTTTTCTACCTGGCCAAGGGCACACAGAGGCACTCCTGAATTACAGGAAGTGCAGATTTGCAGCACACCAGTTGTTCTGTGGCAGATCTTCCTGTGTGTGTCCTTTACTGTGGTTTGTTTTATTCCTCCTTCAGGGAAGCTGCTCCCCCCCATTCCTGTGTGCACATGGGGTTAGGAGCAGTCTAAGCAGGGTCACAGAGCAATTCATGTGTTCCTGTGGTCCCTTGTGCACCTGGGGCACGTCTTTAAAAGAAGTGTGGCCTCAGGAAGCAATTGCTTTTAAAAATCACCTCTGCCCTGGATGGAAAAGATTTTCATTTCCATATTTTTAGTGCTTCTTCCTGTGCTATTTATAAAGACTTATTTTGCAAGTCCAGTATTTTATTAACCATAATTGCTCTGAAATGTGCATCATTGCCCTTTACGTGGGCTGTATAATACACACAACAGAACATACTGAGCTGCTTCTGCAGTGGAGTTGCAGCAGGGCTGAAGCTGGTGTGCTCTGTGCAAAGCAGAGAGCACAATGTTCCAGTGGGGTTTTGTTCCCTTTTGTCTCATTCCCAGCACGGTGGCCTAGATTTGCAGTGTACCCATTAATATTACCTACCAGGCACAACATGATAAATAAGAGATCTAGTGGTGAGTTTTAAATTGCCATAGACTATTAATTATTCATTTAAAGAAAAAAATGTGATCTTTTCATTTGGGAAGAGAAACACACGTGGCTGTGGCTTAATTATTTTTATTTTTCAGAGTATTTCATGTTCTATACCCTTAAAAAGCACTTAGTAAGCTCAGTGCTTCATGATGAAAATGTGTATCTGAGAGATATATTTCATTATCATAGAATTCTTTAGGTGATAAAAGACCTTTTACATCATTGAATCCAACCATTAACCCAGCACTGCCAAGTCCAACACTAAACCATGTCCCTAAGCCCCATATCTAAGTGACTTTTAGGGATTGATGACTCAACAAAGCTTTTTAAAGCTGAAGAACATTTCTTGCCCATAAAGTGAATAAGGAATATTTTATAAATTTTTGTATGATTTTGTAAATCTTAGCTGAGAGGACAGCAGGGCCTTTGTGTATCCATTGTACCTGCCCTGTCACAGAACCTGCTCCAACCTTATGGCCACCTTCTACCTGTGCTCCTTCCAGCCTTTACCTTCTTAAGATCTGCTCCTTGGAGCCAAGAGGGAGAAAGTAATTGGTATATCCAGCATTTTACCTGTAACTACCTGTTTGGAATTTTACAACAGGAACTTACCATTGCTTTGCACTGATTAAATGAAAAGGATTGAAGTCCAGTAGAGGCGTGGCAGGAAAAAAGCAGTTAAGAAGTTGTAGAAGAATGCAAGTCAAGTGAGGAGGAGGATGGTAAACTAGTTTTTATTTTATTTTTAATATTTAAGACAGTCTTGGAAGTGTTCAGTGTGCAGTGGATCAGGGTGGCATCTGAACTGGCCAATAACTGGCAAGGCAAGATGGGGAAAAAGGTTTGGGGTGCAAGGTAACCCAATGTTCAGTGTTATCCCTCATCTATCAGGGTCAGGACTCCACCCCCTTCCCTGGAACACCAGGCTATGACCAAGAAGAGCACAGAACACTACATGGCCCTTCTGTATGATCTGCTCTGGGAGTTTCTACAGCTGCAGCTGAGAATGTTGGACTTAGCACACAATTCAGACAGCTGGTACACGTGTAAAATCATCATATCCAATATGATTTTTAAATCTTCAGCATCTTCCTGTAATTACTGTACAAGCTTTTGACAGAATGATTTTTAAAAAAAGAATAACACCACTGGACGCCTTTGGGGGCACTAATATAATAGTATGAGGTTGATATTAAATGCACAAACATATTTGTAAACTGAAAGCTTGAATTCTTCAGTTGGATGGCACAATCTGTTATCCTAAATTAAATTTCCAGAGGAGTATTTTTTTCAGATATTACATACTTCATAGCTGACAGGGACACTATCTAATTAGCTATTTATATGCAAGGCATACCAGGGGATAATTAGAAACACGGATTATGCAAAGGCAATCAGACTGGCAGAGGGCAAAGGAAGCTAACATATTAAATCAAATTTGTATATATGCTTATATAGTTTATCATGTGTCGTTTGGGTTGTATTACGTTAATACTTCATTTAATATGTTGTTATGCCTATTACTGTAATCCACTCATTTGTAAATTGAACATGTACTCTCCTAAGAACAGTAACTATTGGCCCAATGCATCAGCTTAGCCTGCAGGAAAAGGTTTAATTGAGTTACATATGTATTTCACCCCTCGGGAGATGCCCTGTGCATCTCTGTTTGCAGTTGTCTGTGGTCACTTACAGGTTGGTGGGTTACTGCTGGCCCTGCACATCTCATCTCATACTCAGTGCTTGTATTGCCAAAACAGTAGTGAAGTGGTGAAATAAAAGGGTGGTCTCCAGGCCAGGCAAAGAGAGGGTGGAATGGGATAATGTTCTTTTCTTGAGTTACAAAGAGGAGATAAACCTTGTGTCTGAGTTCAAGCAGATGGGAAAAGAGGGTCCTTTTCTCTGTAAAGATGTGTGACTTGCATAGTTTTTGAGAGAGTGAGGCTCCTAAATTAGTTTCTCTGAATCCCTCTGTGAAGGTGGTCGATTTTTTATCTCTGTATAGAAAGTCTCAGGGGCTTGGTCAGCCAGGTGGTGGCCAAGTGAATGGCACATGGAATCTCTCTCTCATGTGTCCTAATAGATAAGTTTTCCCCACTTTGTGACCACCTTCGTTCAACAAATGTTACAGAAAAAGGATTGTTAAAGATATGTCAAACCTACAGTAAATATGCATATACTTATGTAAACCAATATAGGTATTTCTAAACTTTTTAAAACTTGGCAAATTAAACTCTTTCATTGGCAACTGTCAACAGTAGAACCAGGCACAGCTGCTGAAATGCAGATGATTCCCCTACTGTAAGGTTAAAAGACTGTCTAATCTGCTTTTGCTACATTTTATTAAACAGCCAGAAGCTGCCTCTCCAGTTTATGATGAAAGGAGGATCAATTATTTTAAGGTCTAATTGTAGGAAAATCATGTAACGAAATCAATGAAAAGCAAGAGATACAAGAAATTGTCTCCAGCACTGCAAATTTTTATCTGGGAGGAAGGAAGAGTCTGTATTGTATTTTTTCCTGAATGACACTTAAGGTAAACAATGGATGAAAGCATATTTTGAGTTGATTAAGTCTATTTCTTCAGGGGAATTACTGTTGTTCCCTTTAATTTTCTTCTGATAAACTGTAGCTAAACACTTAGGGGTTGTTACCACTGGATCTTGAGAAGCCACCAGCAGCTTTTTTTCTCAGAGCTGATATGATCACATAGGAGTCTAGATATGGCTGATGTTGAAATAACATCTGAAAAGCTCCTTAAATAAAATTTCTTCTCCCTTATGTCTGAATAGTTCTAATCTATTGTGACTCCTGACTCTACAGTGATATTTGTGAATTTGGGTGGGGGACAGCAGAGGTACCTTTTTACAGCTTGGGATTCTTCTGATAGCAGATTTCTCATGGAATTGGTGGTATCCTGCTTCTGACACAGTGAGCTTCCTAAACATCATAGGCTCTCCTTCTATTCATGCTGCAGTCCTCATGTAAATAATATTACTGTCATATGAACCTTGACATAGCTGAAAGCAAAATTTACCTCTTGGGCTTTTGTCTGCTTTTAATATTTATTCCTTGGTCTGTACTAGAAGAATATTTGTCATCTTAACTGGAATTCTGGATGAGAATCAATGGGTCATTAGTTTTAATTATAATATATCAATGTCATGCTAGTACAATTTATATCTAATGAAATTAATGTCAGTGATATACTGTATTGTCATCACTAAATTCTTCATGATAACTATAAATATTGAAACCTGCTTTCTTTAAGTTATTTACTGGCTGATTTATCCAATACAGCCTAATCAAACAGGCACCATTGCATATTAATGTTGGATGAGGTACAACTACAGTGGTCCATCCAGCTCTGAGAAGGAAATATCTCATGTAGCAAGGATTATATAGGTTATTTGATGTGGATGAAGGATTGGACTAGGAATCAGGAAATTGAGTTTACTTGTCTTTGAATCTTCTTGCTCATAGTTTTCTGCTCTTGAAGGTTACTTGATTTTAATATGTAAGAATAGTTCTATGTCCTCCATTAATGAAATCTTCACTTGCATAGTTTAGAATATCCAAATAATTTTGGCAACTACAGATATGGAACAAGGCATAAGTGTAGTCATGTTTATATCCTGAGTTTTCCTAAAAGAAGTTTGAAAGTGTCCTTTGCTGAGGAACGCTCACAATTAATTGTTGTTTCCTTTGAGCTACATGGAGTTCTCAGAAACATCTCCAGCTTTGACTTCCAAAGCTTCAGGCAGAGAGATTGAAAGATATCAATGTACAAAGAGTCTGAGACTCCATTTGCTCCTCACCCCGTACAGGAACAGCCTTGCTTCTGGTCCAGGACAGATTCCATGTCTGCTGATACTGGAAATAAGTCTTTCTCTGAACTGCATTTGTTTGGGACAAGCTTTTTTTTGGCAGTGTTGTTACTACTGTCTGTCATCCAGACCAAATCAGGAAAAAGGGGTAAGAACCATGACATTCCTTCTTGTTCTATGCATTATTCTTTCATTTCTATCTACAAAATATCCTGTCTAGCCCATTACATTCATCATGTTTAGATGTACTCTGTTATGGTCAATAATCCACTGCTTTAGACACCTGATTGTTGAGAGCAAGGAGCATTGGCGTTTCCTGTTAGCAAATGGAATTTCCTGCTGTTTTCTACCTTTTTCTGCTTAGGTGAAATATTACAGCTTCATAGATGGTAAATTAAATGTCAAATATAATTTGGTACCTAAACCATGAAGTCTGTTTCTGTCCTCAGAGCAAACCTGACAGATACCTTCATGTACTGGCTGCACAGAGAGCTCTACAGGATGATAAATCACCTTTTAGTGTGTCATCACAAATGGTTCAGCATAACTTCTTTATGAAAGTTTAGGAATGTTATGAGTGCTTTAAAAAGAAACATTTTTGATACACCTAACCAAGCCCTGGAGCCTCTTTAATTAGCTTCAACTCTTTTTTTTCTTAATCTTTTTTTCCCTTAATCATGTAAACAAGCATCTAGTTAGATGATTGAAGCATGAAGTGCTTGATTGCCAAAGTTTTTGATGACAATATTACCATGTGAAAGACCCATAATTCCTTCTTAAAAACAGAGCAGCAGTAAAAGAAGATACAACAGAAAAGTGATAACCTTTATAAGAGGACCCCTGAATTCCCTGCCTGGATCTTACTGTATAGGAAGAATAAAGCCTAACCAGGGCTGACTTTTGATCCACATCACAAAGTGCACTTTGACTTTCTTGTTTTTCCCACCATGGCTTCCACAAGATTGTCAGTGATACATCTTCAGGTGCTGCCTCACATCCTTGTGTGCACATGCGGAGGAACACCTTGAAATGCCCAAGAAATGGTCATTAAGTTGTAAAAAGAAGAAATACCTAAACAACAATGCCTAAAAATGAAAACTTTGTGTCATAAAACTTATAAAAGATAAAAAATATTCACAGTGAAAGAGGTGTCCTTCTTGAGGAAGATATAATTGACATATGGTTGGACTTTATGATCTAGAAGTCCATTTCTGACTCAAATGCTTTTATGATTCTATGAATAATTGTTGAAAATCAAGCATATGGTCATCTGGTGATTAACTTGCCCACAAATACATTTGCCACAGCAACAAAAGAAGAGCTTAAAATAACGTCTGGCCATGCAGAAAAATATCACTGAGTGTCTGAATCAACAGTGACATTTAGAATTGCAATAAACTACACAGCCAACTAAAGCCACTATATGTGGATAGATCACAGCAGATTTGGTAATGTGCAGAAATCCTGAGCTGTCTAATCGGGGGCAGAAATGATTTTTCTTTAGCTGGTGTTTATTTTGTCATTGTTTTCTCAGCCTCCTTAAGTGCATGTCAGCATTGGCCATTAAAGAGATAAAAGAGCCTGAGTAGATCAGTATCAGGCTGGAATTCTGTCTTCAGTCTTTCAAAAGAGAGAGATTAAATTTGTGTGCTGGGTCATTCATGCGGTAAATACGGCGAAGGAGGAAAGAAGAAAGTTTTATATAAAATTGATAGTATTTTCAGAACAGAAACATGGGAGTTAATGTATTGGATCAGTGCAGTGTCTATGTGTCCATATTTGTCACAGTAGGGTTGAAAACATAGACTTCAGAGGCAGCACAAACAAAAGAAAATTGTAGTCTAAGGAACTCTTGAGAGAAATTTCCTCCCATCTTCCAAGACTGGAAAAGCTCTTCCCTTGAAGCATTTAAGGGTTGAGGTTTTTGTTTTGAATTTCTAATTGCAATCCTAGATATCACTGTTATTCTTGCAAACACCTAATCTCTGTATCTCCTCAGGGGCTTTTGGACTCACAGATACAGAGTCAAGAAATCCCACAGTCTGACTGTTCATTTTTGCCATGAGTTTTGATAATACACTTAATGCTGCTGGAAAGACGAAAGTGAGCTCATTAGCTTTGTTCCTGAGAGTAGTTACTATAACAGTGTCAGGATATCCATGTCCAGGATACATCAGCCACATCGATTCCTCAGCTGTGGATCCACCCAGAGGCAGAGGGAAGCAGAGTGTCATTCCTGAATTTACGCCCCAGGTCAGGAATGCTGCCCTGCTCACACAGGCTGATAAGCTGACCATCAGACCCAAGTCTCTGCCAGATCCCCCTAAGTGACAAAGAGTATAACTTAGCCAGGAGCGTGCAGTAAAAGAACTACATGGTGGTTCCTTAATATCAGATCATTGCATTGTGTATGAAGTTATCAGAGGAGGAGTAAAAGCAGTGAATATGATGCAAATCTCTATGCTGACAGATTGTTAATAATCAAAATGTAACATACTAAACTAATGTAACTAGGGAGAGTCAAGTGAGTGTCTTTTTTTATTCATGTTCTTTGTAGCTGCCTTAAGGTGTTTGCTATACTGAATTGCAATTGATATTTCCTGGCAACTTATTTACATAAAAGGGAGTTAAAGCTTTGCCAGGAAAACACTCTGTGCCCAAGACTGTGTTCAGATTCATTTTAAATCTTTCACTTGTGACTGAATGGGTTACTCCAGCCTTGCTCACAGTAATTGATTGATGGCTCTCCTCCCTTTTGTGAGGATATAACATAAGAAGCTGTGTAAAATGGAAGAAGCTTTTGAAGTGCCAAACTAGCATGAGAGAAAAATGTAGTCCGTGATTTGAAGACTTCTGCAGATGTTTAACCATCTATACCTCCCCAAGAAGTGAAGGTTGCTAAGTGACCAGCACTACTTGTCCAATACTGAATCAACCAAACTGTTTATTCCTGCCTCTTTCTGCTGCTGAGACCAGTTGGGTGTTGCAAGAGTAGGTCTTGAATATGCTGGTGTCTGCCAGTCACGATGCACACAACTGCAGCCAAAACCAGGCATGGCTCATCATTTCAGCCAAGAGTTTCCCCATGGATTTTCCTGGAGGTTGCTGTGAAATTCATGGCAAGCATAGCTGGCTGTCATTATGCTAAACAGCCCCTCAACAAACACCTGAAGGCAGCAAACAGTTCAGTATGGGATGTGACTGTGGGGGTTAGAAAGTTCTGGCTTATGGGAATATCTTGTAAAAAAACATACCAGACAAGGAGGACTTTGACAAGTATACAAGACAAGAGTGACAGTTTTGCAATTTCTAATTACAAAAAACAGTAGAAAGTAAATTACATGAGCAACTGTATCTCAAACTCCAAAAGGTGACTTGAGTTTTTTGAAGAGATTTTCTGAGTCATGCTTGATATATCTACAGCCTGGAACCTCCACAGTGGCTGTCTGAAACATTCACTACAGCAGCGTAGAGTTCAGCCCCTCTCCAGCATTAGAATAACATTTTCTCTCCAGTCTCACACCTACAGAAAGTACCACACGTGGTTGAGAGTGCAACGTTCTGAACCAAGAGCAAGTCACAGGGTTGTCTCTTCACCCTTCAGTTAATGAGCAAATAGGCCAACATCTCTTCCAAAGGCACATTCATTATAATTCTAATTAGTAATAGGTATAAAATTGATTTGCATACCTAAAGGAAGAAAAACTCCCTCTGAGAAAAGCTAGAATTACTGGCTTAGGAAAAATAAAAGACGATTCTCTAAAGCAAATCTCATATTTTCTGCTGCAATTAGCTGGGGTGTTTTAAATTGTTCATCCTAAGCCTTTAAATGTCTTTTAAAGTATCGAGTGGCTGACTCTGTTCTTTGAATCAAAATACAGCTGACTTCAAATCAAGAGAGTTTTGAGATTCTGCTTATATTCACCAAGTTGTTCTGATGATGCAAATCTTTGAGCTGATATTGTGTCAAGATAAACTGACAAAAAGCAAACCAATACACTTATTTTTGTATTCCTCTATGTTGTAAAGCATACAAGAACAGAAAATCTGTCATTTTGTTTGTCTGTGAAATATCAAACACTTTTTCATGATTCATAAATAATGAATAGTGGGAGTATTTGTTAAAATTGTATTTCAGGAAAAATTTCTGGCATTCACATAATGTCTTGGATGATCAAGTGCTTTATAGATATTAATTAGAGTTGATTTGAATCAGCAAAACAATAAACAATAAAGCAATATTGAGAGAGGTCTATTAAACAGTTAATAATAATATTGAAATTGTACATACCAGTACTTCAAATTGCATTGTAGCAATGATACCCATGATCCATGGCTATTAATAGTCTTTACTGGACTGGGAAATGCTCTGAGTTCCCGTTCTATGTAATTAAACCCCGACACTGAAAGTAAGGGTGCTGTTAGAGCTGTAGCTGCTTGTTTTATGCTAAAGAAGATATGGAATGTATCACATATGTTGAAACAAGCCATATTTGCATTCCAACATGCATCCAGTGTTTTAAAGGTAATGCGTGGCAGAAATGCTTCTAATCTAATTACAAGTAACTGAGAATTCAGCGGGAGAATTGCAGTTTGAAGTAGGAGCTATGAAAAGATGTTCAGAAAATGATCTGAGATTGCTTTTGACTTCTAAGCTTTTGGGTGATTCTGTAGTCTGTGTGTTTGACAGCAGGGTCCTGCTCTCTGGTTTCCAATGTGGGAACTTATTGTCACACAAAGAGGGTATTTAGAGGCATGAGTTCATTCAAATTATTTAGATATTAAACTCTTTCCTGAATTTAGGGCTCTTTTTAAACCTTTACACAGCAATGTGCCTCAAAACTCCCAGTGATCAAGTTCTTCCAAAGCATAATGGACTTCCAATAAGGTGTTGTGCTTTCAGAGGGAAAATGATCATTTAGCCCATAGTATGGTAGGCAAAAAGTGTTTAATTTAGAAATTAATAGGTGTATGTATATATGTACATGCATTTGTATAATAATCCTTCAAATGTCAATGAAAACACAATCTATTAACATGCTGTAAATGTGCATGTTCTGCCATGCAAAATACTGTTCTTTGTTCTAATGTAGTTTCATATACAACTGCTTCTTCTCCCATGTACCTGTGAGATATGTGGCCTCTAATTTGAATAGAATACTTGAGATATGAAAATTAAGGCAAATGATTTCCATTTTTTTCTTACCAAAATGCGCATCCATTGTTATAAGAAATGTAAACAGTTGCTGGCAGGGAAGATCATTTTACAGTATTGCTAGAAAAAATTGTTGCTAGGTTATTTGCTTGTTTATTCAGGGATATCACTCAAAGTTAATTTTATCGGGTAATATCTATGAGGAAGACTGAAGAAGACTGAGCCTTTCTTTTCAAAAAACCCAAACAAACAGCACAAATACCAAGCCCACCTGCAGCACATCCATATTTATTTGTCACATTGATGCTAAAACCAGGAAGCATCCAATGCCTGAGCCATCCATCAGTTGGACACATCACATATTTATCGTTATTAGGAAAATGTGGATGGATGGCCAGTGAGAACAATTCTGAGTTATCAAGTCTTCCACTGTTCATATCTTTGTAAAAGGGAAGCACTAGTTTCTCAAGGTTGTTACACAGGTGATCATCACCATGGTCTGAGTTTTGAAGTGGCAGAGAAAGTAATAAGATAACGTTGACATTGGGTACATGTTTAGGAGGTGTCACCTGTCCTGTACAAGGGGAAGAAGAAAGCAAATTAGCTAAAATTAGGTTGTTGTTATTCTGAGTGCCTTATTCTAGTCCTCCATGAAAAGCCTTTATTTTTATATAGCAAGCTTACTGGAAAAAATATACACAAAATGTGACTTTTGTCCTGCAAGCAGAGGCAATGTCCAGAGCAACGTGATTCACCACAGACACTTGTGAAGAACAGTTCTGTGCTTACAAGCTTGTCATGTCCTATCTGCTTTTTTCTCTTAGTTTGTTTTTTTTTTAATTTGTGGGGGAAAAGTGTTTCTAAAACCATATTCATTTTTCTATACCTGACTACCTAAAATGTATATTGTGATGAGAATACAGCTTAGAGGCTGGGGACTATCTAAGACCATAGGAAAAGGAATCCGTAAACAAGCTCATCCAATATATTGTCAACAGCAGACATATATTTATGGTGAAATGGCTTTCAGGGTAGAAACTATTGGATACTCTTTTTTTTATCTGCTTTCTGGCAGAGGAATGATTTAAAGTGAACCTCAACTCACATTTCAGATAATAGATGACAGGAGCTCATCCATTTCAATATAATTCATTGTACTGCATATGTATGGGGGAGATTTCAAAAGAAAACCAGAGAGTGTTATTTCCAAGTGAGCCACTAGATTTTTAAATTTGGTATTTCCTCCTCACTCCCCTTCTATTAAGGTTATTGGTTTCTCTGAATAGAAGATTGCACTTTTTGTTGGATATTTCTCTTTATATGCTCTCTGTCTGGCACCAGCTCAAGAGCTAGGGGTATGGTAGGATTTTTGGGGGGTTGGCATTCTGACTGTTGTTTGACAGCTTAATTTTTTTGTCTGTTGTTTCATTTGTCGTTGTTCTCTAGTGTTAGTTTCCTTCTTGATTCACCTAATGTACAGCTCTCTTTCCTGAAGAGTTGTGAGAGCTCCAATGTCTCCTTCAATGTGTCTGAAATACATGAACTTCAATTCTCTTCAATATCATAAATCTGAAAATCAAGTAGTATCATTTATCTTTACAGATTTCAGGGATGAGAGTGAGGAATACCCTTATTGATCTATTTTATTTGAATCCTGGATAAAGAGATTTCCTATTGAAAATACTCCTTTGTTTGAGAATTAAAGGTCAGAGACTGAGTGTAGCTGAATGTTTCCCGAAAAGCCAAGCTGAGGGTGCTGGGTGCTTTCACAGCCTGGTGATCTGGAGCCTGAAATTTTCATTGAAGACAGATGTCCAGACTGAAATCCCAGACATGGCAGAGGATGACCGCCTCACTTCGAGTGAATTTGAGACTGTTCAGGGGGTTTTGTCCTAATTTTTCATGGATGAGGCCCCCATCCATTACTTCAGAGATGCTTCAACATCATTTGGACATGGCACACCAGGTCCTTAATGCATATGCTGAACGTAAACCAAGGCAGATTCTTGCATAAAATGTGTCAGAGTTACTCTAGGAGAAAAATCAGTCTTTTGTGGTTCCAGGCAGTTTTCCTGCATGAACAGAATGTTTTATTTTTGGAGACAACTACTGTATGACATGAATGACAGATATGCTTTCTCTTTGAAGGAAATAAAGTGCATAGTCAGTGTTTTACTTTCCAGTGAGCCACAAACTTATGGTGATCTTCAGCTGATGAAAGCAAAAAGAAATTACTTTAAAATGATGAGGGTCAGAGCATTTTGGCACAGTAGAATTGAATGCTATTGCCTTCAGAAATTGCTGTACATTAGTGTTGGCTGGAAAGGCTTTCATCAAGACATTTACAAAACCAAAAGACATCAATGTGAACAACATCTTGGGACCTGGCAGTGAATGAATCTTGAGGCAAGAAGGGGATATATGTGCCAACCCAGTTTAAGTAACAGGATTGCCTTTGTGTGCATTTGTTTATTGCCTGTTCCTCTTCTTAATTCTCCTTTCATTCTATTAATTTCTCTGCTCTTGGGAAAAGTAAAATTTAATAATGCCAACCTGTACAGAAAAGTTATGCATATTCATAAAAGCTCATGAATTATTGGCAAAATCAAGTTGACTCAACTTTGATCATGGCAAAAGGCAACTAAATGTGCTTGTCTTGTAAAAAATTCAATCCTCAGCTGAAGAGTTGTCTTGATCACATGTAATTTAAATACACTTTGATGAAAAAGGGTATCAATTGAGGATCCCCTGTCTATAGAGTTCTATCCTTGTTCATAAAAGTAGTGTGCTTTAAAATCTTAGAAATTCAAGAAGTTTTAAAAGCATCTCTGGGGTTAGAATTTAAATTCAGAAATCCCAGGAAGTTTGCAGTGCCTTCAATTGGTCTAATCCTAGTGAAAGTGTCTTCTGCCACTTTTTTGTCATTTGAGGGATTTCTCTCACTGTCTGTAGGGAAGATTTCTATGACTGTCACAAGATCTTCAAAATGTGATGACTAGCACAGATAAAAATTCTGACACTATAGTGTTCTGTCAGAAAATACAGATGAATCAAAATGTGTTTCTCAGGGATACATGAACTTCCAAGTCATGGGTAGAAAAATGGGTAAGTTAGTAGATTCCACTTTGCCATTGCATTTCACCTCATTCCCTTTGAACTTATGTGCATTGTTCCTTGTTATTGTCCTTTCAATAAAATGTTTCTGTGCTCACAGGATTGTATCACTGAGAATTTCTGCTCACCTGAAAATGTTGAAACTCGGTGGCTTTTTTTCTGATCTGACACACAACAAGTTTCCCTCTATTTCCACTGTAATGTAGGCTATAATTTCCAGTTGTGATCTGGATTTCCAAGTCTATTCTCAATTTCTGTGCGATGGAAGCTTGATCTACAGCATAGAAACAGCTTCTAGAAATCCATCAACCAATGTAAGCCATTAACACGTTGCAAAGATTTTTCTGCAGAGAGAATATACGGAATTTTTGCCTCCTATTTCTGGAGTTAAGTCCTCTATTTCAGTCCTGTATTTTCTCCTGTTTCAGTTCCTATATCAGGCTCCTAAAAAAAAGTTGAGCTTGGAGAAATGAGAGAATTTTTCTAGTCCTGCCAAAGGAAGGATTTCTTATCCCCCTGTTTAGTGAAGGTAATCCTTGGGTGGTGACCTTAGTGCAGGAGTTGCTCAGGGAGCTGTGCCAGCACAGATGGATCATGCACAGCTGGGATCAGGGGGCTCTGAAGTGTGGGCTTCCTAAATTGCCATCTGAGGTCAGGGCATGTTGGGCACCTCATCAGGTTGGCATATTATTGGACACATATTGGATTTATTGCGCTGTACCTTTTGCAATAATAACAAGAAAATCAGTTTTTGTAGCTCCGTGTCCTAAGAGCAACTCCTTCAGGAGGATGTGTTCTGTTTAATCAGGTAAACCCACGCACTCTGCTGTTTGCATTTGTGGGATAGAAGAGAGCAGAGTGAAATGCATAGCAATTAGTAACTTCCCTGTGAAAACATGTACAGAAACCTTTTCAATTTTAGTACTGTAGCTTGCAAGCAAATCTGGGAGGTGTGGAAGGGCTTTACATAAGGTATGATCCCAACAGTTCATACAATTAACAAAAATTAACATATATTAACATTATGCTGGATTTTTTGTTGCTGCTTTTAATAACATGTATTCTGAAAAAAAACCCCTGAATTCTCTGAGTATACAAATGGGATGTTATTTCATATTCATGTTATCTTCATGTTTAACAGAAAGATAATTTTAATTATCCAAGTTAGTATTTGTTGGGCTTCTGAGAGCATTCCTTGGGTGTCAAGCCTCACTGTTTTTCTTGCCACTGTTTTCCTTGAAGGGAAAACTCAAGATCTTCATGCTGAAGGACATATTTTCTGCACTGATAATGCCATGTCTCTCCCATACAAAGAAAGTTAGTTCCTACAGAATTAGCTCTTATTTTAGGTGAAGAATGTCACAAAATGAGAGAGCAAAACCGCATCTCTTTATTCACAAAAGGACATGGAGTGAGCCAGGTGCTCAGCACTGGGCACTTGGCTGTAGTGTCTGGGTGTCAAGAGGATGGGGCCAAGCTCTTTTCAGCAACGGGATAAGGGTCCCAAACTGAAACAATGAGTTCCATCTGAATATGAGGGTAAACATCACTGTAGGGATGACAGAGCATGGAACAGGCTGCCCAGAGAGTTTGTGGAGTCTGCTGCTCTGGAGATACTCAAAACCTGCCGGGACATGTCATCCTGCACAGCCTGCTCCAGGTGACCCTCCTTTAGCAGGGGCTTGGACTCGATGATCTCCAGAGGTCCCTTTCAACCCCAGAAATCCTGTGACACTGTGACTTGGGCAAAAAGCCTGTAAATACTCTATGATGAAAAAAACCTATGATTTGCATCTGTTTTGAATAGAAGTAATTGGCCATTGCCTGAGGTAAATGTAATGTGCACCTCTCTTGTGCACCAACAGTGCAGTCACTGCAAAATGGCTGTTTGTCTCTGAGACAAATCCTTGGTTATTTCAGCACGTGACATAGTGGAAGCAATGAACTAGTTCATCAGCTACAGTTATTTTTCTGAAATAGATTTTAAACATTTCCTGAGTTGTTACAGAAAATAATAACCTTCTGAGAAACAACTAGTCAGGCAGTCCAATGATAGATTTTCTTCTTTAACTATCATTTCTCCTCACTGCTCAGCCTTGCAGGGTGTTTGATCCTGTAACAATTGCAGTAAATGTAGAACTGGGTTTTTCTTTGGCAAAGTACAAAAACTGTGCTGGGTCTCTTTGTTCCTCACCATTTCCACTTTTAAGAGCATCCCACGAACAGGAGCTGCTTCCCATCCGTGGTGCAGAGGGACCAGCTCTGTGAGGGCTGGTGTGATTTCTGTATCGACTTCTAGGTTTCCAATGACAGAAAGACTTTTCCTGTGGCAAGGATCTCAAACTGTCTTATACTCAGAGATTCAAAACCATTCTCCAGAGTTCTCAGAATCTGGGTTACTGAGATGTAGATAAACCCCCTGTTTGTAGATAAACCTGAATACTGCCTGTAGTACTGTTTCTGGTAGCTTTCTCCTGGATTATCATTTTTCCCTTCTTGGAGCATCTTCAGGTCTGTGCAAGTGAGGGAAGCAGGAGGATCCCTTCACAGAAGAGTGGAACAGACAGAGAGGAAAGCAGAGGCTATAGAGGACTGTAATAATCAGTGATGTGCTAAGTATCTGGTCTAACCCAACAGCAGCCTCACTGTTTTTGAAGTGAGTCCTTTCTGGACCATAAGGGAACAACCAAGATTCCATGTAAAATGCTGAGCTTTCTTCTTTAGCAGAACTTTAGCAATACATGAAACGTTGACAAAGTCATGAGGCCTCGTTTAATGCTCGTTGAGCCTGTCTTTCAACACATGTGGGAAAGCCATTTTTGTAGGGCTGCAGTCAGTTTTTAACTCGTCTGCCAGGCTAAACCAAGTGAAACAAGAACATGAGCTGGGAATGAGAATGTAAATGTGACTTCATGTCACTGTGATCAAGAAGATACAGTTCTTTACTCATATAGACTTGAGAGAAGACAATGTCAGAGGAATGAAAACAAAAATAACCTTAGATCTGTTTGCATAGTGAATTTTCACCTCCATCAAGCATTAGAATTGATGTTTCATATGCCAAACCATGCTTCATGATTCCTGCAGACAAGCCGTGCCCATGGAAAAGCTCTTCTGTTTTTTTTGAGTTTTAGTCACCCTTGTTAAAGTAGAAAACCCTTATTTTTGTTTTCCCTGTAGAGAATATTACTAGATTCAAAATTTTTGTGCATGAAATTATGCCCTCACAATTCATTCTAGTGCTAAAACATATATTTTTTTTCAAATATATAATTTAAACACTTTAAGTATTGAAAAGTCTATCTGGACTATTTTGGGATCATTTAAAATCTTTTTGGAACACAAGCTCATTTTTAAAATATTGCTCTACTGATGTGAATGCTTGATTTCTTTTTAAGTTTTTGACCTTTTGGCTCTTTTTCAGCCCTGTGCAATCAGGACTCTGAGTGTACCATCTTTCTAATCTGCAGATGAAACAAGCACTCCAGATTATTCAGAAACAATAGAGAGTCTGATTGTTTAATACACTGATAAAAATGTGTTTAAAAAATAAATTATCTACTAGCTGCTGGGATTGCTTGAAATTCCATTAAACACTAATGAGAGAAGGCATCACAGATAAATTAATAAACACCCTACGCACCAACCTAGAAAATGCCAGCCTAAAACCTTTGATGCTAAACTGATTAAAATGAGAATCATATTTCATGTGAAATCGCTGAGCATATTTCAGTATATTAATTGAGGCATAATGAAAATGGAAGATACAGCACAGAAAAGGGAGAATACCCATTGTAGAGCAGACTATAGTCCTGAAAAACAGTGATATGCAACTGCAGCTTTGGTTTCATGCATGAGAGTAATTCCATAGCAGTAGAAAAAGCACAGAAAAAAAATAAATATTCTGATTATAGTGCATTTTCATAGATGAAATTAAGGAGAGGGATTTTTTTTCCAGTGAATTTGTACTTGTGTTATAAGATATAAATTCTTCATACACATGAAAAATCATCCAATCCTGCATCTCCCATTTCTGTAGGATAACTTGTACTGAGGCTGAGGGGAAAGGTGAAGGAAACCATACTGGATTTAAAAGACAAATCTTATATATTATACCTTGCATAGATAAGCATAAATTAGAAAGGGGAGAAAAATAATTAGTTTCTGTAAAGAAAAAAGGGAGATGCTGGTGCCTGTCTGAGGAAATGTGTGTTTTCAGTACTCTGCCATTCAATGAAAAGGACTTGCCAAAACAGCCACCATACCCTGCAGAAGCTGTAGATGATGGAGATAAGACATCTTCTAAAGAAACAAAACTATCCTGTTGCACAGCACACACTAAAGAAAAAAAACACTCTGTGCATGCTGATCATGTCATCAAATCCTCAGGCTGTGAGCAGTCCTGGACATGGCTATTTGTCCCTCTGCTGGAGTAACTGCATATGTGTGTTTTGAGAAATATAGCTGGGGATGTGTGGATAAGCCTTTTCAGTAGAGAGCTCTGGCCTCTGCTTGAGCTCCTGCACAAAAACTTCTCAGGCAAGAGCAGCACTGTGCCCATCAGATGTGGTCCTTGGCATTCCTGTGCCTGCTCACGGAGTGTCTGTCACCTGAAGATAGTCCTGCTTTGTGTTGGCCTCCATCCAGTGACATCCATACAGAGAGAGGGTGTGATTAGTGTGGTCATGCCCTACAGGTGAATGTGTCACTGGATCATGACACAGAGCACATGAAGCCTGATGGAAAATCTGCCATGCCTACAGTTGGGATTATCTGGGGTGACAATCTTGCTGTCCTGGAGAGACAGTGAGTTTATGGCGAGACTGTTCAGACTCTGTTATGTTCTATGAATTATGCCCAGTCCTCTTCACTAGGTATTTGTGATCTGTATAAAAATTGGGTCCTAGAAATGAATAGCTATCAATTGAGCCTTTTCAAATTAGTATTTAAAAATCAAAACAACCAAACCAAATCCCACAGTGGGGAGGGGAAGGATGTGTATTTATATATGCACACATGTATGTTTGTCTTTTTTTTTATTGTTTCTAATTTTTTAAGTAATGTTTAGACCACTCTATAGGAAGAATTTGTACTAAATGATAGATGTTTTTAAACAAAGTTGAGCTATCTCATTTAACTGTTCAATGTCAGCAGACATAGATAAAGACATCTAGACAGATAACAGAGGGATTCAAAGTCATTGGTTACCATGAAAGCAGTAAAATCACAATCTTCATCTCAGCCAGCTCCAGAGACAAATCCTCTCTAAACCAGCAGGAATCTGTGAATTAAATTCACTGGACTTTACAGAAAAATAAATAGCTGTTCCACTTCATCTTGTAATTCTTTTTGACCACTGTTACAAAGTTCACGTTTAAATATATTCCTCCGGAAATGAAAAATAATTTTTTTCAGCTTCTGAAAAACTGGTATAAAACATGTCTGTTGTTATCTATATGAATCAAGCCTGCATCAGTGAGGTGTGACACAGAACACAAAGACTTCTTTCATTGAAATCAGTAGGAGCAGGAACAGCCCATTATTCATTTTTGATGGAAAGGGAAGAGGAATAAACACACCACAATAAAACTAAAGCAGTAGCAAGTATTAACCTGCCCCCCAAACAACAGGTGCATACTTGGAAGTGTCTGAAAGCAGGGTCTCCTGGTAGTCCTGTATCTAACTTTTGTTCTGATAAGATGATAGTATCAGGTGGTGTATCAGTATATCATCTGTATTATTCTTTCTGCATCTTTAGCTACGTATTGGGCTTGTGTAATATGTAAAAGCTTTATTTGACCCTCAAACTGCACTAATAACTGTTGTTATGGATTCCTCCTAGTCTGTGTTGCAAAACTGAAACTAGAGCCAATCTTAGTCTTAGGCATCATTATTATCAAAAGCAGCACTAAAGAAGGACACAAAGGTTTGGTTACTAGTCATACATGGGTTTGCTTGCCAGAGGAGAGCAGTAACCCCTCGGTGTGGAACTGACATAGCAGCTCAGAGTATGAGCCACCAGCATTGCAGGGCTCTGAAAAAAAACAGTTGTACATTTTCCTCACATCTTTCTCATTAACTTTTTAAAGCTTCTGCTGGCTTCATGAGCTTGTTGCTGGGAGTTTGAAATGGTGGATGAAATGAGAAAGGAAAGGCAGGTTGTACAACACCATCACTACTGAGTGATGTTGGATGTTATCCTGAGCTCTTAAAAAGCCAGGACAGGTCTGAGCAAACAACTTACTGGTGCTCCTTCACACAGCAAAGCTGGCTGTGGGGAGTGACTGCCCTGATGCCAAAATTTGTTACGTTTCTGCTGTTTTTCTGCTCCTTTCAGGTGGTTATTCTGCAAAGGTGAACTTCCCTGAGCTATACCTACCCCAGTAGGTTCCATCCATAGCGAACTGATTTCCCACGGGGCCAAACTTAAATCACGACTCTGCCAATGTGTTCCTGCATGACTTTGCCCAGGTCATTCAGGGAGACAGAGGAACACTGCATAGTGGGAATAGCCCCATCCAAGGATGGCTCTGGGCTTTTTGTCCAGTGATTTATCAAGTGCAAGCTCTATTTGAGTTCCCAATTTATTTTTTAGTTGATTTACTTGTTTTAAGGCTGCATTCTCTTTTGTTTTGACTCTTATTGCTCTGCCATTTCCCACACAGAAAGGCAGAGGACAAATTTCCTGTTTTCCACAATGAGTCCTGCATTTTGCTTTGAACTGTAATACAAATAATAGTATATAATATAATATGTATATATGACAAATAGAGTTTTATACAGAAGTGTGGGAATTTTTAGATGTCATTCAAAAGAGATATATGCTGCCAGAAAAAAAAAAAGAGAAAAAAGAAAAAAGAAGAAAAAAGATATTAAAGGGTACAGGAGAAAATTAAGGGAAAAAGAGATTAATGTATATATATTTGTCTGTAATCTGTTTCTGTCTAAATATTATTGATCTATGATGTGATATCATAGTTCAGACTCAATTGGCATTTTAATAAAGCTCATTGATGTGTTGTTGTCCCATTCTTTGAGAAATGTTTATTGAATGTTAATTCAGTTTGATATGGGAGACAGGAAAACAGAGCATTTTTAACAGTCAAAAGTTCAACCAAAATGCATTTGTTTCCAAAATAATGGACTTTCTTCAGC
Organism: Serilophus lunatus; assembly: GCA_013399895.1. Classification (NCBI taxonomy): domain Eukaryota; kingdom Metazoa; phylum Chordata; class Aves; order Passeriformes; family Eurylaimidae; genus Serilophus; species Serilophus lunatus. Next base: position 4,950,723 of record VXBA01003202.1, read on the forward strand.
CTCACAGCTATGCAAGCACAAGGAGCTGTGATGGATATTACAGCAATTACTCTACACTCAGGCTTTATTGGCAGCAAGAAAACCTAACTGAATTAATAATAAACTATGGTGGGTAATGCACCTGGGTGTGGAAGCCACACTACTTGTATCTGACTAAAAGTAAAAAGTAATACCCCCTAAGAGGCATATTAATGCACTTGGCACCAAAGATGCTTGGTCCAGCCTGATCCAGGAGGTCTGCAAGCCTGGGAAGTGCAAGGGATATTGTAAAATTTGTAGAATGGGTGTTCTTGTCATCTCTTATTAAATGCATCCTACAAGCCAGTATGAGTCATTACATGGGAGTCTCTCTTTAATTCTGGTTCCAGATAGCTCACATAAAAAAATTACATTTTAAATTAAATTTTTTAAAAATTATAATCCTTATTAAGACAATCTGAGATTTAAATATTTTTTTCTCTAGAAGTGTTGGCTTTATAAAAAAAAAACAACTTGTAAAATCAAGAGATGAAGTGAATATAAGCTTTGAAGAAGCTAAGGATCTCCAAATACTTTTGCATAATACTTGGAAACAGTCAGGTGTGCAGGTTTGAGCCCCGTTTACACAAATTAAGTCTGCAATTCATGCACAGTCACAGGTGGGCTCCAAGCATCTTACAAATTCCAACATGATTGCCTCTGGTTCTCTTCATTAGCTACCAGCAGGTTGTCACAGCTAGGTTAGGCAAAAATAAAGATCTTATTCTTCTTTTCAGACTATAATAGCTTTTTTCTACTGGACCTATATGGTATTCAAGTCAGTTCAACACGACTTTAAAATTTCATGTTAATTGCAGGTAGGTGAAATCAGTCTGTCAGTGGTAGCACAATCTGTGTAGTTATTTTTGATGTGCTGAATTTCTTCAGGAGAGTCCTAATAGAAGACTTAAAATTCAGTAAATCACTCAAGATTAAGGACTACTGGATGCAGGCTGCATCTGCCCAGCCTCAACCCACAGCACAGGGCTTTCCCTTCCCCACTATCACCTGCTCTCTGTGCTGTGCTTGTTGGACATGATGTATCTGAACATCCTTGAGCACCACTCAGGAGATCATCAGAAGTGCTGTGGGTTACAGGTCTCTGGGTAGCTCTGCTGTTGGGAAAAAGTAAAATAATCCTTCTCACTGTGGAGCAAGTCAGACAGGCTGCTGCCAAACCTTTGGGATCACTGCAGCAGCCTGATGCCCTGTGCAAGGGATGTGCAGTGCCAAACAGTGCTGGCCATGACCAGTGACCTCTTGCTGAATCCCAGTGGGACAGATTCTCTTGTCAAATTCATAGTAGCTTAAACAGACTTTCGGTACAGTTCATTGAGAGAGAGTTCATTGTTCTCCCTACTTATTTCAAGCAGAAAAACCTTTTGTTTAGCTGATTACAGAAGTGTAGGTCAGGAGATGCTCCTGATTTAAGGTAGTATCAGTAACTGGGTATGAAGAGAGAGGTGCTGTATGTCCTTCATCTCAAGGAGTATGAACACATTTCCTCTTAAGCAATGACTGATGTAATTAGATATAACATATGATGTGGAGGCTTTAATTTTTATATTAAGAGAACCTCTATTCCATACAATTGATCAGGAGATTTCATGAGGTTTGCCAGTCTTTTTTTGGAAAATGTTTGCTACTTTTTACTGTGCATTTGGTTCTCTCTGCAGAGATTAGGTTTACTTTTTAATATCTCTCTGACAATAACACCATCTTTCCATCTGCACCTCATCTTTATTGCTGAACTTACACATGTACTCTAGGTGCTTTCCTACGAATCCAAAGTAAGTCAGGGACATGATCCAAGACCCTGTAAAGTCAGAAAGAGGTTTTTTCCTGGCTAGTAGACTGTGGGATAAGCCTCTAGTGGGTAATTTAGTCAGATGCTTGTTGAGTGGTGCTTCATACTCTGAATACATTACACTGTTGCACTGCTGTCTGTCCTCAGGCTGCCTATTAATCTTTGGAAAGAGTTTAAGTTGTTGGTTATTGGCCTATAAAGCTCTTGGAGGTTTGGGAGCTGTCTGAGTCCCCCTCCTAGTGAATCTGCCGGACTGGTGATCAGCACTGAGGCATGAGGGGCATTTTCCAGGCAGGATACTCAAGATTGAAATTCCCTGTAGAAAGCCCACATGTCAGGATTCCAGCTGGGCCAAAATGGCCTTTGAATGTGTCAAACAGTGGGGATTTAGAAAGGATGAGAGCTGACAAGTGTTTATGGTGGAGTGGTGGGGAGCTTAGCTGAGACAGGGTGTACTTCCAGTTTATCATGTTTGAATCCAGAACATGCTGAACTGGTCTTAATATTGGTGTAATGGTTTGATTCATCCTGTTTTTAAGTGGACATGCACATATGAGTATTTAGAAGGTGACAGACACCTCTTAATAAAAAGTAGCCCTCTTTGGTGGGAGCATGTTTGAGTAGGCAGCAATTTTCTTCTAATGGTTTCTGACAGAGAGAATCATGAATTTTCTTTCTTGATCAAGGTGTGACAATCTCTGCATTGATCCTTTTGATAAATGTAGGGTGATTCCCTGGCAATTCACAGTCGTGATCATTTCTAGTGTATCACCACGCATGTCTCTTTACATTGTGGACCTGAATAATGAAATACAGTTTGAATCTTGGTGTTCCTGCCAAATCTATTTAAGCATGGGTTTGATTTGCTGACACATTTCAACAGCAGGCTCTCAGGAACGTGTCCCTGTAAATCCTCCTCTGTGGTTTGTTTGGCCAGTGATGCTGTTTGTAAATGGGGTGCTACTTGGTGCTGACTTGTGCTTGCTCTTCAGACCATGGTATGTTTGTTCAGCCCTCAGCTGAAGGAAGAAAGCAGCCTGGGGAGTATTTTATAAGGCAAGATATATCTCTTCAATATTAAAGTCACAAATCTGTAAGGAGTGCAAATATTCTGTTGCTAGGATGCCAATTTCCTTTTATGATTCCCTCAGTAATTACTTAGTAATATTTATTATGGAGCAGCTTGCTAGGGAATGAGTGGGGAGGTTGTAGATAGGACTCAAAGTGAAACTAAGGTGTTTGATAACAGTGAGATCTGCATAGTGAGTTCATGAATGTAGGACAAATGAAGCAGAGGTGGATTTTTAAAGCCATCTCATGAAAAAAACTTAGAGTCAAAAGTGTTTGAACTGACGCTAACTTGGGATGAAGAGCATGACTTTCTCCTCCCTGGAATCTTGGCTTCTGCTTCCATGCTGCTCCAAGTGCACTCCTTCTGGCATGAAAGCCACACTGGCTGGACTGGGTTACCATCAAACTGCTTTGTCCTGGGAGGACAGCTGATATTGGAAATACGTACATACCTTATAACTCTTCAGGATACGATGGATATGAAGCCTTTGCATGGGTTGATTGTAGCACAGTGGGCTCCTATCCCCACCTCAAGCTTCAAGGCACCAGCTCAGCCAACAATAATGCCTTCTGTGGCATAGGACATTTTTCAGGCCAAAGACATCATTAGGTTATCCAGTAAATGTGCTGGGCTGTTATTATCTGCCATGGATCAGCACAGATGAGGATGATAGTGCTGGACTGGGGATGAATCAAGCTCCAGTCACACCAGTACAGGCCTAGGAGCAATAAACAACTTTTCTGAGGGGTAAAATCCCTTCTATGTAATTATATTTGCCCATTGCCAATGACCTTGGCTGGAACTTCTTGGTCTTACAACAATACTGATGTGGTTAAAACTGGCTACAATCTTTAAAAATATGTGCTGTGCTGTGAAAGTAAGCAAAACCTAACTGTATGTGCCCAAAAGAAACTGTTTAATGAAAATTCAGAATGTATTGATGTGCAAATGTGCATATCCATTCTATAGATAAACTCCTATATAGTTTATATATGTGCATTTTACATTTTCATCCTGTGCATATATGAATGAGTATATATACATACACAGGCATGCACATGCTATATTTTTTTTCCCTTTTTTGAAATTCCAGCAGTGTGAATCATAGAATTTTAAAAGCTTTTTAGATATAAAGACCTTGGGCAAAATAAGAAAAGCAGTTTAATTGAAAAGGAAATTACTATACGCTTACACCTAGATGCAGATTGCCACAATTTTTAATTTTGTTACTGAATGGCATAAAATTTGGAGTGAAAGCTGAAAATTTCAGCCTTGGCTCAGAAACTCCTGGTAGTCTCAAGCCATTAAGATATTTTTCACTGTTTAATGATATTTAATGTTTTAGGACTGACTAAATTGAGTGGGTATGGTAAGCTTTTAAAATTAATTGATGCACTCTCATTTTCATAAATGCAAGCATGAAATAATGCCCTAAGCTTCAGCCCATGTACTAGTACTTCACTCTGAATATCCACGTCCATGAAGACAGCAGTCTCATTCCCCTCCTTCCATAATACATTAATATTATATGGAGCAGAACAACACAAAGTAAACAGACAATTTAATATTATGATCATGGTGACGTAAAGCCCAGTGCTTGGCATGCTTGTCATCTCTGAAACCTCAAAAGCCTCCTGCCTGCACATGATCCAGGTTAGATCTCGTGACTACATCCTTATTGTCTCCAGATATTTGGCTGTCCCACAGAGGACTTTTGGCAGAGAAGTGGTGGAAACTTGTCTGGCTACCAACAAACCCACCTGCATGGTGCACATAACCTGTCTGATACCCTTCAGCCAGGCATGAAGGTCTCTGCCAAGAGCCACTAGAAGGGCTTTGTGTGGTGAAATGGCTGCTGAGATGAGAGGGAAGAAGTCACTTATTTGGGTTATTGATATTAAAATTATATGAAATGCATGGGGCCACGTGGCCGCATTCATAAGCATAATTAACAGCACCTAATGAGGGATACTTAAGGAGAGGAGGAATTACTATGGGCTTTGAAGTGCCAGGTTGTTTGCAGGATGAAGCTGAGAATTTGGATCAACAGGGCTGGAAGTAAATTAGGAACTGAAACACACAATGTAACTGCTACAGATGTCGGGATGATCTCGCAAGCCAGACGTTCCCACCCAGGAGTCATCTGCAAATTGCGGTGGTGAGAGAAGTAGATTCATTCTTTTCATGGATTTAAAGGAAAAGCAGAGGACCAATGTGGTGCCAGTGCCCTGCTTAACCTCCAGCTAATGCCTGCTTTGAGAAATGGAGCAGGACAAACTCTCTACTGGTTCTTTTCACCAGGATGAAGTTTCAGCCAACGTGTTTAACTTTAATCCCTATTTATCTGATTGAAAATATGTAAGGAACATAAGAGCTATACTTGGGTCAGAGCAGAGGTTTCAGTATGTCAGGTATTCAACCTTTGACAGAGACCAGCAGCAGACACTTTGGAAAGAAATACAGGACTTGGGTAAGCAGGGAGAGAGCACACACAGTACATACTCTCACAGCTTTCTTCCATGGCACAATCCACGTTCAATCAGATCAATCAGATATTTCACTAATATATTTTAAGCTATGGAACATGTTAGTGACATGGGGAAATTAAAGGTATTTCCTGTGCTCAGAGAAGGATGCTTAGTGTAGGCAGCATTAGAGATCTCAGTTTCCCTGCTTCCCCTTTCATCCTGACTTTCATGTGGCTCAGTAAACTGTCACAAGGACAGCAGCCCTTTTATTTTGCAAAACAATCCACAGTTGTTGGTTTCAGCTTGATATTTGTGCCAATTTGGTCTTTTCTTCCAGTGTTTCTGCTCTGCCAGTATTGGAGGCTCCTTTTCTGCGGGGCTGCAGGATGTCTTAACATTTTGGCCTTGGCTGTGGCATGTGTGTGCTGTGATTGATTGTGTTCATTAGGAAGGTTGACTGTTGTTTGTATCACTATCAATAGATACGTTAGCAAACAAGATAAGTGCCAACCAGCACACTTGCTATAGTAATTACTGTAGGTTCAGATAAAGCATGTAGCATTGGAGCCTCTCTTTAATGAATCCTTGTTGACATGAAGCAGGAGATACATTACATATATATATATTAGAGGTTGAAATCTTTCAGAGACGAATGGGAAGAACTGAAAAAGAATAAAATGCCTAGTTCTTGAGGGCAGGTTGTGTAGCACCTCAAATAATGAGAGCATAGTTAGTGCATGGCGCCAGCTTTGAGCTGAAGTACTTTATTTTGTGCATCCAGGGACATCAAAGTGTCTCACAAAATTGGATCAATTCTGATGAAATCTTCTTATTGGAAAACACAGCAGCAGCAAAACTTAATACACTCCAGCACAAAATCTTTGGACAGTCTTTCTTACACCTTCCCATTTTGAAATGTCCTTCTCTCTTACTTAAAATGCATTTAAGTCCTTGAAATTAAGCCAAAATGTTTTCCAGACACCTTTAATGTTCTTCATTACTTCTCCTACATGCTATGTTTCAATTTTTTCCCCTAAGCCTTAGTCAGCATCCCTCCTGCCCATTCTTTATCTCAAGCTGTTTCTTTCCACTGGCTCCCTTGTCCTCTCCTGCTGAACTGGGAAGAGCAATTGCAGAGGAAGTGCCACTAAACCAAACATACTCTGAAATGTCTGCCAAACTAACAGCTTTGGACTTGCTGTGCTCAAGCACTCTCACAGCCTTAGGTCACTGAAATGGAAGCAAAGGGATTGTTCTGTATTAAAAACCCACCACTGGGCACATTCCCACCAAAAGAGTGACCCCTCCTATCAGGATCGAGGTCAGAGAACCTTCTAGTTGTGATGAATTATCTTCTAGTGCAGTGAAAAGCTCTTACAATTAAATTTCATCTCCTCATAGCTTATTGTCCTATATGATTTGAAACGTTCAAATTCCCAAAGAGTGTTTATACTCCAAAAGGAAAAAAGCAGCAGGTTGCTTCAAGATATAATTTGAAGAAGCATAAAACTTTTGTCGTGATTTTAATTAGTTAACCTTTTATATCTGCCAAACCTATCCCCTAGTCACTGTTCAATTGATAGTGAAGGGGATGTTGGTATCTGCAGTAGGTGATTTAGCTGTCTGTCCCAGCATCATTTTAACAATTTCTAACATGCTTGATAAAGATTTTTAATGGCATTGATGCTTTAAAAAGCTCTTCTGGAAACTATGCAACAAGAATTTGCAGTTCTATGTGTTATGTGTGCCATGGGAAGTTTTCAAACCCAGCAGGCAGAAGAGAAAGTACCTTAAAATAAGTTATTTTAACACCAAAGAGCCTCTTGGAAGCTATTTGTGATCATTATCCAGCCATCTTATCTCAAGCATCAATTTCTGCAATGAGGTGCAAAGAACAATGAGATGAATCTTAGTTACTTTCAAAGGGCGGGGAAAGTTTCACAAAGAGGATTAAACATAAGACAAATGGAAAGCCCACTGGGAAGAGATTTAAAAGCACTCAGTACCCACATCAGAGGTGATAGGTGAAGTGGTTGAAGTCATTTTGCCTTAATTGAGACTCCCTGATGCCACTGCAGACTCATTTAGATCACTCACCCTCTCACACTCCTTGTATAGGAGTGATTGTGAGGGACTGTAGATGGGTGCAAGGCGTATGCTGAAAATCCAGAATAAAAGATATATTAGAGATACATTTTAACTTTAAAACGAGTCAACTTTGATGCAGTCACACCTTATTCACATCATTTGCAGCCATCCAGACTTCTGAGCCCCAGGCATGCAAGTGACATCAGCTTTGTCTTACAAGTGTTTCAGAGGTATGTGTCAGGAGCCTGTAATTTAAAATGAATGAGTCTTAATGAGCCCCAAATGATTGCTTATACCTACACACATGTGGAGTAAGAACATATAAATCAGAGATGCCATCTTGTGTTTCCTTGAGTTACAAATCAAATCGGTGTATCCTGAAAAAGAGTTAGGAGCTACATTATGGTGCAAGACAAAGCAGGAAAAATTAAACAGTATTGATGGAAGGGATGCAATAGTTTGGAAAAATCAGTAGTTATATAGTAGCCTGGTCTTGACAATTAGTGAGGCTGTCATGCTTCTGTGGTTTGTTTGAGATCAGGTAGATGGAGTGAGATGTGTAAAGTTTCAGTCATTATTTTTGTGGATCACCCTGACAAACTGAAGCTGCTGAATATGTGTATGTAGAGATTGTACGTGAATTATGTGTTTTATATAGGGGAAGGTTTCATCTTTTGTTATCTTTGCTTTGTTTAATGTTTTACCATGGATAAAACATTTCTTACGATTGCAAAGGAACAACTCTGGCATCATATGTGCAGTGATCTCCAAATTACCAGGACAACCTTCTTCAGTTTTATGTGTGTGTTTGGATGACTAATGGACCAGAAAGGGCACATCAGTACCTCCATTGACTGGAGGTATCTCTGTCTTAGGATGTCTTTCACTTTCTCTGATTTTCTGAAGTTTGTCTACCTGTGGATTTGAGCTCTGTAGGATTAAACCACTGCAATTAGCTTCAGCTCTGGCTTGAGAGAACAAAGCTCTGAAGAAATAGCTCTGTATGGTGAAAAGATGATGATCCTAAACTGTAGGACATGGCATAATTCCTGCAGCATTCTCAAAACTACAGTGCTTGTAAAGCCCAGAAAGCAAACCCCCTGGTGTGTGGCCATCCATGGCCCAGGTTGGCACAGCTTTGCTGCTGCAGGAAAAACTGCTACGCTGTGAAGGAGAGGAAGAGGTGCCAAACCTCCCAGGTCTGAGATTTTTCTAGAGCAGTGATTATGTCCTTGCATTGGCAAGAACAAGCCTGCCCAACAGATGTGTTTGTCCTATCAGGACTCCCTTATTGCCAACTCATGGAATAATTTTTCAGATGCCAAGAAAGTAAATATGAGATGTCTGTTGGAGTATTCAGGTAAGAGCCAGTGGACTGTTTGTTCTGTGCTACAGGGACATTGTTAGGGAAGGAAGAATTAGGTTTGATGGGAATTCTCAAAACGGCTCAGAAATGGGATCAGGAAGGAGAGAGTGAAGCATCAGCTTGGAGTGGCCATTTTATAGGAAAAGCATTACCTGAGAGAAAGGACAGTGAGAGGAATGAGCAATAACCACACCCATGCTCAGCACATCATAAGCATGGGGGGAAAAAATAAAGCTCTTGTTTGTGTTAAAGTCCTACCAGTCCTTGGATGAATAAGAACACAAGACAAATACCAACACAACCTAAATACCACCCCCGAGAGAGGGGAACATTTCTTTTTGAACTGTCCAGTGATCACACCAGGCATTGGGGTGAATTCTTCTTGTCTCAGTTTTGAAAGCCAGGCTCATAACTGAACTGAATCAGTCTTCAGGTTCGTGGGTGCCTCTAATTGTATGTTTTGTGAACACTGTCTGCCCAACAAGTTTGATCTGCTGTGTGATGAGGCTAGTTTTGTGTACATGCTCTGCCTACAGGCCAGGCCTCTAAAACGTCATTTAATTATCATGTATAGGGAAAAATAAACACAAACTATTCTAGTGACAGTTTGTTACTACCAAGCTCTAACTGATTGACATTGGATATCAATCTGGCTGCATAAGAGTTTGTCTCCTCATGAAACAAACCTCATTTATGTTGTGGATGATCCATTAAGCAACATAGTCCTACCAGTCTGTTAAATCTCACAGAAGCCTGGACAGCTGAGCCAGTCACAGTGATTTCCCTCGAGATTCATGTAGAGTAAACTTAGTTGGAATTGGGATGACTCATCTCTGCCATCAATTTTTTTGGATTTTCTAAGAATTTTCTCTTATACTGAACTACTATGAAGTTCAAATGTTGTAGAACTAATGTTACCTCTAATGTTTTAAACAGTATTGTGTCCAGCTTTTAACCACGTTGTTTATTATGAACTCAGTTTCCTATTCGCCCTGATTTAAGAGCACCTCTATATTCATAGAGCATTCTCTTTGAAAACCCAGCATGGCAAGAAGGACTTCTAATTTTAGACTCTCCAAATTGGTAACATGCCCTCAAAACAGGAGTCATTGATTGGCATGTATCCTTAATGTAATATAATACACATTATGTTCTTCAAAGAGCTGCTTAGCTGACTTTCTGGCAGTGTTGCTGCTGTGTTTTTCTATAGCTATTTTTCTTTCTTTGTGCTACTTCTAATGGTTTCATGTAAAGCTGATCATTTTACTTTACTTCTAATATGAATTATTTAAAAATAGTGATGATTCTGAATAAGAGTCATACTGAGCTCCATAAAGTACCTCTTTTTTTCCCATTAAATCCCTGTCTGCAGCTATTCTTTGGTATAGGCTGTATGGAGGTAAGAGAAAGATGTAAAATTTAAAAATATAAAAAAACCCCCACATAGCTACAAGGACTCTGATACTTTTACAAATTCAAAACACTGTTATGTTGTGACCATTTTCACCTTGTCAGCTTGTTTCTTCAAAGTGTTCTGGCCTTAATAGAATGTATTTGCTAAAATGTTTTCTCTGAATTGTCAAACTACCACTGTACTCAGTTCTGTCTTAGTCACAGAGTCATAGAATGGTTTGTGGTGGAAGGATCTTAAAGCTCATCTCATTCCCCTCCTGTCATGGGCAGGGACACCTTCCACTATCCCAGGTTGCTCCAACCTGGCCTCAGACACTCCAAGGATGGGGCAGCCACAGCTTCCCTGGTCAGCCTGTGCCAGGGCCTCACCACCGTAACAGGGAAGAATTTTTTCCTAATATCTACTCTAAACCTACCTTCTTTCAGTTTATAACCATTCCCTTTTGTCCTATCTGTAAATGCTCTTGTAAAAAGTCCCTCTCCATCTTTCTTACGGGCTCCCTTCAGGTACTGGATCTCTACGACATCAACCAGCACCCATTCAATGTCATCAGTACAGAGAGGTGGTACACAATTGTCTTCAAGTTTTTTCCTTAAACTGTCATTTTCAGTTTTCTTTCAGCACATTATTATGTTGTTCCTTTATTCCTCTCTTTTAAGAAACTGGCTCATAAATGCCACATTTGTCTTTCAGCAATCCATATTTGCACTCACATCTGCCTTTTTCCTTCCTTTCTGAAATTGAAGAACTTGTGCAATTCTTACACATTTTTCATTTCCAGGTTAAAACTATCAAAAAATTAAGTAAGCAAACAAAAATCAGAATCTGCCTCGAGATTCTGGTTTTACTGCAGTATCATTTAGTTGATGTTGGAAGAGTTATTTCTGATTTGTACGAGTGTAAATTTATAATCAGAACCACACTTTGAGGCCTCGATCCAGCTAAGCATTTAATTCCCCTATTCTCCATAACAAGCTTATGCAAATAGTTTCTTGGTTGGCTGGCTGCTTTTGTTAATGAATGTGATGCATCCCTGTGTGTTAACAGGCAGCTGTTTGTTGCAGAGTAGCTTCAAAACATGTTGTTAGTGGATCTGGGCTGGAAATGGTGATCTAGGAAAGCTGCACGTAGCATAAACACAATGGCCACAAACTATGGCACCTTGTTAGCTGTGAGGAAGCCAATGAGTTTTGCCAAAACTGAGAAGAGGGAGATGGAAAGACACTCACTCATTAAAGCATGTGATTGTTGAGCAAGACGAGTGGACCACTGCTCTGTGGTTGACAGGTTCTGGAATCTAAAGAGAATGTCAGGTGTGGAGAGACTTTGTGGTATCTGTTATTATTTAAGTATTTGGAGATGAAAGTAAAATTTGAGAGCAAGCCACAAATTAGCAATTTGCTCACGGCTGTATCTTCCTTTTCTCTTCTGTATGAATTTTTATATAAATTAGAAGAACATTTGATCCAAGCTATGTTTATTGTTTTTCTGCTTTTCCCAGGCTACTCTTTATAGAGACATCCTCTTGGGCTTCAGATTAACTGTATGAAATAACAATGTCCTGCTGCTGGGTTGGTTTATTTGAAAGTCCAAGACTTTCAAAATTCATCCCCAAATTAGTAGAACTGGCTGAAATGCTACAAATGCTGAAATGCTACAAATTGGCCGCAAAAACCCCCTGCAACGTTATAAGCTGGGGGCAGAGTGGCTGGACAGTGCCCAGGTGGAAAGGGACCTGGGGGTGCTGATAGATAGCCAGTTCAACATGAGCCAGCAGTGTGCCCTGGTGGGCAAGAAGGCCAACGGCATCCTGGCCTGCATTAGGAACGGTGTGGCCAGCAGGAGCAGAGAGGTTATTCTGCCTCTGTACTCGGCACTGGTGAGGCCACACCTGGAGTACTGTGTCCAGCTCTGGGCCCCTCAGTTTAGGAAGGACGTGGAGATGATTGAGCGTGTCCAGAGGAGAGCAACGAGGTTGGTGGAGGGTATGGAGCACAAGCCCTACGAGGAACGATTGAGGGAGTTGGAACTGTTTAGCCTGGAGAAAAGGAGGCTCAGAGGCGACCTTATCGCTCTCTACAACTTCCTGAGAGGAGGTTGTAGTCAGGCGGGGGTTGGTCTCTTCCACCGGGCAGCGACTGACAGAACGAGAGGACACAGTCTCAAGCTGCGTCAAGGGAGGTATAGGTTAGATATTAGGCAGAAGTTTTTTACAGAAAGAGTAATAAAGTTTCAGAATGGACTGCCCAGGGAGGTGGTGGAGTCACCATCCCTGGATGTGTTTAAAAAAAGGCTGGATGTGGCACTTGGTGACATAGTCTAGTCTAGTTGAGGTTTTAGGGCAAGGGTTGGACTAGATGATCTTGGAGGTCTCTTCCAACCTTGTGATTCTGTGAAATCTGTAGAGTTAAGGGCTGGTTTTCCCCTCTTGAATTTATGTGACATTTCTTGCTGATGATTGAGTGCTGTCACTGTGGGAAGTAGGGAAAGTGGGGATGAGATAGAAGCAGCCATGACCATAAGGGTGGGAGATACACAGAGCAATGTCATTAGTAATGTATCACATGCCAGAACTAACTCTATTTACATTTAAATACATACATTTACCATATTTGAAAGCCAAACACTGCATTAATTTCTTTGGTTCTTCAATCTTCGGATGTGCTTTTTGCCAGAACCTGTTATTAGATGTTGTGTGTAGACTTGTATTATCTGACTTTCTGACTGGCTGCAACAGGAGCTTTAACAATGTTGGCAGCATGAAACTAAGAGTAAAACTAATACCATAAGACATGAATATGTATAAAGATATTACATTCAGTTCTGGTAGGGACTCTTTTTGTGCTTTGAAGACTATGGTGCTGTGAAATAGAGATTTTTTTGCAACAACTTTTCAATTTATGTTTAATTGACTTTCTGTAAAATCATCTGTATTTTCATATGGTTTTTTTCTCCTAAAAAGCTATATGTGCATTTTCTGCATTTTTCTAATAAGATGATAAACAGTGTGTGTAAAATGAATAAATATAAAAATAAGACAGATAGGAACATCTGTTCATAGAAATTACTTGTTTTAAATTTGCTTATTAGTTTGTTTTTTTTAATTTTACCAGGTCTGCTTCTTCAAGTCAGTTTTTTGAAAATCAGCAGAGGGAGAAATAGGTGACATTAGGAGAATAATTGTACTCTACTTATTTCTAATAAATAACAAGTTTATTAAATATAATATGTAAAATGAAATAATAAGAATATATCCCTGGTTGGGCCAATCTGACTGCACAGAAACAGAGACAAGATTTCAGTACAAAAGGGGTAAAACTGGAGTCATTTCAGCCCCAAAGATGAATTAATAAAATTACTGTGTTACTGGGGAAAAAGACAAAATCCCAAGTGGGTTCCCCCACACGTGTGCACGTGTGGTTGCACGCCTGAGTCATGAACCACATGCATTGAGCAGCACATCAACACATGTGCTGAGGCACAAATACAACCTCCCCATCCAATATATTCAGTGCCTTTCAGCAATTTAGTCCTGAAAGATCCTTTTGACTCTTCGAGTCTTGTAAACAAACAGAAGTCTCTTTGGTTTCTTTATTCTCAAGCTCTAGTTCAGCTCAGGGCATCGGCGCTGGAGAAAATTTGGATGGAATAACAATAGATTTCTCTTTTGAATTCATGAAACCTTCCCTTAATGAAATTTGTTCCAACATCTTGAAAGTCACAGGCTGTAGTTGTTTACCGGTAGAAAAGGCTGCTGCCCTTAGGAAGGTTGTTTATTTTCTTGACCTGTTTCAGTGAGCTTTAGGATCTTGGTTTCTGTGCTTAAGCTGGGAGCAGGGCGTTAAGAAAGCACGAGAGGGAGCTGGTGAGATCCTCCAGGCACTCCTGCTCCTGGCCAGTCCCACAGGGCTCTCCCTCCTGAGCAGCATCTGAGCATGGGAAAATTGAGGGGAAAGATTTTGAAGGAAGGTAGTAGCTCATCTCTGTTTAAGAGAAAACAGATCCTTCCATTTGAGGAATTGCTGGAGAAGGGCAAAATTTCCCTTTGGCATCTTTTTTTCTTGTTGTTGTTGTTAATAAAGTATGTAGAATAAAATTATCTAAATAAATAAAATTCACCTCCAGTGAATCCTAAGCTGCTTTTCTACCAGGAGCTTTCCTATGGTGCCTTATAAATGCCTTCTCTTCCCTATTCATGTTCCCTCTTCCTCTGCCCTCCTTTGATTTTGTCCCAGGACAAACATAGAGCATCTAGGATCTTATTTAGATGGTGAGTAAAACTATGAATATTGCATTGGACGCCCACAAAATGAGTAAGTAATAAAAGAATTTCTTTATGCACACACACACAACTCATTTGGTGTTTGCCAGGGACTGTTTCAGAGATGCTGCAGCTGCTTCAAAGGCATCTGTAATAGTAAGGGGNGTGAAGACTCAAAGCAGGTTTCAGCTGGGATCAAAAGTGCAGGGAAGCAGTTCAGCAAGATGGTACTCCAGCCTGAAATAATCTTTTTCAATATAATCCATGAACATCTTCCTGTTTGCTGTGGATAATATCTCTTAGTAAGGTGTTAATCAAAAGAGATCTTACTAAAACCCAGCTTTTTGACATGTTTATTTTTGTTGAGTATTCTGCTTTATTAACTAACCAAAGAGAAATCAGAGGAAGCATGCACCCTGCAGGGTTATATATATGTTATAAAGAGGTTTTTTATAGAAGGGTTAGAAGCCTTTTGTTTCTGATTGTCGGTTATTTGGAAACTATATGTAGAACCTCTAGAAATAAAGGGGATGATTATGTTTTATAGGCAAGAGGAGATTAATAAAACTCATAATGCTCAAAGAAACAGCTGTTTCTCTGTTCTGTAGTGCTTCTAAACCCTCATCTAATGCTGAGTGAGTCAGCTGGGAGACGCCACTAGTGTTAAAAAAGAATTAAATGGAAAAGTAGTGGTTATTATTTGAAAACAATTATTCTCTAATTGTGCTTTGAGGAGAGGGAAAGAAGAAAGAAAACTGCTGGTAAAACAATTTATAATTGGAACAAAGTATAGATTAAGAAGAAAAGATCTTTTAAAATAAAGACTTCCTAATCCATAAGCAGAGATGAAGCAATGGCAATAATGCCTTTATTAGTCTGGTTTTAAAAGGCTGCATCATTCACAAGTGGCATTGATGCAAATGAGTGGAGTCAGGCTTTCTCCTGGGGCTGGTGTCAGGGCTGGGAGGGCAGAAAACTCCACCCACCATCCCAGCTCTGCTGTTCCTTGGAGCAAGGCACTGCATTTCCTCAGGCCTTCTCCTCACCCAGCCAAGCCTTCACTCTGTTTTTCACTTCAGCTCAGCCCTCTAGTAAATGTTGAGGTTCAAAGCAGATACATATGAAATGTGTGGCTCCAACTTCAGTTGTTGAGCGTGGTATAAAATTTATTGTCATTTCTATAACTTTCTTTTTCTTTACTTTTTTTCTGTTGCCTGGAACATCTGTAGGATTTTGCTGTCTGACTGGCAGAGGGAGCAAATAGACTTTGGATCTCCCTCGTGCACTTACCATTAGAAGTGCATATATTTAACAGTTATGGCCTGCAGTGACCTTAAGCCACATGATGTAATCTTCATTCAATTTTTAATAAAGGCAGAATTCCCATCAAGTCTGGGGGTTGTCAATGTGGAAGACATGTCAAGATTTACTCAATAGATTATAAAATATTCTGCTCTGGTGCCTTCTGTTCTTTCAATAATGTGTTTTAAAGGCATCTCTGGAAATGCAGGAATATTCTTTGATTTGATAAATTAATGGGCTTTTCCTCTTAGTCTTTATAAAAAATTTTGATCTCATAAATACCTCTAAATTTAAAATGATATCTTGGTAACTGTGTCCAGCATGACTACTTTTACTCCTTGTCCTTTTGTTTAGTTTCATTTAATTTAATTTTAATTTTCTAACATAACACTCTGATTTTTGTTCAAACTAAACAGCCAAATCTAAACAAGGACAGTAAAGGCAAATTCATCTCTACTGCTAAGTTTTCTAGGGATTTGGCATTCAGGAATTCATGGGTTACTCTTATTTTAAAAAGGGAGAAAGAACCAAGTAAAAAAGACAAACAGCATTTCCATCAGAGGAAGCACTGGTAAAGTACTGATTGCTTCAATCTCTCCATTTTCCAGCTTCTTGCCTTCCCAGTTGCCTGAAAAACTTGCCAGAAATTAGATTCTCTTCCTGGAGCCCAACATTTTGTGTAATTTCAGATTGTGTTAAAGGTGTGATAAGATAATGAGTGGTAAATTCAGAAAAGTGCTGGGTTCCCCTCTTTTTCCCAGTGGTCACTGTCTCTATTTCGTGCCTATTTTGTAGACAGTGCTACATTTCTCAAAGTTCACTCTGAAAGAGGTTGAAAATAAATGAAGAAGACCTTCTTGGGGGCAAAGAAAGTAATTTATTAGTCCTTAAGGCTGAAGTATATAAATCTAGAAGGCCTTCGAGGGGCTAAAGAAAATAAATTAAACCTAAAAAGATGCTACTTCAGGGACAAAGATTTATCATTTGGAGGCATATGAGGACTATACTCATATTCCAAAGTTTCATAAGGGAGCCTCTTTGTTTCTTCTCTGAAAAATCTATTAGGTGCAAAAATACCAAATCCATTCCAAGATTTAAAGTCCCTGATGTTTCCTCACTCCTTGAAAAAATTGCTGTCCCCTTCTTCTGTGGAATTAAGCTGCTATGCCATTTCCATTGCAGAATGTTTTGCACAGAAAAAGTAAATTGTGCTATTCCAGACTGGCAGATCTTTTGATTCCTCATTCATTCCTGCTACCACACTACAGGAGCTTTCTGAGGCATATGGTGCAGGTGTCCCTCTGTCACCAGAAAAACAGGGAGTTTACCTGATTTTGTAGCCTAAATGCCTTCTTGTGAGTCCAGTGCATGTGACTTCTTTTGGAGCAGGAGCTGGAAACCAGTCCTTATAGCCAACAGTGCTTCCGAGCTGGGCAGGCTGGCAGCAGAAATCTCATGGGATGCAAAGAATTCCATGTCTGATCCTTCCTGTTATCCATCTTTCAAACCCCTTATGGAGTCAGGGATTGGAGGGATTCTGCAGAGCATGGAGGATTTTGTGTTATATCTGTCCCAAAGATTTTACTTTCCCTGATACTGCTGGAGTAGTAGCAATAGAGGTGCTGCTAGGGATATTTCACCACTGACAGCCTCCCCGGGATTTAATAGAGGAGAACTCTCTCTAGAATTTTCTGTTTTCCCAAAGAAAATTTTATTTCTACAGGACTTAGTCTGTTGATGGGTGCATTTCAATATTGTTGATTCATTCCTCCCTTTTAGCCTACTTTTTTTGGAGAAAAAAAAAATCAGCCCTCTAGTGTGTGCCAAATTCCAGAAAATTCTGTAATCCAAAGGATCTTTCACCTAGTCTGATGCAGAGAGAAAGGCACCAGGCTCATGCTGGATTTGCAAAGTGTCCCCAGTTCCTTCCTCTTTGCCCCAGGAAGCTGCATTCCCTCTGTTTGATGGACAGAGGAGCTCCAGCTTCAGGAGGTTGGCCCAACCGCTCTATTATTTCTTTCTACACAAAGGAGAGACAAAAGCAAGTTATAATGTACAAGCCCTGGATCAAACGGTTCAGCATTTACTTTATTTGACCTTCCAGAGTTTGAGTTGTGTTAAATTGGCTCTGTGAGACACGGCAGCCCCAAGAACATGCCTGGGGGAAGTCAGAACTCTGTTTTGCAATTCTGCCTCTGGCTGACAGCGGTAAAAAGTGTTAACTAAGTATTCTAAATGGGTAAATAACAAAATAAAAAAATAGAAAATTATAGACAGCTGCCCGTGAAGTACTGAGTGAATTAAGGCTTTCTACATGCAGAATTCAGTTCTTTTTCATACTTTGTGTTTGATTCTCTGGTCATCATATAAACCAGCCTGGGAGCCCAGAGCAGTAGGCAGCAAAATCCTCTTTAAGTCCCTCATATTCTTGTTGTTTTTCTTCTGATCTCAAGTTTTTCTTCTCTCACAGCGATGTGTGCTGTCAGTGCCTGGAGGGAACAGAATTTAAGATGTTACATTGAAAGTTTTACCTTTACTGATGTACAGATCAGGGCTCTTAAACTGCTTTAAATCAGAGAGGGAAGCCATACCCATGGAACTAGCCCTGGGTGTTTTCTCCATAGGACTGAACTTGTAATGCAACAATGGTTCTCCAGCAACTGGGGAGCATCCTGCACCAAGGCATGACCTCCTCCAAAGCCTAGTTTGCTCTCATCCATCTTCAGAGACCTTTCTCCATCCCCCTCATAACATCTAATATGAAGGGCCAGAAATATTCCAAGGGACTGAAACATTGCAGTAACTTGGGGTTTGTAGACCTTGTTTGCCAAGCTCTGAGATTGTATTTGGTGCAGTATGAGCAAGAGAAGAAGCGTCCCTGTGACCAGAAGCTGTTTAGCTCATGCAGGTGACAGAGGCCTGGGAGGACTCGTGGAGGTCCTTCCTAGGTGCTGAAAGGATGAGAGGCAGTAAAAGAAGCCAGAAAAGTGCAATTTTCCCTCACAATATCATCCAGAATAATTGTGTTACCATAGTGATGAATAATTAAGAAAAGCTCTCTCCCTTCCAATATGTCACTTTCTTGCCTGAAGGAATTTTGTATTATTTTTCAGGTGATATCAGTTAGATTCAGTTTGAGTTATGAAATGTTATGTAACAGGGATGTCTGTATTTCCTACTCCAATGATAAACTGAAGTGTGGCTCCTTCAAATATTTAATATAGATTGGCCTACAGAGCAATTCAGGAAAACTGCAGGCCAGGCAATGGTTTGGTTTTGTGAGTTATCAGCAAGAGAAAACATATTTATGGTCGAAAAAAGCTTGTAGCCTAACAGTGAGATTTTATTCTGCTCCACAGACATTAACAGACGTAATGAATGAAGAATTCCACTTAATATTTTGGATGCAGTCACAGAAAGGAAAGGAGCCACATAGCCATTCCACTTCTCATTTCAGATAGGGAGGGTACACCTGGAGTTTTAACTTTGTGTTTGATTAAGAAGGCAAGCACTCTAACACGTGCAGAGGGGAAGCAGGATGCACCAGGAATGCAGCTGGCACAGCTCCTCCAAGCAACCCTTTATCCAGCCTAAGCCACTCTCCACCCTGTTCTGCTCCTGGGAAACACAGAGCTTCTTAATAAGTTTTTGTACTCATCAAGAACCATGATGTGTTCTTGAAACAGATGCCATGTATATTTTTTACACTCTCTGACATAAGACAATAGTTTTCAGTTTCTCATTTTCCTGAATTAACACTCATCCTGGGATCTTAAAGTCAAGCTGAATTTTTCCTGGTTTGCATACTGTTGCTGCTAGTAATGATGAATTATTCAGAGGGAGCTAAACAAATGAGCCTATTCATGAGTGCAAATCAGATATCAGTTAACTTTTCAGGAGCTTTACTGTCCAGAGGAATTTTTGATATGGAACAGAACTGGCCAAAAACTGTTGTGTTGAGGGACCTTACTGTGATCAAAAACATTTCAAAACTATTTTAGTGAATGAAACATTTTTGCCTGGTTCCATTTCTGTAAGGATTTACAGTACAAGGCAGATACCTCTTGCCACAAAAATCAGGTATTCCTCACTCAGTCTATGGAGTCAAGTTGCGCTGAAGCAATTCAGCAGCAGCATTTGACTCATTAAAAAGTGATGACCATTGCGGCCACTGGAGCTTGAGTCCTGTGATTTGTTGTGACTGTGCAAAGCCCACTGGAATCAATGTCTGTTCACAGTGCAGGATCCACTGCAATGACACAAGGCTTTGGATTCCAGGCAGAGCAAGGATTGTTGCAGCAAAAGAATCAATAATAGTCCAAATGAATCTTGGCTAGAACAGCAGGTTGCTCCTGCTGTGAGGAGCGCCCAGAGCTCTCCACTACATCTCCTTGTAGTGACAACAGCTATCAAACATGCAGTGCCACATTTCAAAATTCAGCAATAACACTTCCATCTGAAATTCCACAAATACTGACTAGGTGATTTAAACCCCAATGTTTTTCTTCTGTCTTGCAAACTCGTGCTAATGCTGACTTTCTCCTGCGTGGCCTGTTGATTTATATGCATTGACACAGACAGATATGTAGAAAGAGAATTCTTTTTTTCAACTGGAAATAAGACTAAAGATGTTCTTTCTGGCTTTTAACACAACCATTAGCAAAAGTTACAGCTCAGGAGAAGACCTTTCCTAGGCTTTCTTCCATGAATCCTGTCATAACACCTTTCAGATCTATATGCACATTTAAGAATTAGGACACCTGTAGTCAGACTCCCTGGTTTTACTGTTTTAAGGCACTAAATGTTGGGTCTTTGCTATACTTCTCTGCCTGAAAAAAGTAGTGCAAATATCTTCATCTGTTGCTATTTTTTCATTGAGCACAAACAGTTGGACTTCCCTCCAGCCTTGCATTTATTACCAAAAAAAAGCATTTAGCCATAGAATACAAAAATTCATTTAAAATTCATTTCCTCTCCAGAAAAAGCAGATGTACAGTTATGAATGAGTAACCTACGGGGCAAAATGAACTTTTGCCTTGTAAGAGAAGATCCCTGCTGTCATTCCTCCCTCCTCCCCTTGATGTGTTCAATTCTTTCTGGGGCTGCACATTGTAAAACCTACAGAAGATCAAATCTCTCCCTGATTTGGTTTTATTATATAAAGGCAGTGCATTCAAGTAATTTGTGTCATGCTGCTACCCTGCTCTCACTTGGTGTAATCTGCTTCAGGAGACATTAACAAAAGCACAAGTGTGACATCTATTGACAGCTCAGGACTCAGACCTGGCAGGACACAGCAGCCTGTTTGCTGCAGCAGGAGCAGTAGAAGGTCTGCAAGAGCCTCTCTGCTGCAGGGCTCACTCCAAAGAGGTATTAAAGCAGAGCTTTACAGCAAAAGGCCAATGTTGAGTTTGAGTTTCAGGTGGTTTTTTTGTGTTCAATTTAACCCAAGTTCTGCACAAACCTCCGGAAGAACAATCCATCTGAGACTATGAGACACAAAAGATACCAGAAAACCCTTGAGCTCCAGACTTCTGCAGGGGCACAGCAGGGAAGTAGTGCTTTATGCTTCTGGTGTTCATATGCTCTTTCCCAGGCATTTGTTATTGGCTAATGATTAATGCATCCATCCCTGGGGGGCAGTGCTTGCAAATGTGTGTTAACTCTAGAAATACCACAGTTATCTGAGCTGGAGGAACCTGAGGAACCACCACTGCTGCAATGAGCTATCTGCAGTTCTGTTGTGTGTTGGCCACTCGCCAAATGAGGATACTGGGCAAAACAGACCTTCCTTCTAGCCTGGCACAGCTGGTCTTGTGTTTAAATTGAGCTGAAGGAATGAACATCACTTACAGTGTCACAGTCTCTGTATGGCTGATATTTTGTCTTTTGCTGTGGCTAGAGAAGACTGGCTGGAAGTGCCAGACTCCCTAACTCCATTCCCTGTACTATGCACAAACAGAGAACTTCTTGAACCATCTGTTGAAATTTCCCTGAGCTATAATTGCCCTCATTCTAGTAGGACCTGATTTTTCTGGGACTTCATTTCTGGCAAATCAAGGGGTATTTGCACTCTAAGTCAGACTCTGAAACTGGCAGAGAGATGGCCTTCTCTTCATAGTGATCCCAAGCATCATACTTGGATTTAAAGGCAAAATTTTCTATACGTCACCTCAATTCAACTCTTGTAATTCCACTTCCACCAAAGAAAGCCTTCTCTTAGTTTAAGCAGGCTTTCCTCGTGGCCTGGCACAACTTTAGACAACAGTAATGTGAGTGTGCACAGAGAAAGGTAGTTTTCCAAGGGCTGTAAACAATCAGCTGGGAGTTAACTGGCAAAGGCTACTTAGTAAGAACTCTGACACATCTTGTGCACCTTTAAAGGGACTCGAATCCCTTTCATAATTTGAATATTTTTGATAGTAAATCACCTTTTGAACTATATTCTGATTTTATTTTTCTACTATGTCATTCCATTGACTTCGAAGAGGTGACTCATACTTTGTCTTTATTTAAGGAAGATTGCAATCAGGCTTCTTATCTACAACAAAACCAATTTTTGCTGAACCTTTGAAAAGGATTCTTAAGGTGGATTCCCAGTGTTTTCAGTGGTAATAGCTTTGAGAGGAATATATGAATCTGGATAGGTCTAGAGATTTTATGCCTCCTTGTCCATTACATTCCTGTCATCAGATGGGTTGGGATTTGGTCTTTAACTTTGAATCTTAATTTAGCCAAATTAAATCATTTTCATTAATTAATCGTAGTTATGATACATTTACATTTATTAGATAACCCAGTTTTCCTGAGTTACCTTTTACCCATGTGTTCCTGAAAGGATGTTTTTTTGTGTATCTTCCACTTCCACCCATGTTAAAAACTAGCTGGGATTGCTGCTTTTTATAAACATGTGCAAGAGTTGTTCCTTCCTCTTCAAATCAAAGGCGTATCTGAAAGGATGGAGAGAAAGTAACCCAGAGACAAAGGTACAAGCAAAATGTCTTCTGTTATTTTGCTTTCTTAAATGTTGCTTGTTCTTAGGAAAAGAAATATTTTCCTTCAATAAATTAATTCACAGTGAAAATTTATGTGTGAAAACGTGGATAAAATATGTGTAATTTCTAAGTTTGCCAGTTTTCTGAGCCCCATATGTTTAGTACCAAAATACAATTACAACACAGGGGAAAGGAGGTGATAGATCCAGGCCATGGTGGGAAATATATGGCTATTAATTTGTAATTTTGTTTTGCTAACTGTGAGACAAGAAGGCTTTCTGCACACTAAATAATGACAGTATTTGGAGCGATAAATCTGAGCATCCTTGTGCTGTCTCCTGCTGCTGAATAAATCTGTTGGTCTGTTACAGGCTAACAGTTCTGTTGATGGTTTTAACTAGGCTGTATCACAGAAAACTGGCCTCTTTCCCTTTAGCTCCACTGAGATCCTTGGCAAAGCATGAATGGAGCTCTGCCTGTACATGAGGAGCAGAGTCAGGCTGTCAGGATGATTCTAACGTGTCCTCAGCCCTCCTGTGCTTGGGACATGCATTTTTTTAAGCTCCCTGCTCTCAGAGCTGAGCACGATGGTGGCTCCTGCTTGGAGCTGTGTTCCCTGTTAGACAAACCCTTCTTTCACTCAGAGCATTCCATTTTGTACTTCCTAGCACCTCCTGTAATATGCAGCTGTGTGAGCTAAAAGACTGGCACAAAAGTTGCACAGACACATAAACAGTATAAGGGCAAAATAATCTGGTATTGCCTTCATCATCTGCTTCTTCACAGCCTAAAGTGAGAATGTCAACAAAAATAATTGAGGAAGTGTGACCATGTGTTAGATTCCTTCAGGAAGAAGCAGTAGGGGCCATAGCTGGTGCTAGCAGTTGTGTAGGCACTATAGGAACAGTCAGAGCACGCATTAAAATAGCATGTTTTAAAGAGATGATCACACATGTTATCTGCCAGCAAAACATTTGTTCAGGGGGTTTAGTTATGGCTTTCACAGAGCAAATCTGTTCGGATTGCTCATAGGTAAATAGGAATCACAACTGTTATTTTGGCATATTAAAGGTTGGTGGCATTTGGTTAATTTGCTGTCAGATGTAGCTTGTAGGAAGGTGATATGGTGACACCAGAGTAAAGTTTTTAATGAATCTTTCCAAGCTTGACCCTGGCCTTGTTGCATGATGAGGTACAGTGGCAGGGACTGCACTCACAGCCTTCCAATGCTTTTTTCCTTGTTTCTTTTGTACAATTGCTCCTCTGTTGACAAACACTTGAAGTATCATGTAATATATTGTTGTGTGTCCAAATACACAGTTTGTTGTGACAGCCCCATTCACAGGGTGAACATCCTAATCTTTAGGCTATTGAAGGGACTTGTCTATGCTCCAAAACACAAGGCCAGTCCATTTCCACTTGTTCAGAGTAGTGGCTGCAGAATTGCAGATGTGGATGCCAAGGGAGATGGAAATCTCTTTAGCACAACCAGAGGCACAAAAATCTGTGGGGAAGGAGTAAGCCTTTGGTCTATTACTCATCTTTGACTTATTATTATTGAATGTGTTAAGCTGGAACATGTTGAATTTGAGCACCCACCTACATTTGCTGACCTGGACAGTCATCCGGGGGTGACCATATGTCTTCTAAGATAAGTCATCTGTAAGCAGATGGAAGTGCTCAGTTGGATACAGATATTCTGATGGCACAGCCTCGTGCCTCAGACCTCAAATTCTTGATTCTTTCAGATTTACAGTCAAATGTTTGAACTCAGTCAAAACTGATGGCCATAAATTCAAACTATCTGAAAGAACAGAAGGAATAACTGTAATAAAAATGAGCTGATCATTTGAAAACATGCCAAAAATACACTCTCTTGTCTGGAATTCATTGGCTAAGATTTTACAACAATTAGAGCTTGAATACTCATTAATTATACAGAGTTCATTCAGAGCAAGTCAGGTAATCTCTGCTTTTCACAGTTGCTCATGAAGGATTGTAATTAAAGAGTCCTCACCATTCTCAGTCAGATACTGTTCTGGGGCAGTGTTTGAGGGAAGACTGGTCCTGGTATTTTTTCCTGTTTGTGGTATTTTTACCTTGTTTTGATATCTTTATTATGCAAGTGAGTTACTTCAGAATTAACATATTACAGGTGATGGGGAGAACAGCCTAGAAGTGTATTTTTATTCTCTAAATTCCCTAAGTTTATAAAAACCAACTGTTGGAAAACCCCAGAATTTTTGAAAAATCAGTACATCTGTGTAAGATTGGGAGAACCAGAGAGCTGGAACACTGTTAAAACTTTATTTCTGGTGGCATAGCTATCGCTAATAGAAGAAAATTGGAAGAAATCATGTGGGGAAATTATTATAGAGTCCTACTCTCATGAGCTTCTTTGTGCCTTCCTCTGCAGCATCTGGATGGTGAAGAAAATAATAGGTCAGACCCTGTTTTTTTATCTCTGTGACAGTTCCCTTTTTTCTGAAGTTACTGGCTCAAAGTTTAAATTGATATTTTTTTGAACTGAAAACATGTCTCAAACACGCTCACCAACTTGCAGTGTGATTTCTATAGTCTTACTAAAGATGAACAGTTCAGTGTTAATTATTGGAAAATGAAGCACGAACTCTGAGTTTGATCCATGAGCTCTCTCTAATGTCAGCAGAGACAGGCAGGCAACTCCAAATGAGATGGTGAAATACTTTTTTTTTTTTAAAGAGCACTGGAAAGAGCAGAGAAAATTAAAAACAACTCAGGGCACCTTCCATGTTGTTGAATTAACTCTGATATGACAGTGATACAGCTGCTCCCTTCTTAAAGTTCAATCTCCTGCTAATTCTCTCCCTCACTCTATCACTTTAGAGAAGACATTACAGCCTATCATAGCCATAATTCACTGGCTGGGACACCTTAAGCACATATTTGCATTGTTCTTATTGTAATGAATTCCAAAGGAGATGTTATAGTTCAACATGCTTGCTCCCATTTAGTCAACAAGTCACAGATAATCTCTGAGCACTGTGAAACGGATAGAAGGTCATGATCATTGCATGGGTGTGGCTTTTTATAAAATTATTCTTAATTTCTTAAAATAACAGGTCTCTTAGGCTCAAACATAACAGAGACATGAAAAGAATTGCTGAGAATCATACCATTCACTTAAACTGAGCAGTAAATGAGCAAAATAGTGATTCTACAATGTGCTCTGCAACAGGAAACAGTGGGTTGCAAGACTTTGTTGAACAATGTCCAGTAGCATGGAGAGTGGTTCTATATTGTTCCTCCGTTTCTCAGTCCCCACACAGGTGTAGATCTTTCTGAATTCACATTACTCGTAGTAGAGTCCAAATATTCCAGCAGAGGATCTCCAGATCTTTGGAGGATGATGCTACAAAGTATAGCAAAGGTGCCCAGATCTGCCTGTAACTACTTTGAAGTGCTGTGAGTTGTTTCTTTATCTGAACTTGCACAGTACAATACTACCTATGGTTACCCACCCATGCTTTTCAAATGGTTTGCTGTATACATTAAGCTTGATGGTATTATATGAATAAAAGGTTGATACGTGTATATCATTATTAAGGTGATGGTTATAACTTGCAGCCTATTACTCTTTTAGTTTTCATCTGTCTTTGGGGACCCAAATAGAAGCTTGAAATGCAAAGGGGAGATGTCAGCCTAAGAAAGGTCCCATGGTACTTCCACATCCATTTGACAAACCCCAGAGCTTATTATAATATTTGGACAAGTGTCATCTGTATATTTGAGTGTTTTCTGAGACAACTCCCTTGGGCAGATGAATGAGATTCAGCCATTACTACCTCTGAGCCTGATTTGCTGTCATTCTGACTAGAAGGAATAGGAAAGTCCACTAGAAATAACAGCCAGAGCATTACAGGACGAGGGATAGATTAGAAAGGAGTTATTGCTGGCACTTTCTATTCTCTCTTGGCCCACACAGCTATTTATTATTCACTTTCCTCTGTGTCTGGATTTATCTGATGACTGACATTCCAATACAAATTGAAATTTAAGCTTTAGATATATGTACATAGTTGCCTCTTCAGGCTGAGGCAGTGTGAGTTAACAGTTAGTCCCTCAATGTCAAACACAAGAGGAGCCAGACTGTGAGAGAAGAAAGTGGTATTATATTTGGCAGATGTTCTCAGTCTTCACAGCAAAGGCATGACACTTACAGTAAGTAGAATTTCCCACAAATTAATGAAATGTTCTGCAAACTTTCCTGTCTGTCCTTTTCAAGTCCTTGAGGTTTTTATACTCTGAAAATGATAACAAGCACTGGAAAGTTGGAGGCCGGTTAATGTTGTCACAGGAGAATAATATACAATGAATTCTGTCTAAATGAGCACCTGATATGAAAGACGTACAATGATAAGAAATCCATATTCACTCTCCACTGCTCTACTCTCCAGTGGTAATATTTATATGCAGATAGCCATGTAAATGAGTATCTTATGAATAACTCAAAGTCAAAGAGAAAAACAAATCCTTCTGTAAATAGATAAAACAAATTACAAGATGTCTTTTAGGATGATCTTCTTTGAATTCATTGTACTTGAGGGGCAAAGGGGGAACTCAGCGTTTTGCAACTGTTCTCAAAATGAATGGAGAGAGACACCTTCCCCTTTCCCATTCTCTTATGGAATTTTTTGTTTCATATGACTCAAGAGGGGATTGGGTACCACTTTAAAGTCAGGAATGTGATATTTAACCTGCTGTGTCATCCACATACATGATCCTAATGAGCATGGAACAAACCCTGCTGGTCCTCATTGTGGCTATGGAAATCAGAGGTTCTGTGGCAGCTCTTAGATATTCCCTTGGCTTACAGAGAAAGGGAAGAAAAGCACTTGGTCCTATGGACCAGAAGGTGAATTTAATAAAGAACCTTCCTACAGTCTGTGAAGGGCATAGAGTGGAATTTATTGGTATCCAAAGACTTATCAAGTGAATACCAAGTTTAATTTCACTCACAGCTTTAATATAGAATGTATTGTCAGCTTTCATGCTTCTGTTTAGCTACTGACAGCAGTTGCAAGAACAACTTTGTTTTCAATAGAAAAAAGTTCAAAACAGTTGTTTAAGTTGCAAGGTGAAACACTGTGTTTAAGTTTCTCTATGTAAGTTAAGTTGTGCCTACTGGTTACTCCCTTGTCTTCCCTGAGTGAAGAGGGGTGCTGGAAAGGGGAGAAAGAGTTATTGAATTATTCAGGTAAAAGCTCCAAGTGGGAAAATGGAGATTTTGTCACAAATTTACTTGTCTTTTTTTGCATGATTTTCATACCCTACAATTGTACTGCATCAGCAGGTGAAAACTTCCCTGCTACGCCCTCGCCACAAGTCAGAGTTTAGATGAAAATGTCCTTGTCATGAAAACATCATTGTGCTTGGCCTCCCCTTGATGAGTGGTCAGAGAGCAGGGCTGAGACATGGCAGCTGAGAAAGTGGAATTAATGCTCTGGTGATACCTGTTATACAGAGCAGCTAATTATTACAGCCCATCCCCTCTCACCTGGATTCCTCTTGGCTCAGTAAAATCCCAGCAAGTCATTCAATACATATTCCCCCTGTAGGCTTCATATCTGGGGACCACATTTACCTTTTGATCTCTGTCAAAGAAACATTTATGTAAATTTAAAATTAATTAATATCATGCAGCTAAATCTGAACCCAATGGATTAGATTAAAGTTTATCCAATAAGAGCAGGAAGTCTGATCCTTTGAATATAAATGACTGCATCATCTGCATGAGATTTAATTGAGAAAACTGCATCGAAAAGGCAAATTAAATACCAAGAGCACAACAGATCTTCCACAGTGAAACACCGTGGGAAGTGAAAAACCATCTGTACAGAGTAGAACAGAATGACATTTTTACATCATGTCAGCCAGATAATATTTTCTCTTTCATCCATTATCTATGTTAAACATTTTGATAAGACAGATAAATTAATGTACATTTGACTATCACTTGACATTAGTTAAGATGATGAAAAGATTATTGCAAACTCAAAATGACACATGAATTTTAAATAGTTTCAAATTTACATTGTTTCTCTAATCTTTTCTGTACTGAGACAGACAGAAATGTAGATTGTTAAGAGTGTTATTTAGAATTCCTACCAAACTTTTAGTCTGGGAAAAAAATTCTGGAGCCATAGATTTGCACAAGTCCAAATGTTCATACCACTTGTTTTCTAAAAAATGCATCAATATAGTTTCATTAGGAGTTCCAGTAAAATTAACCCCACTGTTAATAAATACATTTAAAAATTACATTTCACAGCATATGTTTCAAAACCTCAGAAATGCTGCCATCTGTTTTTGTCTGGATTCTGAAATAGCCACAGTCGAGCAATACTGTCAAAGCCCTGTAGCATCCATATGCCTTTAAATCAACAGACAATTCTCAACCAGGATTGCCAATGCCATATGGACTAATGTCATTTTCTTATTGATTCACACAAAACTACCATGTGTGCTCTGGGTCCAGATTCCCAGGTAGTTCAGCAGAAAAACTCAGCATTCGAGTCACTGCTTCTCATATATAAGTTTCTTTATAAGGTAAAAGAGAGCAGAGGCAGCAAGGGTGTGATATCCATGAGGTCCAGAAGCTCAACAGGTTACAGATATGTTACTACAGTTTAAGAACATTTTCTCAAAAGCAATGTGGTATTTTAGTGGGTTTTACTCCAACAGTAGCTACATCTTTGGAATAGACTTCCCAAGATTAACTGAGCTCCGTTTACACGGACCAAGACAAGGTGCTGCTGTTTTTAAACAGCCATTAATTTCTTTTTAACACAGTATAATACACCCCACACAGGGATACTGGTTAGTGAAAATAGCTCTGTTTCTCTAAGCTGTCAGCATGCTTCTGGAGTGTACAAAGACTCCTCAGAGTTAAAAATAATGAACTGAGGTATCCAAACAATTATTTATTTTCAAATTGGTGAAGTGCCATTTTCTCCTCAGTTCAGGAAATTAACCTCCCCGAAAGCCAGCTTGCTCTACACAAAATTAATAAAGCAGAGCATGCTGGCAATAACTTGCACATGTTTATTTATGTGGGATGTCTCCAGCTAGAAAGGCTAAGATGAAAAATTGACTCAAAAGGCTGAGCTCCAAGGGGATTTACTCCTGAGTTGGGCCCATTTTCATGTTGTTTAAAATCAGAATATAGTCTCCTCTGGAGACAATAAAAATTAAGCTCTTTTATTATCACCTTTCCCTTTTTTATCCCACGCACATACCTAACACTTTCTTTTAGAAAAATAAGGTAAAGAGATTTGCCATCCAGTCCTAAAGGAGAAAACAAGGGGGAAAAGATGATGAGTACCAAAAACAAGAAATAATTTTCTCCATATTGTTCCACTGAATCTTTGCATGGTTTAAACTGAAGTTGGTGTTCATTTTAAATGAAATTTTGTCCCAGCTTGTGTACTTGCATGAACTGCTGATTTGGATTTGCAAGACACCTGCAGTGTTTAGAGCACTGTAGCACCCAATGAAAGGTCCCTCAAGGCAGTTCTCAAAGTTAACCTCAAAGTTAAGCCGAGATACTCCAAAATTAATTCTCTTTATCAGCCAAATTTAAATTTGATGTGAAGGCTGAGAGTGATAGAATAAATTCCCTGGGATACTTTCCTTGCTTTGTTGTGTTTACCCTCACTCTGTTTCTCTCCTTGGGGAACACGCCTTAACCAAAATCCCAGTTCATATTTATAACAGGTCTGTTATTTCTGTGTCTTCTCTGATGGCTTTTCATTGTTGGCACCAGTCAGAATATAGGATCTAGCTTTAAACTTGGCTTTGAAAAAGCCGTGTCTGCACAGCCTTTACATTTCTCTGCTGGGTGCTGCAGGTACTGAGCCATCTGGGGAGTTTGCCTGCTGCAGGGTACTGCCCAGGCTGTGCCAGCAAGGACAGGCTGCTCAGGGCAGCTGGGAGGATCCCAGGGGCACAAAAATGTCTTCAAGGGTTGAGAAGCGAAGAGATAATGCTTGATGGCATCTTCCATGTAAGAAACTGGCAACTGAACTCGAGTCCTTTCTCCCCTGGGCAGGTGCTGTTTTACAGGTGGGATATCTACATAAGAAGGGATGTCCTGGGCACTAGCAGTAATCTGATGCTGGAGAGAGAAACTGGCCAAGAGTGAATATGAGTGCTGCACAAGGCAAAATAGTATAAATTTGGGGCCAAAGTGGATGCCCATTCAAAACAGGGCGTTCAGGTGTTATCCTACATGCTACTTCTCAGCTTCTTTCTTGAATCATATCAGCATTAGGCATCAACAGGAATTTCTGTGCATGTAGAGACTGTATTTCAGGGTAAAGACAGACAGACAGCATTTCATAAATCTTCAGATTGTCACCCTCTTCTCCTTTTCCCTCCCTTAATTACACTGAAGACTGGAGTCTTTTATCAAAAATAATTCCAGCTGACTTTTCTCTCAAAATGAATCCAGTTCATCCAAAATTACCACTCTGTCAAAATTCCTAAGTGTAATAAAATTGCAGGGGTGTCATAATGTCATAACCCTGGGAAGAGGTAGTACTGCATGTACCAGGTCTGACCCACTCTGGCTTTGAAATGTCTCCTTTTGAAATCCTAATAGATGCTGCTGTGATCATGTCAGAAGTGCAACAGAAATAGCTCCTGCTTTGCCTGTAGCTACATAGACTCTGGAGACATTCAGAGGCAACATTCACATGTGAATCAGGAGCTCGGTACACATCCACATCTCCAGCCTGGATTGCTGGGGTTGGCTTCGAACTCAGGGAGTCTGGAACGCACTCAGACAGCAGCTCATCTCCCCTCCTTTGCTGGGGTATATTGCCATTGTTGGCAGGAGGTTTAGTCTTCTACTATCAGTAAACTGGAAGTGCCACAGGTGTCAGACAGGCTTGCAGGATTTTCCAAGGCATGTGTAGCCAGGAGTTAAGAGGATGAAGAGCAAAGCTGGAGGGAGATTGTGTGTGACTGAGCTGCCAGCACAGAAATGAGCTCAGAAGGGCCGTGTGTGTTTTCTCTCTGGCTGAAATCCTCTGACCAGTTTTCTGTTCTTTCATCTGAGCAAACCTCAGAAGCCTTTTGTTCTTTTACATCAAACCCGAGTTGCACAGACATGACTTCTAGTAACTCTTCTCAGCCTGGGAGTTTTTATTTTTGTGCCAAAGGTGTTCTAGAGCAGCCTGAATAAATGTTGGTACCTTGTTATGCTACACAACGCAGTGATCAACAACACCTTCACTTGCTCTCATACAATCTAAATAAGAGAGATCCTCTTCTGTGCCTTTTCTGAAACGGGGAATAGGCACAGTGAGAGTGGGATTAACCTGAGGCTATGGAAAAGCCAAGAGCCCAGTAGAGATAAATCTGAGACTGATGCTTTGACAGGGAATCTCATCACTAGCTAAGGATAAAAAAGCCATTAAAACCCAGTCATTGAATGCTGTTGTTTCCTGGAACTGCCTGAAACCAGAATATGCAAAGAATATATGCATATATCAGGATATTCTTTTAATTAGTTTTACTCCAAAAATTCAGACTAGCTTTTGGGCAGAGGCTTTGATTTCTTCTTGAACTGAATTCATGTGATTGCCAGGAAAGGCAGTTCAGTTTCATTTTCCTTGAAGTCAACAGAACCAGTAACTTCAAAAGCAGAAGCAGGCCCTAAATTAGTGGAAACCATGCAGCTTATCCCTGACCAAAATGACAATTGTTAATGCACTTTCACTGAGGGCTTGGACCACCACTAATGCTTAGTTTTCAGGGTTCAGTCCAGTTAGGTGGATAACTTAACACCAATTATTTGATAGCAAGTGAAATGAAAGTCTGATTTTCAAAAATCATTACTAATTTCTGCCCTAGTTTTCAACTCTTCCCTTATTAGAAATACTGTCTTTCATGTAGTTTCCTTTATAATGATTTAATCTGCAGAGAAATTTAATGTATTCTCTTTGATAGCCTCCCTGCAAGTCTCGGTCAGAATGATCTCACAAGCAATCTTAGACACCAGTATTTAAAAATCCTTCAAGTCTTTAATTCTGTGAAGGTGTTAGAAATATGTTACTTGGTTTGATACAGATAATGCATCCCCGAATTGTGAGATTTATGGGGTGCATTTTATTTGCTGCCTTCAAATGGAAGTTGTTCCTGTTCCTGCAATTATGGGACCAGATTTCAAGCACTGTGAAACCTGGAGGCACCAAGACTTAAAGGAGCTAGAGAGTCTTTTGTTTTGCTAAAAGAAGTAAAGTGAATGGAACATTAGACTGCAATCAACCCTGAAGAATGGTAGGGAAAATCCTACATTTTTTAGAGTATGTCCAGATACTGCTCAGTTGAGCGGCAGAGTTCAGTCCTGTGATAGATGCAAATAACTCAAACTGTGCAGAATGATGGGAAAGGTGCTGGGGCACCCTGACCTTCTGCAGCTCCTCAGATAATTGAACCATGACTATTTTGGTCCTGTGATATTCCTGAGCCTAGCAAATGAGGTTCTTCAATAACCTGTATTGTTAATGGATTGATGGAAGAAATTCAGCATAATATCTATAATTCTCTCAGTGGTATCAAGTGCAGAAGTACAGGCTAACCTAACCCTCAGCTTGCAATGACTTTTATTAGTACCCACTGCTTTTTTTCTTTGTAAAATTAGGCCACTGTTGGGTGAAAAGCAAATGTATTTACGTTCTCATTGGGAAAAGAATTGATTCCATACTTCACTGTACATGTTTCCCTATTTTTCTAAAT
Organism: Serilophus lunatus; assembly: GCA_013399895.1. Lineage (NCBI taxonomy): Eukaryota > Metazoa > Chordata > Aves > Passeriformes > Eurylaimidae > Serilophus > Serilophus lunatus. Next base: position 4,984,296 of record VXBA01003202.1, read on the forward strand.
AGATAATGAGTTAGCATCAGATTTTCACATGTTGATAATTACAGCCAAGTTCCAAAGTTGCTCTTTTTCTATAATTTGGGCTCTTTTCCTCTCTTTCCCTACTTTCAGCTATCTGGTTTTCTTTCTCCAGTCTTCAGGCTCAGCTACAGTAAACCTTTTCATTACGTTGGGCATGATTCTCCTCCTTTCTATTCCCAGGCATTTGGGATGAGATTCATTTATCCTAATATTTGCACATAAAAATGAGATGTCAGCATTTTAGGGAGCCAGACCAGAATGGGTTTTTTTATAGTCAGTGGAGAGAAATAGATATGTAAAATTTTGCCCAGTCCCACTGTGTCCAGGAATATCCTTTAGACTGTAATGTAGATATTCAGGAAGATTTAATTGCCAATCCTGGAATTTGGCCAGAGCGAGGAATTGATGGCCATACTTACATTAAATGTGCTGTGGAGCATTAAAGATAACATGTGATAATGGCTACCTTCCCTTTTCACTCAATTGCTCCTTTTGCATGAGCCTGGCAGATGTTCCAGGGCACACTTGGTTTCAGAGGCAACGGTTACCTCCTGTAAAACCAGTACCAAACAGACAGGTTGAATCAGAATATATTCTCCAGTCATATGGAGCAAATACTCCAGAACCAGATTGTCCAGTCTGTTTATACTTCACTGTTGTATATTCTGCTTGGAGCAGTTCTTATCCATACTGTTATGTGGCACAGTCACCCTAAATTTAAAAAGGGATGGAGTACTTGAGTACAAAAAGCACTGAGGAGAAATCAATATTCCATCAGTCCTACCCTATTCATTAGAATTCTCTCCAAGATATTAAAATGTCACTTTGTAGGTGGTTCTTCTGACACCCTTAAGGCTGTGCACAACTCCTTTCAAGAAAACAGATTCTGAACTTAAATAACAAGCTCACTTTGTATTTTTAGGAAAAAAAAACTTTGGTGCCAAACCATTTCGTTCAATATGGCTCCATTGGAATTATCAGAAAAGGACTTGTTTCTCAGTCTCTAAACTGTACAGAGTTTAACATGTTTGCAGGTCATTATTCTCATAACATTTCCCATAGGAGACCTCTTTAAAACAGCTTTGTGTGGCTCTGCATTCCTCTGGCAGTCTGGGGTATGTACTTTGCTACTTCATTTTCTCTGTCAAGAAAAATGAGTAAGACGAGGGTGATGGAAAAGCATCCAAGAAAGATGTCTCAGTGGAGACACTGGAAACCCAAATCCAGATTTGGCAGCTGTTCCTGGTTTACATGTCCAGAGAGGGGATGCATAATTCCTCCAAGACAAGGAGATGGCATCTGATCATTCCATGTAGATGAAGCCTTAGAAATGCTTCTGTCATTCAAATTTTCACAAAGGAAATATAATTTGTGGTTATCCGTGCACTGCATAGGCAGATGGAAGCACAGCAGGTAGATAAATACTGACATTCTCTTCTCTGAATACCTTCAGAAGAAAGGTCAAAGGTAAGACAGGGAATAAAGTGAATGTAGATTAGGCAGAACATCTGTTGAAGTAGGATAGTAGGGAAAATATTCATTGCTTTTCAAATAGAAGCTCTGCTGAAAAAAAGTTGATGGGCGTCTGCTTAATTATAAATTTTTTGCCATCCATAGCAATAGTCTTTCAATTAAAAAAACCAAAACTTGCTTGGCTACAAATAAAAGAGGGTGGCTTAGCAAGTGTCTGGAGTACAGAAGGTGGGGAATGAAGGGCACTTTGGACAATGTCACACCATCCTCTCTGTCCTATTTAATAAAAACAAGAATCTGGGTGGATGTGGCTTTTGGCAGTTGCCCCAGTATGATGTTCCCAGCAGGGCATTGCCTTTGTGCAGCAGCAGGGTAGACCTGGCCCCATTGATTTCACACCAAAAACCCTGTGACATAAGATGTGCACAATGCCTGTCCCTCCTACAGCTGCCCTGATCTCAGTGAGCTTCAGAGGGAGTGAGGATAGGCTGTTTCCCACAGCTTCAGGTGATAAAAAAATCCCGCTAATCAAACAGAGCATGTGTGTGAAATACTATATATCTCTGCTTCCTCTTGAACTCTTCAACTCTTCATTGATACTCCTCAGAATTTTTAAATACAGTCAAAATAGTAATTTCAATTCCATTTCTTTAATGTTCAATTTTTCACCAGTCTCAGCTCTTGCTTTAGCCTATTCCCCATTCTGTGTTTCTATTAGACCAGTTGTTTGTAATGGATGAGGAAACAGATGTCAACACAATTCAAAGATGGTAGGAAGAAATAATCCTTTTCCTCTTGACCTTTTGGCTAGGAAAATCCCATTTGTTATCAGTAAGAAAATGACTGCTAATATTATAATGACATACACTAATAAGGCACCTGTCAACTCAGAGCAACCTTTACATCCTTCCATGTACAGCTGCAGCTGTCTGAAGAAGTTAAACAGCACTGAATAAAACATATAAACAGGCAGGTGACTTATTCTGTGATAGTGATGTGCAGTATTTTTCTCCCTGTTCCTTTTGCTAATCACTTCATGTCTCTTGGATATTAAGAAATGAACAGAAAGGATTTTCCATCCATACACATGCTTGTGCACTTACACACACAGACCTATCCCTTTTAGTTTGATATTGAACTATGGCTGTTGCATTCAGTGGTCTGTTGATTGGAACCTTCATGATGTTGTTAACGGAGGATTAAGTCCTGTTTTCTTTATATTCCTAAGCTTGTAGCTAAGACCCCTTCATACACTTAGCATTGTAACATTGCCGTTTCTTGGAATTGGCCATTTCCACCTGGGATCAAAAAGCACTTTTCCAATAGCTAGGGACAATGAATGTGGTGGGAAGGTTGGCTGATAGTGCAGATAGGGAGGTACATTTCCTGAAGCCATGTGAAATGAAAGTACTGGTTGCACAGAATCGCTGCTTTAAGAGCAGCTGATGTTTCCACTGGGTCAGCTTGCAGTACCTTCCCTTCTTCATTTCTTACCTGCTATGATTCCCAGAACCATTCCCATTGCTCTTCCCCAAAGGCATAATATCTAAGGATTCCCCAAATTAAAGACCTATCGTCTTTAAATTGCTGTCTCATATCAAGGGCCTGCAATCACTGGGGGGAAAACTTTGCTCATAAACACTTCACTGAAGGGCTCATGATTCAAAGTCTTTTCATCAGTTGCCTTCTTTTTTAAAGGACATGGTTTTGCTGGAGATGGTATCCAGCTTCGAAGTCTGGGTTTCTGTCCCTTTCAGGCCTTTGGCCGAAGGAGTTGAATTCAATGAATGGAGAGAAATGCTAAAACGTGGCTCTAAAATTTGATTCTTGTCTTAGACATTTTATTCCTTTTTTTAACCAAGGCTTCTCTCAGACAAATACATCTTAAGGAAATCTGCTTCTAAACTATACCAGGGAAGGGTCACAGCACGGTATTTTTTTCTTCTCTTTCTCTCTGAATATCTGATTCAAAACTATGAGACATCTCTATTTGCTTTGTCATGTATACAAATATTTAACAGTAACCATATGTTTCTCTGTTTTCTTGAAGCCTAAAATAATTTCTTAAATCATCCTTCCTTTTTCGCTTCTACATTAGAGTACCTCTTTGGCAGCCTAAACTGCTCAGTGTTTAAGTGAAATTTGTTTCATAAGAGAGACTTTATATCTGTGTATATTTGCTGTTTATGCTGAGTTCATTACAGAGTGCTGCAGTGTGATGACTCGTAGAGTCCAGAAATGATCTGCTACAGCCAAACATGCTGGGACAACTGGATATGTCTCATTAGCTTCAAATGAGGGGTATAAAATGATGAGCATTAAAAATCAAGGAAAATTGGAGAGGAATGCTAGATTCAGTAGAGAAAAAATGGCAGAGGAAGAGCCTACTCAATGACAAGGCAGGTTTGTTTTATAGGTGTTATAAAAGTTGCAGGTAAGGATCCCCTCAGGGTGAAGGCCACACAATAAGCCATTGTGTAATGAGTGGGGTCAGGGCTTCACCTTTTACCAATTACCTGCAAAGAGCAAAGCTTTCCTGCACTGAATAACAATCATCAGTTTTGCCAGTCTAGAGCCGTGCTGGCAAGTGGCCGAGAGCTGTAGGGCTGAACCTGCTTTACATGAACTCTCAGGGCTCAGTGTGCACGTGGAAATGGAAAGAGCCATGTTTTAATGTGGTTTTAAAACTGTGTTAGAAACACAAAGAGATGAAGAAAAGCACAAAGAAATGAAAAAAAAAAAAAAAGACCCAGACCAAAAAAAGCCAGAAGGGGAATCAAAAACAAAATTAATACAAGATGGGTGGAAAACACCCCAAAGATGTAACTTCATTGTCCTAAACATAAGTTTTTAGTCTTGAAATGCTGTCACAATCATCCAGCTCTGTGGAAGGACTCTATAAGAAAGACCTGGATTTGGCCCATGATCTATAACTTAGATTTGGAACTATTTCAGTGCTTTTACCTTTTCACACCATTCTTTACTGAATAGTCTTCTCGTTTGCTGAGATCAGTGTGACACAACAGCAGATTGAGATGGGATTGCAAGCTTGAATGTGGAGAGAAGATTCTTGTCTGAAGACAAATTTAGATACAACCTTGTTAGCATTATGAACTCATGAGAGAATCCAAATTCTAAACTTAGTGAGTGTTGGAGCACCTTGCAGTGTTTTTGCTCAGGCAATCACATTAGCATGCATAATGGAAACCATAATGATATAAATATTTAATTCTTATAACTAGGTTCTAAACAGTATAGAAATGTTGTCATAATTAATTTTCAGCCAGTAACTTTCTCTTCCCCTTTCTAATTAGTAGAGTACAGAGGAGATGCTACTGCATAATTGATAAAAACTATATTTTTAATTTGTCTATACGATCATTCTTACATAGTTACATCAAATGAATCAAGTGTCATTGCCTTTAACACAGCTCAAGGGCTAGAGGGGTTATAACAGTAATTTTATGCTGGCAATAGACTCATATTAATGCTCATTGCTCTTCATCTGAAGACATCAAAGTTCCTTGCAAAGCTGCATGGAATATTCTGTTGTCATATATAAGGAAATGGAGGCTCAGAAAGATTAGAACTCACATTTTTTAATCACGAGATCATTCAATCATGAGATCAAAATAAGTGAGTGGTGCTAAAATCCTCAGTCTAAAAGATTTACACATCTAGGAATCAAGCACAGAGCTGTGAACCATACCTCAGCCCATCTAAATTAAAACATGCCTTATTCATTGGTCATGTAGGATGTCCAGACAGATAAAATAACTGATAGACATGACGGTTTCAAATACACCACTAATAGCTTTGCTCTCTGGGAGAGTGACTTGCCCATCCAGGCCTTCCCAGCTATCCAGAGCTGAGAGAGTAGCAAACACTTTAACCTAAATTGGAAAAGCAGTATTGACTACAGCAGGTAGATATTAATCCAAATTTACTAAAGAAAAAATTACCTGGAAAATTAGAAAACATCAAAATCCATCTTTCCAAGTGGAGGACTTCAGAACCCACACCAACTTTTTTTTTTTGGATGTGACTTGGAATACAAAAATAACGATTTCTTAATTCATCCACCAAGTTGAAAAATCAATTATTGTACTCCTCAGCTCTAGTGAACTGTTTGTTCCTTAATGTAATGACAATTGTCTTCCAAGCAAATTAAGTCCAGCACCAGAGAAAATAAAATATTCATTAGCAAAGTTATTAGAAAAATAGATCAAATTATATTGCGGCAGTTTATTTTCTGTGTTCCTACAAGGTGCTTGTAATACCACATTGCCTGCTTTTAGGTAACATTAGGACAGACTTTTGCTGCTCTGGGATAGAATGTTTCCCATCCAATTTTTGGAAAATCCCATACTGGAGGTAAAAGCATAGACAGTGGAGTTTATCCTGAATGACTTTTGCTTCTGTTGAGTACAAAAATTTAAGTGGAACATGATGTAGCAGCTGTTACTTGGGAAAGAAAGGCTGTAGTGTCACAAAAGATGTGAACAGAGGACTGAAAGTTGCATTTTAGTCCTACATGGTGTCCTGACCCAAAAGCAACACAAAAGCTTTGCCTGCTCACGATGGTACAGAGCTGCATGTGATTCTGAAGGATGGAGGAACTGCTAATACAGGAGGAAATGTAATCAAACTTCTTGCTCTGCCCTTCTGCACAAACTTGTGGCTGATTTGGGGAGAGGTTGGGGGAGTTTTTTGCAATTGAGGAAAAAAACTTGAATAGTCCATAAACTATAGACATAGAACACCAAGCATTATCTCCCACATTGCCCATACCAGCAGATGGCATAAAGAGCTTCAGGCTTTAAACTTTTATTCACACTCAACATCCCAGAGACTTTTCCTGAGCAGCTTAGATGCCTCTATCCATTTTAGGACCTCTTGAATGAGAATATGGACATGCTGAACTTCTGGAGTATTTTACCCTTTCTTTCCAAAGATATGATTGTCTTCAATCAACATAGAAATCAAACCTCTCATAATCTGAAAGTCAAAGTCACAGTGACTCTTGACCACAACCTCTTCAACTCAAAAACCAACTTCTTCTTCAGAGCACAGCTGCCCTGACACCCCAAGACAATTCTCACTCATCTAAATAATCCTTTAGATTAATGTTAAAGCACCACCAGCAAAGAATTGATTCTTGGAAGAAAAGCTGGGTTCATTTGACAGAATTTAAAAAATTGTTATAATTATTCTCTGTGATCTCTCTGAAGTGCAGGGAGAAAGAGAGAGGGGGTAAAAGCAATTACCTTATTTGTGTGTGTGTTCATTTATTATGACTTTTCCTTCTTTTACACCAGGGAATATGTAATGCAGCCAATAGTGATTTAGGGGTATTTAAGTGCTGGAACTAATTTCTGCTTTCCTAGGAGTTTTAAGATATACATTGCCCTTGTGTTCACTGACCTAGCTAGCTAATGATAAAGAGAAAAATATTATTTGGAGTAATAATGGGCAGCATCTGAATAACTGTTAATTATTGCAGACAAGCTTAGCTCATGTGATGAATGTAAACATTGTCTTTGAATATGAACTTACATTTATCAGAAAGCAGAGAATAATATGGACCTGACCTAAGAAAAAATATTTTCAGATTAATTGGTGACCTACTTGCAGATACACAAAGCAATTGGCCAGGTTTTATTATTTTGTAAGAAGTATTTTAAGTGTGTAGTAGTTCAGCAGCAGATCTCAGTGCATTCTGCAGGATTGCTTTGGGATAGAAGTAAAAGGTACTAATTTGGGCTTCAGATAAACAAAACAGGTGGAGGAAATTCTTTCTAGAGATGAGACAGCCCTTGTAGTTAACAAAGTAGTTCTAGAGATGAGACAGTCCTTGAAGTTAACAAAATAGGAGGAATCATTATGTGTTTTTGCAAGCTGGGGCATATCAACAACTCCTCTCCGTGCAGTGTGATTCTAACGAGAGGGTTATCCAGTCCTGCCACCACTGGCAATAACCATCTTCTCTTATTAGCTCCTTTTAAAAGTGCTGAGACATGGAAGGGGCTGTAGCTCAACACTCCAGTTCAAGAAATCATGCCTACTATAGAAGGGTTCTTAAATGCATGCTGAAGTTTAAACATGTATTTAAATGCTTTTCAGGGTGGTTTATAGTACACAGTAACTGTTTTCCTGCCTCAGGGCTTTAATTAGGAGATAATAGTGAGCATCTGTTCTTGTTGGCTTGTGTAGGGGACCAAAGAGAGAGTAGAAAAGCATCACACAATAACCAGAGATACAGTTTGGCTGTTAGGCGTCTCTTAGTTTCAAAGGACTGGAGATTTCATCCTCCGAAGATGAGTGTGTCTCTCTAACATCTTCATTTTCTTCTTATGAAAAAAAAACCAACAACCCACATACTGAAATTTTGTATGACAGACTTGATCAAAAATCATTAAGGCTGGTTTAAACCAGTATCTACAGAAAGGAGGGAGTGCTGCTAAGAGCCAGTAATCTTAGAGATGGCAAAGCCAGATTCGTGGGTCCATGGAATGGTTTAGGTCAAACCAGAGTTCACACCAGATGGAGACCAGTCTGGCACATAGGAAAGCAAAATTGTTGTTTCCTGGTTTATTAGTATGAAAATCCTAAAGTGTTATAAGGGCAAAAGTAAATGTTGTGTGAAGTCCAGACCAGCAGGAGGGCACCCAGTCTTGGGAGCTTCTGGGGGCCACCACAGTGCCCAGCAGGCCACAGTGGCCACGGCAGGGACCTCAGGCAACCACAGGTAGGGGAGGGTGACAGGGCACAAAGCCTGGTAAATGGACTTCATAAATTGCATTGCTCATTAAAAAACTTTTTTTTACAGTTCTGGCACTTCTTAAGATACTGTTTGCTGGTCTTTCATTTATGCATCTGCTTACAATTTTCAACTGACCAGATTATATATGACCTTACAGTTTTCTCTCACCTCCTGTCTAATATGAAGCATTTGGCCTTTTGTTCTGGGCTGTTTCTTGCCTTCATTACTTTCTTCCATTAATCTATTTCAGTACTGGTTTTTCCTCCCTTAAATGCAACATTTTCACTTTCTTGAGCAATGGATTGAACCTTTGCTTTTAACACATTGGTTTTTATAACATTGTGACTTTTCAATATGTTTTAGGGAACTCTTACATGGAAGAAAAAAAAAAAAAAAGAAACTTTGGGAGAGTTTCTGCTATCTCTAGGTTAAGTGAGACAAGGGAGGAAAGAAATATTTGAATAAGCTGTTGCAAAAAAACCTGCAACCTGATTGTCAATTTGGAGGCAAAATTGATCCTAAAGGGTTGTTATTGTACTGACTCTGTAGGAAATATAACAGCAGATCTGGGTTTTAATTTAGTTGATTCTCTTGTCTCCTCAAGGAAATTTTCAACTTCTTTTTCATCTGTATTTTTATTACTTATTTGTCTATTCTCATTAGTACCAATGCTTTTTCACCTCCTGAAAGCTCTTTAAGGTTGTTTGATTTTGGCAGGTTGATAATGGTTTTAGCAGGTTGATAACAAGTTTATCCTGAGGATAAACTTGAGCAAGAAGCTGCATATTTGTGTATGATTGAGTCTGCCTCTATTTCTAGTCCTATTCCTAGCGGTAGGACAGCTTTCCTGAGCAGTTTGGAAATAGGGTGGAGCACACCATGGGTTGGTGGCCACCACTGCCTGAGGCCTCAAGGGAGCTTAAACAGAAAAGTATGAGCAAAGCCTGGGGAGAGCAGGTAACCTGCAAATGCCCAAAGTACAGAGCTGCAGAGGAGCTTAAAACTTTCTTCTCTGCTCCTTCTTTATTGCACTTCCCAAAGAAACAACTAGAGAAACTGGAATCAAGACTAATGACATTGAAGGGCACAGTTAGTGTGTATGCCAGCTGATGGAATGGAATGAAAGTTGCCTTTGAGGTGATCAGTAAAGCAACTGCTCAAAGGCTTACTAAGAAAATTTAGTTCATGGACCAAGTTACCCGCTGGACAGGTGGGAGGTATCTGCAGATCCAGAGATTTGGGGTTGGTTTGTTTGTTTCATACTTTCTTCTGCAACACTTGGATTATGGACCAAAGCTTTTACCTCTTCCTTGAACTTGTTGGTGTTGGCTGAAGGTTGAATACATTTCAATCTCTTTGTGCTTTATTTGTGTTTTAATATTTTTGATCTCTGAAATGCATGGCAGGGCCCAAGTCTATCAGCGTTGGTTGCAGAAGACCTGCCAGATTTTACTTTGTTTCATGAGCAGTTATTTTCTTTCAGCCTGTACCCTTCTTTTGAAATGTATTGGTCAGAAAATTCAGGCTCAAAAAAAGAATAACTTACACTTTAACATATTTAAGGGCTGGTTTATAGATGAGGGATAAGGAACTTGCACGTTGATCAGGGTACCCCCCAGAAAAGGTATCAAATGAGCAACCCTAGGTATGTTCTGCAATTGGCATTCTGTATTCTTTATTCAATAAAGTGAATAGAGGTTTTACACAGAAAAAAATTATACTAACATAGAATAATTGAATTAATAGCAAAAAGCTAATATTTATTCATTGGAGCCCTCCTCCCTCCCTGGGCATTCCTTTTATCCTTTCTAAGGAGCTGCTTGACTGACAAGAGGGAAAAGCATATTGTAAATAGTTAAAGCAGTTGTCATTGCACATATCTGCAGTTCATTAATAACAAATATCCAGAGTCATTCTAGGCAGGATGGGGGGCTTCCCTGTTCCAGGAGCTCTTCCTTGGCTGATAACAAAAGAGGATAATGAAGGCTGAAGTCTGCTGGCTGCTGCCACAGCCCAGCCCTACATGTCACATCCTGCTCTCCATGACAGATGGAATATTAACAGCTCAAAACTATACATCACCACAGGTATTGCATCAATAAGGGGTAAGGAACAAGATCATCTTAAGGGAAGAAAGGGGTCTGGAAACAAACAGACGAAGACTTGAAGGTTTAGAAGCCCCTTGAGTAAATGAATTTCCTTTTCTGAAGTGTGATTAGTGAGCAAAAGAAGACAACCCGAGCAGCAGAACTACTGTCCCTAAACAAATGGACTGTCACAACATTTAAGTTGCTGCTTGCTGGCAGCAGGCACTCTGTCAGAGACTGCAGCCTGAAGAAACAAGAAAAGGGAGAGGAATAGCAGGCATTTGACAACTGAAATGATACTCACTGTACTGCCATTGTCCCTGAATTTTGAAAGGCCAACATCAAAATATTATGACTCCTGAAATGTCATAATTACAGTATCTCAGCTCATGCTTCTCTTCACTCTCTGCCTCAGACCTTATGTTTAATCTCTTTAACATTCTATAATTATGTCTCCAGTGTGGATCAATTATCTCAGAATAGGGAAACAAATTACCATCATTGTCTTCAATTATTCTTTACATTTTCTTTGTCCATTTTTGTTTTCTGGGTTTCTTTGCTAGTGACAAAAAAGTAGTTTGTATTCATGCTCCTTTGTCATGAATATATATTTGTCAGTAAATCATCTGCCATGCAAGAAATTGTCCTCCCCTTTGCTGTTACTCCCCAGTTCTCCTTGTTGGGCAACTCATTACTTTCTGCATATTCAAATAGGTTTATTAAAAGTACAGCTCTCTAAGACCAAAGATTGGTAGCAGATAGACTCTTTTTAATTTCTCAGGTTCCTCACTAAACTACTTATTTCAAATTAACACACACTATATCCACAAGCATAACATTGGTATCTGCAGGAGTTGTGTTTATTGTGATAGTAATTCACAGGTCAAAGCTGACTTCATCTGCACTGATGTGACAGCTAATGGTTCCTATTACATGAGTGATCCATGAATTATAGAGTGACTTGTTACCATTCCACCACAACTATAAATAAATCTAGTGAAGTAAGTGCTTCAAAAAAAATTCCATTAAGCTACAGCTCTAGTTGGACTGCAATCCACTAAAGCAGAGAAACAAAACTTCTGAATCTCAGCTGCATGTTGTGATTTGATCACTGGAGAGAAGTCACTGTACCAGTAAGTACAGTATTCCTCATTCTGCACTCCCAAAATAAAAACCAGATCTTAAAACTCAGTCTTGGCAGCCTTTTTCACCTGTATTATTAATTTTGGTCACTAGGATATATTTATTTCTTGGAATTTGGTGAAAAAATTATTTCTTGTGTGGTACTGGTATAATGAGTGTTTGGGTCTCAGCTGGAATCTGTGAATAAAGCCAAGGTATCAAAGCTGTGCAGAACTCTAATTTAGAAGGATATTTTTTAAGGTGATGATTTTGCTGTAAGGATCATGACATTTCTTCTGAATTGGCCAAACTTCCTTTCAAAATACTGCACTGGAAACCAAGTTTTATACAATAGGTATTTCTACCAAGAAAGGCTTATAGCAGTAACTCTCTTGTAAAACAAATCATATCTTCCTGCCCTCCTCTCTCCATTTTATGAGGCACCTTTCCCTTTCTTATTGCTTTTTTTTCCGTTTCTCACTGTCTCTGCTGCACACCAAGGCAATAAACTATTGAGGTGCATAAGAAAAATGCAAGTACAGAATTGCATCCAGACCTGGCTGCTACTTGAAAATAGTAATTTCTATCAACTGTATTTCAAATTAAAATGCTAAAGTGCTGGAGAAATGGGGTGTGGAAATACTTAATTTGATAGCAAATTACATTTATGGGTTGAGAAAATGATATCTTTTAAAAATGGGTCCCAGTGTTCAATGCATACCTGTTTTAATTACCCAGGTGTGAAAAATAAAAAAATTATGCTTAGTTAGGAGCATTTCAAGGACTGCTGATGTCAACAAACAATGAGAAGCAGCCCAAGACCAGATGGTTGGCTGTAGGCTTTTCTTCCAAAGTTAACTTCCTACCACCTGCAGAACGCACAAAATCTCATCAGAACCAGGGACATTCCACAGTGAGGCTAAACAGGGAGGAAAGAATGGGGTTTTCTCTTTCATAAAGCTTATAACTTCTAGTCTAGGATTTTCTTTAATGAATTATTTATTGTCATAGGCAGAAACCTGATGGATCAGTGATCTCTGTGATATCCTGTTGTGCAGTTTCCTGGCTGTGGCTGTCCCCATGGGGAAATTGTTTTGCAATAGGGATGATGTGAGCCCACTGCATCTGTCTTGCACAGATTGTTCTTGAGGGAACAATTTTAGTTTTATGATTGTATAGGAAGCCTGGAAATTTGGCATTTGGGAACCTCAGAAACCCAGTGCTTGGCTCCCACCACAGTGATGATTCTCCAGGGTGCTCAAGGGCAGCTTTCCCTGGAAGTGTGAGAGGATGGAGTTTTCACCCCACACCATGAGACCCTATACCTGATACAGGAGAAGGTGCAAATACTGCTTTCCATTGAACCTCTTTCTGTACAGGAATTCTTCTCTAAGATTAGTGAGTGCTCTACTGACTTTGACCTGTGTTATCTTTAGTATTACCACATCTTTATAAACCACCATGCACTTGCTGCAGTAAGACTAAGTTTGTGAACTTCCAGCAATCTGTATGACAGTGAGTGGAGATGAAATTCTGATGCTTCTCCAATATTTCTGAAGAATATTCTTCCCTCAATCTGCAGTTGAACTGACAGACACTTTAGGGCTGTTCTGAGATCAGTATCTGCAGTAACCTGTTACAAGAACAAGCAATGTCATAGGGACTCCACCAAATCTCTCTGATGAACAGAGTTGACTGGTGATATCTTTAAATACCTTTGTATTCACAACCTCATGCAGTCAAAAGGGCAGTTCCCAGCATTAAAATGACAGACATACTTCAGGGTCATGGAGATGAATCATGTTAGAGAGGTAAGAGAGAGAGGTCAGCAAAACCCAAGCTTAATCTGAAAAATCTCTCTGTAATGAGCTCCTGTCACTTCAGGGATGAATCCACCTGGAAGCATTGATATTAGCACAGGTTTTCACTAACAAGCAAAGTATTGTTAATAACTGCATGCACTATTGTACTTGAGCTGCCTCTGTTTTCCAATGCTTGGTAGTAAGGACTGCCAGGCTTTCCAAGGAGACTGAGGGTTGAGTGTTTGTCTTAGGGAAGCTTCCTGAGAGTAGTTGTCTAATAAACACTCAGTGCTAGAGGGGAAAACAAGTGATATACGTTGCAGTACAGCAGAATAATGAATTAGTTAAAAGCAAACAACCCCCAAAACAGTAGATTGCCAGGGCAGGCCTGTGTCTGCCAAACAATATTTCTGTGCCAGCTTTCCAAAGGAAACACAGCCAAAAATAGGAGTGCAATAACTCTTCATGAAGGAAAAAAACTATTACAGGGGAGATGAAACAGCAGCAGTCTCTCACCAGTGACCCTGGATTACAGGGCTGATTCTCAGTCCTTTGGCTGGTGCAGTAGCTTACAACCATCAAGCAAAATGTGTCAGATGCTGAGTCAGAGCAGTCTCATGCCTCTCTGCATAAAAGCAGAACGGGACAAGTGGTCAGGAAAGAGCTGAACTCAGTGCTTGTTTGGCTAACAGGAATGCTGTCAGCTGTGCAGCCTGCAGAAGTAATGGGAATATCTTCCACAGGCTCGCTGCTCTAGCGGGTGATGCAGCATTGGCAGCATTCAAGTGACATAAGGGACACCTGAGGCATTTACACCATGGCAGATAAAGTTGGCTAAGGCAAAATAGGGCAGGTATAAAGGGTGGCTTCTGCAGTCTGCTTTCCTGTTTGAGTCTGCAAGCGTGGCAGAGCCTAGTGTCAGCAAATCAAGGTGAAACAGGAGACACACTGGTCAAACACAGCTGATTGTAGTCACCGTGCCAAGCCAGATATCTCCATTCACTTTTTAATAAAGAAATGACCTGTCAGGCCCAACAACTAAACTAAAATTCATCAGCAAGATGAAATTCAACTTATTACATGCCTGAGTAGCCATTAGAAGAGGAGAAGGTGATGCATGACTGCTCCTTGCAGCATGTGGTTAGCAAGGCAGAAATCCTGGTACTTCAACAGTGGCCAATAATGACAAACATCTGCTTAATTTGCAGTTTCCCAGACATGCAGGATATGTCCTCTGACATCCACACTCTGAACCAGGTCGTTCTTCTCATCAGGCTCCTTTACACCATCTGGATTTGCTGAGAAATAATTTTGCAAGATAAAAAACTGAGGATCAGGGACAATCATTATTCAGTTCTCTCTAGTGGATAATACCCATCTATGGACATGCTGGAAAGGTCACAGAGATTGAAGCATTAAGGGTCTGCCAGGATGTGATACACACAGCCAGGCTTCCTGGTCACTGCTCCGAGTTTCACGGTCCCTGCTGGACCTCCTGAAATTGAAAACTACTACATATGTGTGGAAGGAGAGGTTAGCTTGGGAATTTTGACTAATAATTGTATACTGGAGTTAAAATGAACTTAGATTGCATTTCTTTCTTTTTCCATCTTTTTTTGTTCTTCTTATCTGAGCCTTATACTCCCTTAGTCATGAAGACACTGCCATTGAGCATTTCACAGATAACTCGTGCTTCAGGAGTGAACTGAGACCTTGGCAGCAAGAGCGAGAGAGAGATTCCTTAATTTGGGGAGGCACTTGAAATAATCCCTTGAATATGTTTCAGGACCAGAGAGTACCAAAATTTCAGATGTTTCCCATAAGTTTAGATTTCTCAAACTCACTGAACAGTGTGTATTCTACTTCTTCCATTGCTTTAAGTAGAAAGGAGATTTAACAGCATAAAGGATGGAACTTTTTATGACCCTGCAGTGAGAAGAGCTCCTCAAAGTGTCCTCAAAATCCAGTCTTTTCTGCAGAGAAAATATAGAGCTCCTGTTCCTCATGATGCCCTTTCTAATGGTCTTCCTTAGGTGAGGCTGCAGCTGAACTAAATAGGTACCTGGTCCTTTCTGTGCTATTGCAGAGAACAGGTCACAGACAGTGGTTGAACTGGTGACTCTCTGATTGCAGAGGGATGGGTTGTGTCTTTTGACTCATCCTTTTTGTGCTATATTCAGTGTGAAAACCAACCTCATTGCTTTGGTACATCACACAGCTGGCAGGTACTTTTGTGAAGAGGTCATAACTCTGTCCTTCTGCTCTGCAAGCAATTGTTTTCAAACAAAAGAAGTCCATTTGCCCTCCAGTTTTCACTTTGGTTTACTTTGTTTTCCTACATTTATTCCTATCTCCACCATTAACAAAACTGAGAGCTGCAGGATATGAATTTTAATAGAGTCCATGTTTTGATCTGCAGCCATCAAGAGAGGCTGTATTTCTCTGTACATCTTTTAGTGCTTCAACTCCACACAGAGCAGGAGCCATTCACTGGGCACAGGCTCTCCCCAACTCCCCCGTGGGCATTAACTCGTTGACAGCAGCATTGTAATTGGAGAATGCTGAGAATTGTACCCCTGGGCTGCCAAGCTGCCAGAAAATGTCCAGCTGCTTTGTGTCTGAATGCCAATAGTGAGAGCTGCTTAGCCAAAACCACAGAAATTGGGGTAGTATTCTGTCCCTTTGTATCTTTTCTATGATTCCACATGAGGGTGAGCAAGGGTGGGAGTCAGTGTAACGAGCTGCCAATTTCTTTCCACATCTAAGGCAAAACTGCATTGCCAGACTAAGGACTGGCCTGTGTCCCCAGCAGGGTACAGTGCAGAGCAGGCATTGTGTTCTTCACAAGAGCAAACTGGACTCTGTCCTGCTCTGTTCATAATGGTCTATGCCAGCACATCCCAGACTAACCCCTGGGAATCTGGTCCATTGTACTTAATTGAAATGCAAAATAGCATGATAGGTTTTTTTGATTTTATTCCATGTCTGAGAACAATAGGGGAGAGCAGGAAGGATGATCCATAAATTGCCAGTAAAGGAGAGGAGACATGCTCTTAAGAACTATCCACACGTATATTGTGCCATTTAACCTCCACCAGGGAATGAGTAGAGCATCAAAAGGCAGGACTCTGCAATCCCTCTCCAGCCACTGACTTCTTACAGAGCCATGGACGACTCAAACAGTGCTTCTGTGCTATAAAGATCATTCCCACCCTGGACAGCAGGTGCCTATAGAAGTAAGTCTAAATGCAGGCATTTCATAGTGAGGCTGGGACTCTTGTCATGGTTGCAAAGTGATCCAGGGCATTTAAATGTGAAAGATGCTGCAGCAGCTGTGATGTATTTTTACATGTATTTTGCCCTGTAAGAAGTAAGCAACTCCTAAAGAAATGGGAGAAACATGAGCAGAATTAGGAATTATTGTAGAGGTGGCACAAAACTTGGGCTAAAACCATGAGATGTCTCAAGAGGGGATGACTCAAGAGGGGATGTGTCATATTGCCACTTGAGGAATGTCACTTAAGGATGTATATATGATGAACTTAGGGATAACCACACTGATAGGCTGGCTAGTTAAATATCTTAAGTATTTTCTAGGTAAGGACGTCCTTCAGAATCACAGTTAATTGAAATGCCTATCTTTACGTCTGTGGCATCATCTTTTACACCTTCTGTGGTTCCTTTTGAATCCTATAAATCCTTTACAATGCCTTTCCAAGTTTTCATGCAAACAGATATGGCCAGTGTAAGTTTATGCAGTATGTTCTGCAACCCAGAACAGAGATTTTCTGTTTTCCTTTTTTTCCCCTTTTCCTCTCTTTTTTTTCCTCTATCTGTGTTCCCGCTGTTTAGCAAGAAATGGTAAAGTTGGTCACATAAAATTAAACCTACTTTTACTTACCAGTCACTGAAATGCAAAGGTATTCTTAGCTGTGTTTGGAAATGCACCTAAGATATTAGGCAAACACTACAAATTAGATGTAAATGGAATCAAAGAAACAGCTGTCACCTCTTTTGCTGGCTGATTAATTTTTTTCTGAGTCATAACAACTACATTTCGGCACGGTACGCCCATCAGACTCTGAACACTGACTGCAGTGGTTGTCACTGCTGCCTGCTGATCAGCTGGGGGGCAGTTCCTCGGCACTGAATTTCGATTAATCTCAGCCCATTTAACATCCCCTCACCTCAGCAACACTTGCCACTCTCCCCCCGTGAATCCTGTCCGGTGGGGTTCTACCTGCTGCGCACGGGAGTCAACGACGTGCTGAAGCATGAGCGGGAAGTTATTTACCGACTGCATTTCCCGGAGCGAATCTCTCCAGATCTCCAGCCTATTTCCAAGCACCATGGGCTCTGCTAGCCATTTCTGGGCTTCCACTGTCCTCTAGTGGTGCTTTGTTTCCAAAATGAAGATGCTCCGGGGAAAGGGGCCCCGCTGCTCTGGAGACGGGCTGGGGGAGCTGGGGATGTTCAGCCTGGAGAAGAGAAGGCTCTGGGGAGAGTTTAGAACCCCTTCCAGGGCCTAAAGAGGCTTCAAGGGATGGAGAGGGACTTGGAACAAGGAGTGACAAGTCAAAGGGTAATGGTTTTAAACTGGCAGAGGGCAGCTCGATTAGATATTGGGAAGAACTTCTTCCCTGTGAGGGGGATGAGGCTCTGGTTGCCCAGAGAAGCTGCGGCTGCCCCATCCCTGGGAGTGCTCACGGCCAGACTGGGCAGGGCTTGGAGCAACCTGGGATAGTGGGAGGTGCCCCAGTTCAGCAAATGGAAAGCTTGAATGTGTCTCTCCAAACCTTCTCTCATGTAGTGATGCCTAAGCCACCACTTGGAATACGTGTATGTGCATCCCAGTACAAATTCCAGCACATTCAATCCTGGTTTCTGTTCATTTCCTTAGGAACAGTTGTTTGGTTTTTTTGACCAGGCTCTAGGTTTTTAATTAGCATGGATGTCAGCAGTAGTATTTAGATGAAATTTGATGGGTTTATTTTTGCCTCACAAAGGGGCTGATATAGCTGCTGTTGATGTGAGGGAGGGCAGCTGGATACTCAGCTGAGAGCTTTGCAACTGGAGTGCACAGGAGGAGGGATTGCACTTAAAATGTTGTCTGTATGTAGCTTGCAAAATGCTTTAGGACATTACTAGGAAAAGATGTTTGCAAATAAAAAATATTAGCCAGGCTTTGTGTTTAATAAACTTGATTACTCTAAGGGAATGAATTATGTTTGTTATAATGTGAGTAAGTTTGCCATATTTCCTGAGTTCATTTGATGAGCATCTCTCTTATCTCTCACCTGCATTAGGGGACCAGCTGAATATTTTATAAAATCACTATTTCAGTAATATTCAAATTACTGGATCAGTATTCCTACCCATGGTGCAATATATACCAAAATTAGTAGATCTCAGAAAGCTATTTATTCAACAAACCTAAGCCCAAATTCCACAGAGACTTAGGTGTACACTTAACATTTCCCAGAGGAGTAATTCTATTTGATTCGATGTCAATATTTGCATGAGTGAATGTTAACACATTTAAGTCTTTCTCCTTTTCTGATATATATTTACATACTATAACAACCTTGAATTAATTAGATGGCTGATTCTTTGAAAATTTTCTTTATTTCCTGCTTTGAGCTGACTGTGAGTAGCTGAGCTGTGATTTGGGCTGGTTGGCTGTGATAGCTTAGCTGTGATATTGCTGATTTGTAGTGGGATAAACATACAAACACTTCTGACAAAAAATTCTTGCATGAGAGGGGCTTTTTGTACAGCTTTGGTTGGTTGTTTTTTTGTTTGTAAAAGCTGACATGGAGAGGAAGATAAGCCATTAATTTGCTCTTTGTTGAACAAAGGATAAGATGTTCTTCTCCTATCCCTCATCTGGGTTTCCTAGTGCACAGGCTCTGCAGAGGAGACATTCTCTCCCCATGTAGGTTTTGTATCCTACCCTAAGCCTTTATTATAGAATTTATCCTTTAGCAATAATGAAATTCTCATGTTGGTTGAGTTTCTCAGAAATTCCTTTTCTTGCGTACTGGCAAACAGTGAGGTACAGCAGGGTGACTGGTGGAGCCTGGTTTAAGGATACAGTAATCAAAATGACCATGGCAGTAAAAAAGCAGGAGGGCATTGATACCATCTGACATCCAGTACCTGGGGCTGCAGATTTTTAATGGCTTTAGGGAACTCTAAACACAAGCTGCTACTGAGCCACCACCTCCCTTGTTCCAGTGCTGGCGCTTGGGTGCTTGTGTGGGTAGTTCAGTACAGCACCCATCCCAGATGAAAACAATTAAAAATTAAATTATTTTTTTAAACTGTTCACTGCAGGTAAAGTACCTGGGCTCCTATTACAGTTAATGATAAAGATCCTGCACCTCAGAGCACAAACAATTTATCTGCTCAGACTTATCATCTGGGAGGACCTATCCTTCTTTAACTGTGAAGAGGAGCCCAGAGGGTCTAACCTCACCAGGCTGGCAGCAGTCCCCTATGAATCCCCACTATTTCTTCATTGCCTCAACCACTGTACTTTTTTTTACTTTTTTTCAGCATCTTGCTACAGTGCACTCACTATTTGTAATGGAAATAATGCCCTTGGGAATTGCAACAAATTCTTGCAAGACTTAATACCAGGAATGTAATAGAGATACACAACCAGAGCACATCAACAGGTATCAGAAAGGAAAAAACTTGCCATGCTACTCTGATGATGGTGTTTACTCTCCTACATTGCTGTTTGCAAGTGAATATGAAAGGTATTTGCTGTGCCCTCCAGCAAATATTGTTCTCATCAATATTGACAGGTATATCAGCTGTGGATTAGCAGTACTCATTCTCTCTGGAATAATGCTTTAGTTCCTCACTGGAGAGCCTTCAGAAAGAAGATCTTTAACCTCTGCAAGAAGTTTCTTCTACCCTTTTGCTTCCCATGAGAGAAAAAAGAGCATCTGAGTTTTGATTAAATCTGTGTGTGGAGAACCCAAAAAACCATGCGGCTGCTCAAACAAATTAATCTTTGATGTAAATCCATATTTCTGGAAAAGACCGGAATCTTGCTGTGGAAGTCATTCACTATCCTGTAGAAGTTTTGTCTCCTCAATGAAAATTCAGGTCTTTAAAATGTGCAATAGAACCTGACCCACCCCATAAGAGGATGGTCCTCAGTGATATGGCCCCCACGCACATAGGAACGGTGTCTTTCTGAGATGTCCATGGTATTCTCAGACCCAAAATTGTCCTAAATGTAAGAAGAAAAAACAGCCAGCAACTCCAGTGTTAAATGCAGACCAGTGTCTTCAGTTTTGTTTCTTATTTGCACTTTCTGTGCTGCATTTCAAGGGGAACTAAATATGAAATATATCTTGTTATTTAGCCAACACTCTTAGCAGCAAAATACTGCTCGGGAGAGTGCTCGCCTGGATGTGTGTGTGAACTTTTGTCCAACCTGTATAGATGTTGAGCTAGTTTAGGAGAAATAACAGTAATTTCCTCACAGTTTCATTCCAGTGGTTTATTTCTCCAAGTTATGCCATAAGCTTCTTCAGGGGAATCTGAAGAGCCAGATTTATAAAGAGAATGGATAATTTCATTGCAAAAAGACAAAACTAGCATTATGCATGTTAAGAGTAAACAAATCTCATGCTTCAGGGCACAAAATGATTTCCTATCGGGCTCAGGAAAGATGTTTTTCTTCATGTAAAGCATTGTATGGTTGGATAGACATATTGCTAAGGGTTTATTTATTCTGCTGCCCTCTGAAGCATCAGTTTAGGAAGCTTCATTTTAGGTTGTGCTGGAGGCAGAATGCCAAACGTTGTTATAATTTTACTTAGCATGGAGAGCCTGCGTTGTAAGCTTCCTGCTCCAGCAGACCTGTGATACCTGAAGATGGATAGTGGAGTCCTTCAAAAGCAGCCCAGATTCTCCAACCATGTAACCCAGGACCAGTGGGTCTGTAGGAGCCTAAGTCCTAGATAGTAAGTCCTATGAGGGATAGCTGAGGGAGTTGAGGTTGTTTAGCCTGGAAAAAATGAGGTTCAAGGGGGAATTTTTTGCTGTCTACAACTACTGAGAGGAGCTTGTAGCCAGGTGGGGGTTCAGCCTCTTCTCCCAAGCAACAGGACAAGAAGAAATGGACTCAAGCTGTCCCACAACAAGGGAGGGTCAGGTGGCAATTTCTTCACAGCAAGGGCTGTCAAACATTGGAATGGGGTGCTCAGGGAGGCAATGTAATCACCATCCCTGTAGTGTTCAAGAAACAGCTGGACATGCTACTTAGTGCCATGGTAATGATCAGTCAAAGATGGACTCAATGGTCTCAGAGGTCTTTTCCAACCTAAATAATTCTGCAATTCCGTGGGGCTTCTACTTCCTTGTACTCAGAAAGAAAAAGGTACAGGATTCATCTAACCCATTTCCATACTATAATATAGAATATATTTCATATATAGTATGGAATATATTATATATATACTGCCATTATCTCCTGCTCCTGTGGTGCAGTAACTGTAGAGCCATGATTCCCAAGATGTGCTGTCAGGGCAGTGGAAGTCAGCCGTGCCAGGCAGAAGCAAATGCTCCACAAATCCACATCCCAGAGAAGAAGAAAGCAGAGTTTGGAGACCATCTTTGAGCTGAGGGCAAGGGGCCTCCTGCCTGCACTCTGCCTGTACCCTGCCAGCTCTGAGCAGGGAATGAGCCTGTAGGACAACTACACACTGCCTGGGTTCCTGCTCTGCCCACCCGCCTGTGCCAGCAGTAATTCACACTGTTACTTTAGCACAAAGATGATCAGATATAAAAGCACCTTTGAAACTTCCCCACAAGAACTGCCTTTGCATTTGATGCCTGGAGTCAGGTTCCTTCAAGGAAATGGAAAGAGAGAGAAATAACTCTAACAGCCTTGGTTGTTTTTTTATAAGTGGGAAGCCTACATAATTTGGTAGAAACAGAAGGAATCCAAATACACGAGTGCAGTGAAAGCCACAGGAATTTAGATGTATGCATTTGGGAAATTCACTGATGAAGAGGGAAGTCTTTCAGGTAAAGCACTCCCATGCCCCATCTGAGTTCAAATTCAGTTCATGTGTTTATCACACTTGTTTTGTAGAAACTACCTCTTCTGTCTGTGGCTGTTTTACATCTGTAAAATGAGAGTGACAACACCACCTTTGCCTAATTTAGGAGCAAGCTGCTCTGGCCTGGAGCAGGTGCTTTATATAGAGCTTAACAAAATATTTAATATAAATAGCCACAGTGCTTTCCAGACAGAAATGATTTTGTGGTGAATAAAGCTGAAACAATTTTTTCCCCATTTGAAATATCTGGGGTCTTGTTGTTGTCTGTCACTTCCTGTTCCCTCTAGCCTGACGTTTTTGAAAGCTCTGACAGTTCCATGAGTTAATTGCAACCATCAGACTGGGTACAGCTATTTTATAATTAATTAATCTGCTGGGTGAGAGGAGGTCTGCCTGTAGGTCTTTGGTGGTTTTTTGGGTGATGGATGAAGAGTCTGACAGGTTCATGTGGGAGCTGAGGTGGTGATGGAAAACCATCCTTTATAACCCAGTGTAAAATTTTTTGTTCTCCACATTTTCACTATCATTTCTGGAGTCTTCCTAGGGGCTTGTAGATATATTTGGCTTGTGCAGGGATCAGGAAAAGAATCTGTTTGTTCTGAACACTGGCAGAGGAGAGGAGATCCTTTGACATGAGGATGTTGCAGGATATGATATGTTTTCTTATGCAGAGGATATCTGGGTGATCTAAAAATGTCCGTTTCCAAAAGTTTGCCTCGTAATTATCCTCACATTCCATTTGCTGCACAGAAGAACTGGGATGATCTGGAACAGGAAAGGATTTGGCTTGAGAATAGGGAATACAACTGCATGTAACAGGATTTGCATGCTATGAAAGGAGGTGGCCATGAATTAAGCTCAACAGTTGCTTTTTGGGGAGGCTGCTGGCAGCTGGAAGAGATGCCTTGTTTGAAGGTTAAATGAGTTACCTTTTTATTTGAAATGCATATATATTCTACTTGAGGTACTTCTGCTATCATAAAACTACATATTTTTGTAGACAAGGTAGAAACATATAATTTCCTGAAATCTGAAACTTCTAAGGAGCAGCCGATTGCAATTTCAGGGGCACCTTGCCCTAAATAGATACAAATATTATGTCTCCATTGAGAATTGCTCTTCAAATTAGAAATTCAACCCTTAATCTCTCAATCAAACAGCACCAAATAAAAACAACATTTAACTTTTGCTGTCACTTTTCCTTGAAACAGAAGATGAAAAGGAGAAACTGTGTTATAGGAGCCTACTCCAGAAATTCCACGTTACTTTGTCAAAGCCTTTTAATGTTGTAACATAAGCTTCTGAATTGCAAGTACCTGGGTTTAAAAGTAATTAAAGAATTCCTACAACACTTCAGCCAAGTGTACAAATGTTTCTTTTAAACATGCTGCTGAGATTAGTGGGAAACTGAGGATAGAAGACAAGGTCATCCCTGGAGGAGATGTATTACCTTTTGCAGTGCAGCTGAGGCCAAAGACCCCACCCAAAACTGGAGCATCCTCGAGGATGGTGTGATATAACCACCAATGAAAAATAGTTTCTGCAGTGTGGACCTTGCCACCTGCACCAACAGCAGGATGTGTGGGAATTCCAGTTCACAGTTTGTAGGTGAGAAAGTGAGGCACATAGCAAAACTCCTGCCAAGAGTCTGTGGCAAGAGCTGTGCTTTCCTCATTAAATTATGGGCATGTCAATCACAAAATCTTTTTTGTTCTTTCCTCTTGTAGCACAACTCTTCCATATGAAAGAGGGGAACTTGTAACCTCTAGGTCATCCGTGGACGTCTATGTGTAACTGAGCTGTCCAGGGAAACTTTGTAATCAGTTGTGAGAACTCATGTATTTATCTCACCTTACTCTGTGATGCTAGGCTGGACTCCACAGCAAAACCTTCAAAGTTCCCTTCACAGCTGCTGTAACTTGACTGGGAGGTTTCCCAAGAGCCATTCTTTTCTGAGCAGGCCCCTCTTTTTTTTAAAGCCACATGTTTTACCATTACTAACAGTGAGAGCTTAGCAGTTCCTGCTCAGGAATACAAAGTAATGTGTTCTCCACGGTGGTAGAACGAGGCCACAAATGCAGCACATGTGCCTGCCAGGAAACAGCTGCAATGCATGGAAATATCAGAAATACAGATGAGTAACAGCAGCTCTGGTTAGAGCTCTGCAGCTCCAGCTGCTGCAATAATTCCTGCAGTTTTGCCACAACAGAATGAGTTAAATTAGCTCTGAATTGGAGTTTCTTTCTGCCATAAATCAGGGAGGCACTTGTAGAGGTGCAGAGGCAAGAGTGGCTGTAAACCTGTCTGCCTTCAGCATAGCTGGGGTAGAGGAGAAAACTGACATTTTATCCTTTAACATGCAATGCTGGGCTGGATTTTCTTNTTCATTATACAAGAAAAATCAGCTCTAAAATGCAAATGCCTCCCAGTGTAAGAATTTACCTGAAGGGGGAGGGAAACCATTAGGTCAAAAACACATCTTGTCGTTTTCCTCTGCCAAATTTTGACGATAAAGGTTTCTTGCAGGAGATGTCAAACCAATTTGACTTCATTTTGCAAACATACGGAGACTGCTCAGTGTGTGATAGGAGTTGTCTGGAAAACGCTGTTCCAGGAGGATTAGGAAGCAATGAGCAGTCGTGCCAGGTGGCACATTCAGAGGACACTTGCTGCCTGCTAATGTGGATGGCTGGAGAAGGCTGTCCCAGGCAGGAACATGTTTGCAGCTCAGCACTGGGCTCCATAACAATATGGAAAGCTTGATTTCTTGTGTGTTTGGGGTTTTTTGGTTCGTTTGTTGTTTTGGGGATTTTTCATGTTTCCATCCAATTAAAATAACAATGAACAAAGCAAGAGGGTTTGAAATACTTATCATGGGATCAGCACTGTAAGGAGCAGTACAGGCAGATTTTTAGCAATAAAGGAAAGGCTGTCACATATACAGTGTGACTGATGCTGTCCAATGAAGGACAGTATGAGTTCCCAAAACCCACACATCCTGTCACAATGAGGAGCATTCGAGTTTTATTTTTTTTTTAAGATGACTTCATGAAGACAAACTTCACTGTATTCCTGTGGTTTGAATCCATAGGCCTTACCTTGGGCCCATCTTTAAGCTCCCTGGGGCAGGACTGGCCTCAGCAAGGCCATAACTTCTGATTTTCTCCTTCAACAAGTGTATTTATTGATTTCCCCTTTTTCTGAACATGAGTTTTAAAAGGCCCTTCAGGGAACTAGCTATTGAACTCTTCTCACTGAAGGAACTTTTTCTTCCAGTTTGTAACTACCCACAGTAATAACTGTTCCTCTTAAGCACAGAGAGCTTGAATTGGTGAGGTCTGAATCCTTCTGAGGCTCGCACATCATCAAAAGCATTTCCTCTGTGCTCTAATTATTCTCAGTATCAGCATCCAGAAGAGATGGTATAACTGAAGGCCATGTAATAGGCTCTGTGGGCAGACACAGTGCATCTTTTGTTTTGTTATTGGCAAGAAGAATCAAGTTGAGCTTTGATGTCCTAAATGGAAAAGTTGATGGCTTGTCTGAAGATTTATGAAACAAAATACCCAAATGAAAAATTAGATGGCTCCTTTGGTTCTTTCTTCCTAACTGTTCATCCAGTTCACTCTTGCTGTGAGAATCTCCCTTGGAAGTCCTTTGTTGTCTCTACCAGTGTCTTCAGAAAATCCCGGTGCAGCTCATAAGAGCCCTAAGGTCTGTGGGCAATGGGATAGTCATCCTTGCTTCCCCTCTGCACCAGCAGCTGCCAAACAAACTTCCCAAAAAGAGTTTTTCAAAACTCAGAAGGAATTCTTTGTCAGTTGCAATGAATTGAAGAAAAACAGCCCCAAAAAGAGCTTTTTATCAGAACTTCCTCTTACTCTGCTAGTTTGGGGCAGAGAAAGCAGAGCTTGGATGTTCTGGCTAGAGGCATGGAAATTTATTACATCTGCCATGTACTGTGTGTGCAATTTTCTAGGAGTCTGCTGTGTGCTGCAAACAGCTCCATCTTGGTTTTGCTCCAAATATATTGAGAGAAACCTACTGTGCTTCATCATTGTATTTACTTCTGCACCTCGCCATCTAAAAATAATTTAAGCTGAAAGGATATGAATTTTGTTTGTGCATGGAAAAAAACATAATGGTTTCGACTACTGTGATTTCAAGGCAACAAAGATGACAATAACTTAGAAAGTCAGTCTGCCTGTATTATCTATGGACTCAAGAAATGTTTAAAGCAGTGAAATTTAGAGCCATTTTTCCCGTCACTTACACCTTAACAAGTGAAGTCTAAAGCAAGTATAAATCAATGCAGAATTGTACCAAAGCAAATAGTTTGAGAAAATAGAAGAAACTGGCAATTATCTCAAAGAGAAAATGGCTTTAGATTTAAATTCAGTCAAAGAAGTTTGTGGGAGACATGGTGGAAAGCTTATGGTTTTGTTTTAAAGCTCTATTCTATTTCTTTCTCTTCACCACTGTAGCAACTCTTTAGGAAGCAATATATAGTGTAGATGAAGCTTGTTGAACTGGAGAATGGAGTATTTCCCTGGTGTCTCTGAAAGACTGTGGAACAAATTGGACTGGGTATGACAAGCTGCACAGTGTTATTTCAGTTGCTGCAGATAACTGAATTTCTCCTTCTAGGCATTAAGTGTCACTGGTTCATGTATTAAGAGTCAGATCCTGCTACAGGCCACAGAAGTGGGAGTGTGAAGGATCTCCAGTGGAGACTCAGAGGTGACTGGAGAAACTTGGAATTTATTGCTGTGCCATCCCGAGCAGGGGCTGCCTCTCAGGGCTCTGACATGAGCAAACGTGGCCATCTGCAGTCAAGTAAAAACTTCATTTATCAAATAGTGTGAATTCTCCACAGTTTAATACAGATATAATTTATTTGTACAGGTCCATCATGGACAGAGACAAAGGGCCAGATTTTCCATGGTCCTGGACCAGGATAGTTTCTTGGTGGAGTGATACTCTGGTGATTTAGTTTTGGATGTGCTGCTTTTTCTTTGCATGCATTACAAGTTGTGCAGTTTCTCCAACACTTGTCTGTGTAGTAGAAAATGAGGGTGATTGTGCTTGGGAAGGAGAGCACCCAAGTGACTTTGAGCTGGGCTGATATTAAAGACATCTGGGCTCTTTTTCTGTTGCTGCCATTGATTTCTGGTATGACCTCAAGCAAGTGATTTTGCACGTTAGTCTGAGCAAACCTATGAGGACGCTGCAAGTCATCTGTGCCAGGGCAATTACCCCTAATTACCCCTGATTGTTTGGACCTGAGTGGTGACTTGACATAGTACCATGTGTTGGGCAAAACTGCTTGTGGCAGTTGTTAGACACAAGCACAAATTCCCTAAAACTGTTTTCACCATGCTCCATTGCACAGTGCAGACAAGCCCTTAATCTCCATGTAGCTCAATCCCAGGTTATTCTGCTCGTTTTCTGGTTTGTCGTGAGGGGGAAGCACAAGAGTAGTTGAGTGTTTCACAAGCAAGAGTGAGGGGGAGTTAACAGAAATACACAACAAGATGTACTAGAGAACAACTCCCTGCCCCACTGTATAAATTGGGCTATATATATATATGTGCCAAGGGAGCACATAGGAAGAAACACAGGACATAATGAGCAATACTTTGAAAATTAATTAAAATAACTCACAGAAAGCCCCTTGGCCATATTTATAATCATGCCATTGGTCTGCTATTGCAGTGACAGTGTTTAAAAGGCAACACATGTTTGCTTGTGCTTATTAGTTGCCTCCAGCAATTTACATCTGTTAACACAAAAATGGATAAACTTGTCTCACAAATACTGGTGACAAAACCAAGCATCATTTTCTTCTTTAGTACCTAAACACATACAAGATTTTATGAATCGAGAACAGTGTTCATTTCCCAACACAGAATGCAGTGAGAGCGGAGCCAAATTTTTTCTTTATTACACCTTGAAGTACTATTTCATTAGTGGAGGAAAGAACAAATTTGCTTTTTATCTCTTCCTTTACATTGAATTAAATCAGGTACTTGGAAATTATGGGCCTGAAACTACCAACGCTTTGGACTTGTGCAGTTTCCCATTAAATGTGCTAATACTGAATTATGTGGCATGTATTATTTCATGTGGATTAATACATCAAATCTGTCTGCATCTATTTAGTAGCTCCTTAACAGTGCAAATGTGTTTGATCCAAGGGAAGATTTGTACTTTTAATATTTAATGGTGAGACGACAAAATTTCTCAGGTCTTTCAGGTATATTTGTATCTCCCAGAATGACTAAGGTCAAATAGAAGTTACTGCCACATCTCTCACCAAATAACAATGGAGTGCAAATTTCATTATTTACTACCAGAACCTACCACAAAAGCTGGCTCTGTGTGCAGTGTTCAGGCAGGACTGTGCTCTGCTGCTGTATTTGTTTTAAGGATGGACTGATGTTTGAATACTTTTTAGTTTCACTTGACTGTGAGAATTTCAGTTCATAGTTAATAGCACTTGTTCTCTAATTAACTGTAATTTTTGTGATCATAAGTATTAGGAAAAAACTGCTCCTATTTTTAAAATTCAAAGAGCCTTAATAATATACAAAGTGCAGTCCTGACTATCTTCATCTGTAATCCAGAGAACTCATCTCCTGGGTGTGCTCTAATTCAAACACAAGCATGGGGGCATGTGAGCCTGTTCCCATTTTGGGCGATCATCTGATTTTCTTGAGATTTCTCCAAATGTGAGGGTCAGTTTTGTACAAGACAATGAAGAGTGTGGCCCACAGGTATTAAAATCTCTGCAAGAGCTGGGACAGCCCTGGGACCTGTGCATTGCATCCCATTTGTAAATGCACTCTTGGTGAGGAAGGTGGAATGCTAATGGTAGCTATCAGGGGAGCAGCAAAACGGGATTGAGTTTTGCAAAGGTTTATACTTTGCTTGTCTTTATTAACTGCTGCTGTTGAAACTTTTAACAGTCACTCTGGAAATTGAACGGGCAAGAGGGAGAAGTGGTAAGGATCATAATCTTCTGAAGGACACCATAAAGATGAAGCTAAAACTCCCACTGAATTACCTCTCTCATAAACACACACATTATAATAGAATTAGTAATTCTCATGATTCACCAAAATGACAGTTTCTTGCCCAGTCTGATTTAATGGGGTGGTTGTTCTCTGCCAAGGGCTGCCACCTAAAATACTGAATTTATGAGCTAGCTCACTAGCTGAAACTCTGTAAGGTCCCATTTTTTAAAGCAAAGATCCTTGAATAATCTAGGCTGGGTCTCTCACTTTCATGAGGAGTGGTGGAGGGGCAAAATGAGTTGCATAGAGTAGACCTGCAGAAATGTTTCTGACATGAATATCCTTCTAATAACCAGTACAGCCATCACTGATACTAAGGTATTGGGGAACTGTATTATTTTTCATTTCTGTCCATAAGAATTTAATCAAAAAGCCACTGGAACTTATTTCTTTCCTCTGAAGGACTTCCACCAGGTGCTGTTAGCCCAGCTTTAGCTCCTGAAGGTCTGTTACAGTGTTATAAAAGACTGATGAGAAGAGGGAATTTTCCTACTAAAATGAGAATAAATCACCATTTTTCATTCCGTAAGACCTGCTCATACAAATGGGAAACTGCTACAATACAAAGACAAATTGCTCCATGTTACTGCTTTAGTCACGGAGTCCAAATTACCTCTGGAAGTACAGGTTGAGTCCCATCCTCCATACCCTTCCTCAGCCGAGCTCAGCGTGCCAGATGGAGAACAAAGTCATTTCCTTTTTGCTCTTGCAGGGTTCTAATGGCTGTTAATGGAATAAGCAGCAGGTTCTCTTTTGCTCTGCTTGGCTTGAATGAATGAGTCTGAGAAAGAGCAGCCTGGGCTGAGGCAAAGAATGTTCCCAGGTGACGGGAAGGTTCCTGCTTTCCCCAGGAATGATGGAGAAACTGGAAGGAGCAACACAGGAGGGAATTACAGATCGCAGTGCCTTGGCTCTGCCAGGGCTCGCTGTGTGACCCTGCACAGACACTGCCACACACACTTGCCTTACTTCATTGGTTTTCCCTGTAATGTGCAGCCTTCTTCCTTACAATTGCAAATCGCTATTAATATTTATAAACTGCTTTGTTGTTTTTCTGACAGAGAAGCCAAATTCCACTGCAGCAGCCACCCGTGACTGTCTCCCAGTTGTGCCGTCCGTAATTAGTGTTACTCTGCTGTTCCCTGGACCTGCCTGGTACCATGGCAACGTTATTTAATTGCAGAGTCAACTGGTCCCTCTCACAGAGAGCTGCTGTGCACTGTAGTACAGCCTGGCTCCTCCGTGTATTCTGGTCTCAGTGCTATCAAGGGTAATTTCATGTTTTATTCTAAATCGGTAATAATTATAATTTCAAATTATGAAGCAAAAAGCACTGAAAAAGGAAAATAGGAATAATTAACTTCTTGTCAATGTCAAGGATAAAAACTGGGCTTTCAAATAGTAAATACCAAAAGTGGGCTGTAATTCCTAGTGCCTTAAGAGATGTCACAGGGGAAAACAATTCAAAAGAAATACAAACGAGAGGTTTTGAGGCCCTATAAATTTAATGGAAAAGTCACATTAAATTCAGCAGGAGAAAGGAAATGATTGTGTGGCAGAATGTTACTAAATTAAAATTAAGTGGAGTAAGAACACTACCTGTGTCTATTGCTGACATTGGCTGGGCATAAGCACTTTTGCATTAGCATCAGATAATTTTTTTCAGTAGCGTCCACCTTGCATAACAGTGAGTTTTCCTCTTCTTCTGGCATGAAAAATGTCACAAGGACTATTTTAATGTTATTTTTCCTTTCTGATGACATGAAGTTATTGGAGCAATTATTTATAGATTGCTTTTTCTTACTCCAGATCAGACTCAACCACCCCAATTAGGTATAAATTAGGGAAACATTGCAGGCAAACTCAGCCTGAGACAGACAACAAGGGAATTGCAGCCCAAATGGTTTAAATCTGGCAGAGTTACTAACAAGAGAATACTGGGCCTTGTAATGGAAAATGTCAGGCAGCCATACACACAGATATTGCTACCAGGCCTGCCTAAGGTGGATATTTTATGTAACCAAATGACAAGATAGGAATATTTTTCTTCTTACTCCTATTAGCTCCCATGTTGTTGAAGACTTGTAACGTGGGTTGACAGAAGGTTTTTTTTCCAAGTCTTCTTAAATGTGATTGGTTCAGCAAAGGGGAGAAAAAGGCAAAAACTCCTCCCCCAGTGTTTCTGGAATATTTAAAGGGTTGTTTTCCTTTCTCTGTGCCTGTGTCAGGACTGTCTTGTATTCAGACAATGCCAGCTCTTCTGCCTCTCCTGATTTTCTGCCCAGAACATGGTGTTATTTCAGACAGACTGGGAGTTCTCCTAATTAAAGTAGCTCTTTTTTATTGGAACTCACATCCCGTTGAATCCCAGATCATTTGGCCAGAAAAACTGGAACTGTAGGAAAACACTGAGATTGTCCCTACTCTTCATTTTAGATTTTCCCTATCCCTCCTTTCCATAATATTTTAATCTGACCCTGATTTGACCCAGTATAATTCAGCAGGAACATATGGAGCACCTTGTTCTGCAGTTCCCCATATGGCAGAGAGGAAAGAAAAGCTGGTGCCAATTGCAGATACAATAATAGCCAGGCAAGGTTGCTCCATTATTGCATTTGAAGCCATAATTAAATTTACTAACCGTGAAGAGGTGCCAAACCCGCCATTTCTTTGGAATATGGGACATCTGTTTAGTGCTAATGGTAACGTGGGATTTGAAAGGAAACAACAAAACTTCCATCAGTTTCTGCTGTTTCATTTCTTCACTAAAAGAATATTCTAGTTCATAGCTCCTTGGTTTCAGTTTTTAATTTCTTGAGGTGTTTCTAGTGCAAACACCCACTCCACCAGTGGCTGTCCAAAAAGAGAACCCTGTTTTTCTTGCATCTGGCAACATTAAAAAAAAAAAAAGTTTACCTCAAAGTACCTGAAGTTGTGAATTCTCTGCCATGTGATCCACTGATTTCAGGGCAATGAGAGAGAGGGTTTGTGCCTAGTGGCCCTTCAGAGCCCCAAGTCTGGGGTGGATGTATAGCTGAGGATGTCTGCGAAGCTTAAAACAAATTTAACAGCAAAGTAAGGGGAGGAATGTCATGCCCCAGGGTAAGAAAGAGGATGAACAGTAGCAGATGCAGAGTAATTCCAACATATGAAAACTTCCAGTGTACTTTAGTGACTGAAAGAAACCTGAGCAGCAGTTACTGGTGTTACCAGCCAGGGCCAGTGATGAAAGTTGCCCCTTGGCATTCCAGCATCCATGTCTTTTGTGTGGGAGACAAAGCTCTCTGCCTTGACACTCAGTCCTGACATCATTTAAAATTGACTTAATACATGTATCTGTCTTTACACTTTCTTCTTCACGTGCCTTCTCCTTCCCTTGCAGTGCTTCAGAGCTCAGATGACTCACTCTTAAAATGATAACACAATTTGCTAAATGGAACGTCAAAATATATAAGGAGTTGGAAGCACTCTCACAGTATAATTGTCCCCCAATGAGTTAATGTTTTTATGAGTTAATATTCTTATTGTTAATATATAGCCTGGTTATAAAAAAAAAAAAACTAAAATATAGTTAGTCTGTGTAGGAGGAAGAAAAAAGCTGCAAGGTTCAGGTAAAACGCCTTTAGAGATTCAATTGGAGACAGAATGATGGATTCAGCTGTTCATTCCCAAACTGTATAATGGCTGCAAGAACGGGCAAGGAAAATATTAAAAATTAAAACAAGGATTTCCTTTATTACCTTCAAATGGCAGTTGAGAAATCTGTGAGGTTTGGGGATGTGAAGGCATGGGTTACAATCT
Source organism: Serilophus lunatus (assembly GCA_013399895.1). NCBI lineage: Eukaryota > Metazoa > Chordata > Aves > Passeriformes > Eurylaimidae > Serilophus > Serilophus lunatus. The sequence continues at coordinate 5,017,524 of VXBA01003202.1, forward strand.
GGCCTCTTTGAACACCTTTCACTGCTGTCAGGGATAAAAAGGGATGTAATTACACTTCTAATCAGACATGCATGTTTCATAATCTTATAATACTTCCAAATGCATTTTTCCTTTTAGAGTTTTGGACAGAGAAAGAGAGAAAGAGACTACCCAAGAGACTCCAATACAGATCTGTTTATAGCTACTTCGACACTTGTATTTGGTTGCAGCATCAGAAGCGAAAAAACAGTGTCTGGTGGTTTGGAGCATCTGCCTGGAAAGCAAGATTTCCTGATTCCCTTCTCACCTGTCCATCAGTGAATGAGTAGACACACAAACCAGGTAAAACCTTGGCTGCTTTTGCTGGCCAACCAGAAATTATAGTGACTCACCAGAGTCTGAGTAGTTAAACAGCAGTTGCAAAAATCACAGCATTCACTTTACAATTCTTTACAGTATTAGGAAGTATTTAAAGACTACAATGAACAAACACGTGATGGATCACTGTCAAATTACTGAATGCTATTCTGAATGAAGTCTTGAAGGGGTTCTTAGAGTGTAGAAGAGCACAGCTAAGGAAAAAGACTTGTACAAATAGCGTTGGATATGAGTTTTCTACAAGGACATCTTCTGGCCTGATGAAGTGCAGCTGATGTTCTGAGAGCTTGGGAGGGCTCTTCCAGGTGAGCAAAATACTTCTGCCAATCCATCTGCTCTTCCTTGAAGGACTCTAACAAATTCTTGATGTTGGGATGATACTTAACATAGTATAACTCTTCCCCATCACCACCATTTCAAAACCCATCATATAACCTAATTCTGTTCACTCAAAGGGTGTGAAGCAACGTTATCAAGTTTGTAGTTTGTTATACAAGAGGGAGGGCACTGAAGTCACTGGAGCTTGGATGAAAAAGGCTGCCAGGGATTTTCATTTTTCAAATGGCCCTTCAGAGAAGACAACACATGTGGAGATGAATGTCTTGTCCATAAGTTCAGGGCTTCCTGCTCATCAGACATTTCTGATTTGAATATTTGCTTTATGGAACCTCACAAAGTCTGTGCCAGTGCCAGGACCTAGTGCACTGTCAGTGATTCTGGGCTGTTTTATAACATAGATTTACAGCATAGATTAGCTTTTCAGGACTTTCTTTACCTCTAACAGCTTCCATTTTATTGTAGGGTAGTCAGGGGTTTATAAATCCAGGGAGATAGAGCTGAATGGAGTTAAGCTTCTGGGGATGTTTCTAGCTTATGTGACTTTTATGCAGTTTCCTGCAGTTGCAGGGAAGTGGCTCAGTGACCTAAAGGATCCTTCCCTGTCAGCAAGACAAATGCTTCCAGATTGAATCTGTAACATTCCAATTTCATATAACGAATCACAGCTACTGCCTTGGCATAAAACAATATAAAATATGCAGGAGAACAAAACTATTAAATTATATACCAAACAGCAGTTTTCCATACCAAATTTCTTTTATTTCCTTGGTACTTGGGTGTTTTGCTTGTCTTTTTGCTTCAACATAGATTAATAGAAGTTTAGAAATATTTTGTAACAGAAGTTCTGGGATTTGATGAGGTTTTTGAAGCAAAGTATTTTGCACCTTATTAGTTAACTTGGTGTTAACTTGTGAAAAAGTTTTTTTGAATAAGGATTCTTCTTGTAATCAGACTCTAAGATCACAGTTGCTGTTATTCTGCAGCATTGCAACTCACCTGAGTGACATTTGAGATTCCCCATATCACCTCAGGTCTTTGAAGCTTCAGTTCAGTCAGTAAAATGTGTCACTGTAGGGGCTCTATTATGGGGAAAGGAATGTTGCAGATATGCCCATTTCTTACTGGACCCTCTTGCTGATGGCATTAGTTTTTAACACTAATTTCTATTGAGTCTCAGGGGCACTGAGACATTAACCTTCAAAGTTAAAGTATATCTTGGTTCAGAGGAGTTTGGGCAAGTGTACCAGGGCAGTGAGTGAGGCTGGGTTTCCAGGGGTCTGTTAGGAACAGAGACCCTTTGAACATTGAGGGGATTTGTGTTCCTGAATCACTAAATCACTCTTACACCTCTGAAAATTCTACCCAGAGGACTGTGGATCTATTCACACAGCAATATATGGCTCTGAGCAGGTGCTAAAAATTCCATCTTCTCATTCCCCACCACCTGTCCCCCCAAAAAAAATCCGGCCTTAAAGCATATCCAAGTAGCAGATTAAAAGAGATTGTTCATGACAAAAAGTCTAGTAGGAAGAACTTCCCTGAAACAAACTGTTCTGGGAGGAAGCCAAGTTAATAGCTTTATATCAGTACTATAGCCAGGCAACAGGCTACTCTAATGACTTAATGAGCAGCCCAGATTATGTCAGCGAGAATAACTGTCCTGAGTCTTGTGGTCATTAAGGATGTCATTAAGGTTTTTAAGTCATTTTGGGGTTTCAATATCTTGTTTTTTGGTGCTGCTTGGTTCCTGCCAATACTTCCACACAAGCCCTACCATTATTAGCTGTTGCAGGATCCAAACAAGAGGCAAACTTCAAAGCAAACTTCAATTCAAATTTCAAGGAGTGTTCTTAGATATCAAACTTCAGTGTTTAAGCTGTCCGCAAAGCTACAGATTTCTCACTTGAAAATAAAAGTGTTGCCTAAATGGTGGAGCAAGAACAAGACTTGACCAGTTCTACAGCTGGCATTAAAAGAGAGAGAGACCATTGACATTTGTCAATGAAAGTATCAGCTGAAGCTGAAATGGCATTGCAGCCAAAAATACTTCATTAATAAGAAAGCTTTCAGTGAGGTAGTAAGAGGTTTGCAGGTCTCATCAGAACTGCTGTTGCTGTCTTTGGACATGGTGTGTCCTTTAGCCTTGTCTGGCACATTAGTTCTGGCAGGTCAATATGGTCACACTTCCCCAAAGGCATCATCAGGGGGTTGTTTGTTTTCTCTTGGAATGCAGGGAATGGGAGTGCCTGGATCTCATGGAGAGCAGCATGAGGAACTGAGAAACAATTTTCATGAGCTTTTATGTTCTAGACTCTGATAGGTATTGGATAATATTGTTGCATTTGTTTCATCTATGAAACTTCACAAAATGGATTATCCAAGCTTTTGTTCAATTACCTGACCGAAAACAAAAGAACAAAAACAAACCTCCTGAGAGCAAATAATATCTCATTATACCAAGTCAGGTAAAATTAGAATAAAATTGATGTGATGAAAAATAGCAAGAATCGATTTTTACGCTTGGAATTAATTTTCTGGATAGGAAACCACTGAACATCACCATAATTAGTGCATTCCTTATAAAACCATTAGCACATCATTTTCAGGGCTGAATTTACTATAGAGTTACAGCTCCACTTTTAAGTGCACACCACCATCAGCTACAGCCAGAATTCCAAGAGCACAATTTTAACATAGGCACCAAGAATATAGCCAATGCACTTTTAGATCTAAGATGAAACTCAAGTGTATTTTTTTAATTTCAACTAGTCCTCACTTCATTAAACAAAAATGAAGTAACTTGCGGGCTTTTTTCTGGCCTTACAGGTAGGTATTCCCAGGACACTGAACTAAGGCCTGAGGCTCAGTCCAGGCTGTTGAAACAGGAAAACAGCACAAGTTTTCTCACACAGGTTTTCTCACACAGGTTTTCAGAGAGCTCCTGAAGATGGAGCATTGATTGCATATTCTGCCCCCATGCCACCTTTGTCTACAGGAGAGTTAGAATTCATGGTGTCACTCAAAGTGAACTTTTACTGCCCACAACAACCTATTTCTGTAGCAAAGGTCAGATTTGTTATCTATCAGGATGCAGCAGCAAAGTGGAATAATGAGTTGCCACAATGAACTGGCCTTTTTACCTTCTGAATGGGCTTCTAAATCAAGCAGAGGGAGCATTGACTGAAAATCATTGGGTCTGTCTACTTGAAAGGTCATGGTCTGAAATACTGCAAGATAATTTCACCCTGGTTTATGTAGCAAAGCAGTCTCTAGTACAGAAACCACCACCTACACCAGTTGTTCAGGTGTCTGGCCTTCTTGGGATTTGTGATGGTAATGGCAAAAAAAGAGACTACCTGGATCTGCCACAGACCCAAATTAGTCAAGGTCCTTTGTGTATATATATATATATATATAATTTTTCTTCTTCATGGCAATAGCCACCATATCTTGCAATGACTCCTTAGACAAAATACACACCTCCTTAAAGTCCAAGTAGAGCTGCCTTCCTCAGCCAACAGTGGAGCTCACCACATTTGAAACAATATTAGGAGGAGTAAAAATTAAGCTAAACGTAATAAAGAGATAAAGAAACATGCACAAGGTAAAATGATAACTCTAAATTCTAAAAAACCCAAACCAAATGAGTTGAGGGAACTTGTAGACCAGCAGTCTTAAGATGCATTCCACATTATTAAATTAATTTCAGGATTGAAATTTGGTTTCTGTTCCAAGTAGACTCCTTGAGGAGTTGTGGCTAATTTTCAACCTATTTAAGAGGGTACACTGAGCCCTCCCAGAAGAGTAATTTCATTAATTGCTTGGTACTGCTGCTGCTTGGACTCATAATCTCTTTTTAGGTTACAAAGAGTATTCAAGCTTCAACATCTTCCTTACAAGCAGCACCATAAAAGATTCCCCTCTATGATTCTGCTGCAGCTGTTGACACAGTGGTTCTCCGCAAATTTCACAATATTTCTGGAAAGGGATCTGTTTATAATGATATTTGTGTACATGTGATCACTGCAAGCCTTCACTTTAATCTTGGTTAAATAGCCAAGTTATTAAACAGTAATTCCTGGCACTGGAAAAACATCATCCTCCCGTGAGACAAAACAGGAAGAGGGAATGTTTACAGCACTGGCATTTTAAAGCTAATTTAAGGAAGATTTATCACAATTAGGAAGAGTTAATGAGGGATACATGCACACTGTCTGGCTAATAGTGATTCACATTCTACAACCACCATCAAGCCTGAGCAGAGGTTAGAAGGGCCAGCTCATGCCTGTGTGCAAACATGGATGTGGCTGCCAGGGCACAAACTAAGCATCTCCAACAGCACTTTCCAAAGGATCAGTGTGAGAGCAGCTCTAAGTAGTATTTAATAGCTCAAGACAAGGGAAATGTTATTGAAAAGAGAAATTCTATTGCTTAAGGTGATACAATTAACCCTGCCTTCCACTCTCTTTTTTCCAGAGAAGAAATACCTGAGACAAATTTTATCAACTGCACTGCTGATCCCTGCAGAGAAAGGTTTATAAAAAGGTGAATGTTGGCTTAGTCATGAAAACTTGAGTGAAGAACATCTCGTGTTCTGCATCTCCTGCTACAGCTGCCTGTCTGTTGAACAGATCACAGTGCAGGTACCAAGCTCAACCTCGTTAAGACTCCACAGGTTCCAGCTCCAGCCCTGCCTTCTAAAGCTTCTGGTTCCTTGTTCTGTTTAGTGATTATTTAGGCATTATCCATGTCCACACTAAGACTGGGCTTTCCCTATAAAGCTAAAAGTGTGTGTGCATGTGGATAGATAATGAGTGAGTGGAAGGAAGAAAGTCAAGCAAGCAAGGGAGGACACAGGCCAAATAGCAGGGTTTGAGCTGTCTGCAGAAGTGGCATTAGTATTATGTGGGAATGGCAGCTGTGCCTGGCAAGAGCTGAGCTGAAATCTGGATCAAGGGTAGGAAAAAAAGAAAATTGGGCCATAGAAAGCAAGGCATCTGATGGGTGTGAGAGAGGTGGATATTTGAGAAGGTTAATCCTAATAGAGAAGGCAACAAAACATATGAAAGGAGTCTAATGTGTGCCAGTTTCCAGGAAAAAAAACCCAAACATTTTTAACAGCTGTTCTGCTACAGTGGTAAGCTCTAAAGAATGGGTGAGCAGTTACAAAGGTCTGGCTGACTAAATCTTCTCTTCAGCAACACAAAACACTGCTTATAGGAAAGAAATTAGTAAAAGCATCTGATGTTCAAATTTATTTTTTTTTACTTTTGGCTAGTTGTAGTTGAATGTGAGACCTTGCAGATTTCTTGAGTCAGGGGATCCATGGGAAAGGGGTTTAAGGTCTAAGGAAAATCTGAGTACATTACCTAATTATATGCCAAAACCAACCAAACCAATCAACCTCAAAAACCAACCAACCAAACTAACAAACAAAAAACAGTAACTTTGATGCCAGTGTTAGCAGCAGATTTTTTTCAGTGTTATATTTTGATGGGTGTTTTCCTTGGGATTATGATCTTTAAAACACAATAGCCCAAATTTGGAATACTTATTATATCCACTGTTTCTGTGTGGCAAATTAAATTTCAGGGCAATCTGAATCAGATTTTGCAGCAAGTAAAAGGGTCAGCCTGAGGATCTGTAGCCCCATCAATAATGGAGCTTGTGTTCTAATACGAAATTAATTCAGCACATCCTGTTTTATGTGGATAATTTAACACAGCAGCTTTTGACTTTTCTGAGACTGAAGGCTAGAGTCTCAATAAGTCATTGAAAATATTTTCAAAAAATTGAGATGTAGTAATTTTTCAGTTTACCTGACTCACAACTAGGTCTCGTGACAAAATCTCGGGATAGAAAAAACACACTCCTTTTTGAGCCTTGCACTATTTTGAACCTATACTGATTTAATTTTTTTTTAAAGTGCAGCTCTAAATTGTTGGCCGTGACTGATAAGCAGAGCAGCAAGAAACACGCTGTGTCTTTGTACCTTCCAAGTGTGCCTACTACTACAAAAACCAGCTTGATTCAGACTTAAACTCAAGCTGCTGATGCAGACTCTTAGCAGGAAAGCCCTCAGAGGAAGGGATGTGCACAGAAGAAAAGCAGGGTTGATTGAAAAAGGAGGTCTGAAATTAAATGTAATGTTTCTAGTCTTTGTTACTAAAGAAAGAGATGTCTGACGTTATTCTTCTCCTACTGGCCAGCTGCTTGGATATTTTTTTTCTTTAATTTTTCAGGAATGTTTTGTTTAAGTTTGTGGGATATTGTAGGTTAAATAAAAATTTCATCTGTGTTTCATGTTTCAAATAAACTTAAAACTTGAAATTTGATCTTTCATTACCTTTCTGTATTACCTCTGTTGCTAGATTCTTCTTGGAGCTCTAGTAAAGCTGAATTTGGCCTTTTAGCACTTTTGCAGGACCAAAACCAGGGGTAAAGTAGAAGTAATCTTCATTTTCTTGCACCAAGGGGAAAACAAGTGTCTGCCCTTGTGGACTTTAGGCTAGAACACGAAGAGGTCCCATTTCATTTAAAGCAGTTTAAACATGTCACTGTAAGTGGATTTTTGCCAGTCTAGTCTCTAAGTCAGTCCCTGCAGCCTCTTGCAACTTCAGCTCCCATTCTGTTCTCTTTTTTCAGAAATCCTCATACCATTTTCCTCACTTCAGAATTTTTCAGTACTGCACCAAATTACAGGACTAGCATCTCTCAGGAAGGGGTTGTTTCCTCAGTCTGCATGAGGAGATGGGAGTCAGAAATAGAAGGTCACTTGCTGTGCCCCAGGGAAAACGTGGTGATATGAATTGGTTTCCAGCTCCTTTCAGGTTTTGCGATTTTCCCCTCCTTCATCCTCCTGGCCCCACCCTCCGAGGATGTAGGGAATAATAAGAAAAGCAGGTCACCAACATACTACAGACATTCCAAAGGAGGCACACAGTAAAAGTCTGAAAGACAGCTGTGCACAGTCAGTAAATCTTCCACCAGATTTGCCTTCCAGCAGGAATCTGTGAAAGGACATGTCACTGTAACCACGCACTGATTTTTGAGTAGCAGATTTGTGCCTTCCTGGAACAGAACTACTTGTCAGCAGCAGCTGGTATTGTCACAAAGTTCTAAGCAAACACAGTGTTAGACCAATCTAAAAGAATTCTAGTTCCTTTTGATGTTTCTGTTTATGGGGCAGTTCTTTTACTGTGTACAGCTTGCATAGAGAAATAGAACAAATAAGTTTTTTGGGTTTTTTCACTTAGGAGTCTAAGTTACTAAATCATTTAAGTATATCCATAAACTCAGTGAGTTTTAATAACATGTTGAACGTAAGCAGGTTCTTAATGCCTTTTGAAAATAAAGTGGATATTTAAGGAAAGCACCTGATGACAAAACAGGATTTTTTCCCTGTATTTAGGAGGTTCTGGTTCAATGCAAAAGCATGGGATCAAACTAGATCATTCTTTTGCATGCTGTAGAAATAAAGTGAGAGACAGTCATGGTTGTCCATGTTTTCATATTTGATAGGAGTGGTGATCCTTCAGTCTCCTGTCCTCACCCAATGTCTGACCCATCCACCTCAGCAGCCCTGGGGGATGTATCTGCATAACCATAACTCTCCCAGATCCACACTGAGCTGCTTCAAAAGGTGATTGTTTTCCTCAGTGTATGATATCACAGTCATTTGGCTGCTCAAATTTCATGGCCAGTGGTCACCTACATGAATAAAATTTCCTGACAGTGCCCTGCCTGTGTCTGCCAAGCCATGAATGCTGCCAGCCTGGCTCCCCTCTCTAAGCTGGAACAAGGGCAGTGCAGCAGGTTAATGATGGCGTGAGTGAAGCTGCTGTTACCTCCCAGCTGAAGGTTATCAGCTCTGACAGCATTTGCTGATGTCCAGTGAACCATAAGCCATATTCTAAAAGTACTTATCACTTTTCTCTCTTACTGCCAAAGCAATTCATGAGCAGTTTGTGAAGGGGGGAAAAAAAATGTGAGCAGGGCAAAGGAGGACACATGAAATTTTGGAGGGGAAAAAAAAACATATTAGGCAATGCTAAGTCATCAAAATAGGCCTTGAAATAGGCCATAAAAGAGATGAAACAGTAAGAGAGGCATTATAGTGGAAATAACTACAGCACCATCCATGTCAGTGTGGTACATACTTTTCACTTACTCCTTGATTTGAAAGCAATTTTTGACATTTGGGCTCCATTAGAACACTTCTTGCCAAGAGATCACTGTGTAGTTTCACAAGTATTATTGAAGACTAACACAGCACCTGTGAGGTAGATCTGTGGAGTTATCTCATTTTTTCAGATGAGTAAATTGCATCCTAGAGAAGTGAGTGATTTTTTTTCTTTTTCCCTGAGACCACAGCAAGGAGCTTTCAAGCCAGAAGGGAGATCCCAGGAGTCCTGGCTCCTTTATCCTGGTTTTATTATCTGCACTGCACTATCTCTGATTTAACAAAGTCCTAGTAAGTAATTTTGGGGCACTAAGTATAATTTCTGATTAGAAGTTAGATGTGTCTATACTTGGAGGTAGTTCCTGGGCATTAAAAGAGAAGGAGGCACTGCAAAAGAGGATTGTATTTGCTAATGTTTTGCCAGTCTGCCTAAAATATTCTTTAGTAGTCAGTGACTATTGTTCTTACCTGGATACCAGGAACATAGAGAAATATTTGAAAAATCATTGATAATGGTGAAAGTTTGAAGAGCTTTCCATAGTACAAAGCTCGTGGATGTCCCATGAGAGAGAGTAATGAGTGAATAATTATTTATAGAAGTTTATTGGACAATATCACGATCCTAATCAAAATGAAACTCCTAAGAAGTTTCCTTTTAAAAAGCAAAGGCCTGAGCACTAGGCTATTCTGGGTAAAAATATAAAAAAGTCACTTTGTGGAATGTATCTTTATAATCAGTCATTAGAAATATAGAAAGAACTGGAAAAAAAATTACAAGGGAATAAAGATTGACTCAACTGAAAGCTAAATATTAACTGTGTTCATGAGAAGGAGGGAAATTACAGAGGGCTTGGCAAACTGAGTTGTCTAAACCGACTGAGTGACTGAATGGAGAAGTTAAACATCCCTGGGTAAAGTAAACTACGTACCAGGAAAGGTCATTTTTGTTTCCTCACAGGGTTTAGATCCTTCACTTTACAATAGACACGGGTTTTTAAATACAGCTTCAGTATGCAGACACAAAGGTCTTGGTCCCTGTTAAACAGAGAGGCTTTGAAACCAATTCCCTCTAACGGGTGTTAATAGATACAAGCAGGTTATCAGGATGTTGCTTGTAGCACCTTCACTGTGATGTTCCGTGTGAAGGCTGCACCAGCCACATGATGGTTAAAGATCAGTGGTTTAATTAACTGTATTTCACTGGGCTTGCCTTTAGGCCTCAGAAATAAAAGGATTAAAAGAAGCAATAGAAAGATTTCTTTTTTTGTCTTCCATGGAGCAGTCTCAGAATCACAGGCTGCCAATGTGCTGTGCACTGCATCTATGCCATTGCACCTATTACCACTGCACTGCTGTTTCAGCTTGTGGCACTACAATTAATTTCCTTTATTATATATGTATTCCATTGGCACAGGATTTACTGAAGAACTAGAACTGATGTGAAACACTGAAAAAAACAAGCAAACACGTTACTGGTTTGTAGGTAAATAGATCTATATTCAAAAGTCTGCTAATAATATTGAACAATAATTGCATATTTTCTACAATTGATTTGAGCATCAGGAACAATAAGAGTCCAACTGCAGCTCAAGTGCCCTGTTCACAAGATGATGGTGCATTGTTAACCAAATCAAAGCTAAGACTGAGCAGTACTTTAAGCTTATTACCATTCAAGTGAGACCAGTTAAAAGCAAGCACCAGTTTCGAGATGATGACCTCGAGCTGTGGGTGTTGCATTATCAGATGCAGCTCAATAAGGATTTGGCTCAGCTGAGGAGTAGGCACGAACTCACAGTAAAGAAATTGTAAGTAACAAGGCACTGCATGAGAGGCTTTGTCTGCCTGGCTCTCAGCCTGTTCCCCACAAAGTCAGAAAATTGATGGTAAATGTACAACATCTTATCGTCCATGGGTGGTTAGAGAGTTCCAAATTGAAAGGGACTGAGGTTATTCTTGCCTAGCAGATTCAATGCTAACTATATTCCAGTCCATTTGTGTATAGCAATGGAAAGCATAATTTATCTGGGATGTCAGAAATGGCATTGCCTTTCATTAACCTGAAATAATGTTATGAGGCTTTGCTCCACTACTAGGTAGGTTTATGTTCTATGAATTTTTGTGCTTATATAGAGATGCAAAATTAAGACAGTGAAAATCCCTCAAAACCTTGCTAGGAGAAACCTGTTAAGAGCTTATAGCAGGTATATATTTTATGTTTTAAAAATTTAGTAGACTCCAGTTAATCTGCCCTCTGGTAATCCACAGAATAGTGATTGAGTCAGACACTGAATTGGTGTAATGTAGTGAAGCTCTTCTGAAAGCAGCAGTCAGGCTGCTACTCTAAGATATGAGAGGCTTAGGCTCCATTCCCTAATTTACCACAGATCTCTTGTGTAACCTTGATCAGATTCCTTATATCTAGATTAAAACAAGGGTTTGTAGACATTGAACAAAGTTCGAATCCCAATGATACTCAGACTTCCTATGTGATGAGCAGGAGAACAAGGCTCAATAAATGGAATGCAGAATTAAAAACAATGGCCACATACTCAGGAGGCACCCTCAGCATCCTCATGTAATTTCTATGTGCTTCAGGAAGCCAGTTCTATGAAAGAAGGCATAATCCTATGTATTTCAAATGAAAATCCTCTGGTGCTGCTGTTTCCTACTGCTCCTGAAGTTAGGTGTGAATTATGGGCCAAGCTATTCAATTCTGTCTTGACAAAAGATTTTGTAAGCAGGCATGGAAGCAAAATTTTCCAGTCTCTGGTCAAGCTACAGGTGAGGGCATGTTTCAAGCACCAGATCTCTGGAACTAGGCATCATTAGAGGGACTGCAGAGAAATGAACAACTCTAACATTTAATCTTTCTCAAAACCTCAATACAGAATCAGAGGTAAATGAATTAAGGAGTATAAAACATTCAGTTATTGTAACAATGGGGAACAACATATAAACAGCTAAAATTGATAGATGCTGTCATTTATAATTGCTGAGAGTTTGAAAACCAGATTGCATTACAAGTGGGTATGGTGGGAAGTTTTGAGCTCTTTAGTGATCTCTGATCCATACAGGTAGAGCTGTCAGGGGGGCCATTGTGCAGGGATGTGCCAGACTGCAAAGGTCTGCCCTGCAGACAAGACTGCAGAATAGGCACTTCCACAGCAAATGCTGGATGTAGGAGCTCTGTAAGCAAGTGATCAAGTGAGCAGTGATGTCAGTGCCTTTTTGTAGCTTTTTGTTGCAATTCATGATGGAAGAAATCTTTATTGTGAACACAGTTCCAGTGGATGAAAAACATTTTAGGGAATAATTCTGTCAAAGGAAAGGGAAAAGTGGCCCAGGTAACAATTCTGGAAGCCAAAAGCAAACAAGAAACAAAGGGAGAAAATATTCAATAATAAATGTATGCTGGGCCTTCTGGGAAATCAGAGAAATGTTTTTGGGCAAATTCTGCACAATTACCACAGCACACATATCTAAGGAAGGGGAGTGTGTAAGCATGCACGTAGTACATCAGGGAACAAGTTTCCTGCTTCCCTCCTGGAGGATACTGTTTTGTCAAATGACATCTCACCATGAGCTGAAAAGTTATCCACTTTCTGTTACACTTGATAGCATTTTCTTCAGCCTCATCTTCTCCCCATTTGACCAAGGACAGGTATTAATACCCACTTTGACTATTCAGGAATATTTTCTGACACAAAATCTCAGTCTGAGAGAAGTGTAGCAATTTCTAGTTGAGTTACTTATTGCTGGATCTCAAAAGCTCCTCAAAGCTACTAAACTAAACATGTAGGGACAGCTCCAGCCATCCAACACTGGTTCTTCTGTACCAGACGAGCAGAAAAAGCAGAAACAGAGACTGGTTTGCAGCTGTCATATTCTCCTGATTCAATGTATGTGGAAGTCCTCACCAAAATTCAGCAATGTTGTTCAGAAAGCATCAGTGCAAAGCCAGAGATTGTGATTCTCCTGAGCCGAGAGGCAGTTCAGCTCTACATTTCACATGTCTTATCGAGCAGAGCTAGGTATACAATTCAGGAGTCTTTCTGCTCACAAGATCAGAAGTAGAGAGTGCACAAAAACGTCATTGCAAGGAAAAATGTGTCTTGAATTAGTAAAAAAGATGGAAGAACTCTTACTTGTTTTCAGAACTGACCACATTAGGAAGCACCAACAGACTTCATATAAGAGTCTAGTATGGAAAGACCTCTGACATATTGATCGTGGTAGAAAAAACAATTCTTAGAGGCTCTTCCTCACAGCTGTCTTCATAACAAACAGATCAAATAATTTTGATACTCTTCTGCATTAAATATTTCAGTAAAAAAACCCTATACTGCTGACCTTGGTGCATCATTACCCAGCAATAGTTGTGGTGAAAACTCAAGTACAGACAAGCAGAAATTTCCAGTTTACCTGCAGGACTTGTGCTGTCTGTGGATCCAAAACTGTTCTCTGCTATTGGAAATACAAGTGGGATTCCTGCAGTGTGTGAACTGTACCTCTTAGACATAATGATAATTGTTTCACACAAGATTAAATTACTTGTAGCTGCATAGTCTTGTGAAAGCCAGTGCTCCAGCTCCCTGGGTAAAATGCACTGCACAGAAATGTTTGCCAAAAACATCAGTGTGGAGATGCAGCCAAAGCAGGGAGTAGGTTTTGAGGTTTACAGCTGTTCTGAACATAGATTCAAAGATTTTGACCTCTAGTTTCAGAGAAGCAACCAGCAATAATTTCACCCTACATCATCCTCATGCAGGGGATGTACCTTTCTGCAATTTCTCTCCTTACTGAACTTAATTTCAGTGAGCTCAGGCTCCGTGACAAGACTCTGTACAACTCATTCAGTTTATACACATACTGCAAAACCCAGTGACCTGCAATGCAAAGCAAGAGTCTGAACTCTGAGAAATGTGTGTGTTCCCCTGCTCTCCATGTACTCGAGGCTCAGGGTGGCACAGAGGTGACAGTGCCATAAATCTCCATTTAGGCCACATGTATTAATCTGTGAGCACCAGCTGAGCAGAAGCCCCACAGGTCAGAGCCGTGTGAACAGACTGCACTCACTGACCATGTCCAGGTGTGGTGGAAGTTAAAGAAACCTGAATACTTTCCACTTAGGAGAAGGCTCAGTCCAAGCATGAGCAGACTTTCTGTGTCCAGATTAAGAAAGTAGATGAACATTTGCTTCTCTTAGAAACAGGGAAAGATGTTCTTCAGATTTCATTGAGTTATAGCATGAAAAAACTGCATTTATCTATTCCATTAACTGGCAGATATATAGCTGACTCTTTCCATTTAACAAGTTGCCAAAATTGTCTCTACATCCTGCATCCCAACAGTAGGAAACCATTGCCTTTGAAGTGGGGTCTTTTGGCAGGTCCCCATAGCTCTGTCTCCACTAGTGGAAAGAGGTTTTATTTGGGGACTTTTTTAACTTCTCAGCTCTGAGGCAATTAATGTGTGGTAAACCCAGAGCTGGTGGGAATTATTTTCCAACAAAACACCTGTGATAAGCAAATACCGATTTACCAAAATCAAAACAGTCCAAAATTCTAATTCTGAAACTGTCAGTGTATCTGGTTCTGCATTCTCAAAATGGAACCTAATGATTTTTTGTCCTTGAATAATTTTTGGGCACACTCAGACATAGCATAGTTTTAACTGCTGTTTTGTTACAGAAAACACAGAAACATTAGGGAAATCCTAACACTTTCATTTTTATATGATACTAACACGTGAAAGCAACACAAAATGGCTCATTCTGAAGAGGGTTGAACCATAATCCCTTCTGTATATTCAGATGAAAAAACCCACCAGAAAAACCCCAAACCAACATAACATTTCCTTCCCTAGCAGAAAGACACCAGAACAAGGACAGAACCTGTATCCAAAAAACCCTCTTTAGTAACCAAGTGTCTGCTGAAAGGCTGTTTCCTCAGTTCACCTGAGAGACTCAGTATGTCATCACGATAGATGAGACTCACTGAGACTTTGGATAAAGAGTCCCGTGGAACAGCAAAATTGATGGAGAGTTCAGAGTCATGGCACTGGCTTCTTGTTTTCCTTAAAATCCTGACCTTGGTAGCTTTTCAGGCCCTACCTGTGTTTGCTGTAACACATTGATTTGATTCAAACATTTTTCTGAGCTGCTTTTTCAGGCAACTGAAGTTTTTAGTAGAATTGCAAAAGCATTTGTTATCCCTTGTAAGAGATGAAAATCAGCCTTTTACTTCATGATATGCTCAGTTCGAGTAACAATAATTGCAGAGTAACCAACTACTTCCATTGTTTACCTTGGCATCACTCAATTTGTCTAAACTAACAACCTAAAAAAAGAGTGGTTTTCCTGTTTAGAGGAAAGAGGAGTAAAATGACCCCAGCAAAAGCTATAAACCAAATTAAGAACACATATTTATAAGCTTCTTTAAAAACCAGACAGAGACAAATCTGTTGCTAGTATTATTTTTATGCAGAGAAGTCACCCTGCATTGCACTATAGTAACAGGCACCACAAACCCTGCTCACTGTAAAACAGCTAAACCTCCAACAATGATTTGTTTAATCATTTCTAACTTTGTCTGCCAAGCACCTGCCTTTTAATTTGCTACAACCAACCTGAAACATCTGTCAATTTTTTTTCTCCATGAATTAATAATGCTGTAATTAAAATCCAGCAGAGAGCTCAGCTGAGACTCCTGGTTAATTAGGACAGGAGACAGCCATGTGAGCAGCATGGCACTGTATGGCTTGGATTTGAACCAAGGCTCTGTGGGTGACAAGTTCCTACCAGTCCGTGAATCTTTTGGATATTTGTTGCAATAGCCAGTACATCAATTTGTGGGCAATCAAATATTGTTGAAATTATTTAACTAGGACACAGTGCTTGATTTTTTTTTTAAATGTGTATTTATAAGGGATCTGGTTTTAGTTATTGTTACTCTCCAAACACTAAGAAGATGAGAAGAAACAGTACTGAACTTAGCTTTTGCTGTTTTGCACTTCAAGTGGCAGTGGGAGTTATCACGAGGAGAAAAATGACCTTCTTGGTAAAGGCCATACCTGCTGCTAATGTGCAGAGATTGAGGATTTTAGTTTCTTCCGGGATTGATTTCTGCACTGGTAATGGAAATAGTGTCCAACTAATCAAGAATGTTCCTGGTACTGAAAATATCAGCTTGATTCAGGTTTGATGCAACTTGATTCCTGTAGCTTATGTTCTTATACCACCTACTTGAGACATAAGGATTTGGAGATTGGTTTATTGGTTTTTGGTTTGTTTTAAAACAGCAGACAAAAATATTTGTAATTTTATGCATTTCAACACACCTATAGATGAAAATATGGATCTGAAGATTTCATCAATCATCAAGTAATTTTTCAATTTTAAAAAGCACACCAAATACAATCACAGAATTTTTCAATCTTGCTCATTGAAGGAAAATAAACTTATTTTGCAGCTTGGAGAAAGATATGAAAGGTTTTTATTATGAACTTCAATAATTTGAAAACAAGATTAAACTAAGCTTGTAGCACACAGCAATGTGTACCATGGGTAATCTGGATGTCCTGCTGAGTGTCATGTAACTCAGAAGACATTTCTGATTTAATTGGAAAAGTGTGTTTTACAACTGTCCAAACTCACAAGGGAATCCTATAAAATAAACTTCTTTAGGTAGTCTTCGGTGTAAAGGGATGTTTGGCCAATTCATATATTCTTTCTTGTTAGCTTAAATGTGAGCCACTTATTTGCAGTTTTCCTTTGATGACAGAAAAGTTCCCAACTTCTAATATGCCAGTTTGCTGTAAATCTGAATTATCAAGTTCATACCTAATTTTAGGCTTGCTTCACTTCAAGTAGCTGCTGCAGGAAAAATGAGGAGATTCCTTGACCAAGCTTGCCCTCTGCAGGCCTCCACCACCTCCCTCTGGCACTGCCAGATTTGTTCCCTTTTCTACACAGGCAAATTAAATGTGCTGCTAATATAACAGAGTTTGGATTTTTTTAACATTTTTTAATAAAATAGTAATTACTTAAATAGATATTTGGGGAAAGCTCTGTATACTTAGTGAGACTGGGCCTTAAACATTAATTTAATTTGCCCAAATAGCTTCTGATTAGGTTTGCTGTTATCTGAAGGCAATGAGCTAATGGAGATGGTGCAGAGGGAATTTGATTTAACCCTCGAGCTGTTTGTTCAAGTTGAGCTACCAGCAAAAGCCATCACCAGCATCTGGTCTAATGAGCTACAGTGAGAATCCCCCCATTGTAGCTCTGTTGTACTGGGTAACAAGGAAGAATTATACTAAAATAGAATTTCACTGAAGGTTGTGAGAGCAAATTCTGCCCTTGGGAGAGAAAAGAAGCAATGCTTTGGAACCCCTCACCTAATCTCTGATGAATAATGACATTTTAAGAATCTCTCTTGTTTTTAAACTAAATCAAAAATCATCACCATGGTTTATAATTCTCATATGACAAACAAAAACATGTACAAGTCAGTATCATAAATCAATTTATGAATATGACAGTTGTTTAAGTATTTCACTCAACATGCCCTGTGTTTATGTGATTCTTTGAAAATAGGACTGAGGACCAAATAAGGTAAAAGTGTGATTGTTTTTTTAAAAAAAAAAACTAAATTATTTAGATATAACTCTGAACTTTAAAACCATCCAAACTATACTGAAAAAAAATCTCTGCATAGCTGTTGCAATTAGGAATGTGATTTTATATTTGTAATTGACACAGCAACATCATCAAAATCTCACAAATTGAATTACATTGACAAGCCTGCTTATGTTGGTATAGTGCACATTAGCTGAGCCAAGGCAGACATCAGCTGTGCCTCTCAACACTTTTGTTTCAAAGCATTTTGCAAAGAGAAATTATTTAGCATCTTCCTTCTTTCTTTTTTTAACACAGTCTGCTTGCAAAATGACCCTTAATAGTAATAATTAAGTATAATATTATATCTGCAATGATAGTAAAATTGTGAGGAGTGCAGTAGGACTCCCCTGGGACTTTTTGACCACCAACTCATGAATTCCAAGGACTCCATCCCAGAGAAGGCCGAAGAGCCAGACAGGCTTGTTTCAAGCAGAACCTGAAGCCCACTAGGAGTTCACAGATCCAGGCTAATGACTGATTTCAGGGAGTTACTTTAATCAGTAAATTCCAATGAAAAAAGACTTCCCTGGAAATTTTCCCCTGAGTAGCTCAATAAAATATGCTCTTTGAAACTAGATCTGACTCACATTGCAGGTTTAACAAGGGCTAATTTAAACAGGTCCTTATTTCAGTTTTAGCCTTAGAGAGCAAATGAATTGAACACCTAAGTTTAGAGGATGTGTTTCAAAATTCTGCAAAGAATAAATAAATCCCTGTTTTGACAGCTGATGTCTGGCTTAGAGCCAAATGACAAGTCTAACAGAAGAAAAATTGAGATGTGTTCATTAAACAGTCTCAAATGGAGCCTCACTGAGCTGTATGATGAACACCCACTTATTATAGAAAGGGTAAGAAAAAGACTCGGCTCCTACATCCATAATGAATTTGCCTAACAATTCTTGTAATAACTTGTTTTTCGTAGAGATACTTGTAGGTACACAAAATATGCATTTTTCTCCAACATTTCTGTTAAAGCCATCCAGTAGATGGGGCCACGGAGTTGTACGAAATGCAAAAGAAAGTGAGCTCATCCTAGGAAAAACTCTTATAATCAATGCAAATACAGCTTTGTTAATTCATTAAATTCAAATGTCAGGCAAATAATTTATTTGCTTTTATCATCTCCTGACTGTATGACTGATTAAGCTGTACTCAAATGGTAGTTAATGTGATTCCGTGTGTGTTTGATACTGAAATAATTACAACTCTCAGTCAACAGAAATTACAGCTGAGATTTGAATCTTCATTCACGCTATATTTGTTCCCAAGTATTGTACAGGTCTGAGATACAGTCAGGCTTGTGATGAAGTGACACAATGGAAAGTCATTGGCAGTAATTGTAGCAAGAAAGTCCCACATGTGGAAACGTGTCTGCGGCGAGA
The DNA here is from genome assembly GCA_013399895.1 of Serilophus lunatus. NCBI lineage: Eukaryota > Metazoa > Chordata > Aves > Passeriformes > Eurylaimidae > Serilophus > Serilophus lunatus. The sequence goes on from VXBA01003202.1 coordinate 5,036,464, forward strand.
GGAACGTGTTGTGGTTCCTGACAAAGGATGACTTCATGAATGTAACTTGGATGCAGGATTGGGATTTTTTTCCCCTGTTTGAGAGTTGAAATCTGATTCTCAGGAAAGAAGACGGGGAATTGAGAGAACCTGTCTGCAGGTCGCAGGGGCAGCCCCGGCGATTCCTCAGCGGTGGATGCCGACTGTGTCCGCGCTTGGGATTCAATGCGTTCAGCACAAGGGGCTGCGAGGATGTTTCTGAGCTTTGCCTCGCGAAACGCCAACTTTCTCGTGGATTCAGCTAGAAAGACCCGTTCGGGAGCAGGCTGAGGGACCGCTGCCTTTGAGCGGGGGGCTCACAGGTTCAGTCCTGGCGGGGCTGGGCAGGGAGGACGTGGCTGTGTGAGCCGGGGAGTTCAGTGAGTGCTCTGGGGCCGGGGGTGCGGGGCTGCCCCGCCCGTGCGGGATGGGGCTGCCGGAGCCCCGTCCGGCCCCGCGGGAGCGCTGACCCCGTGCTCGGGGGGAGCCTTGTCCCGGAGCGAGCCCTGTCCGGGGAGAATGAGCACTGTCCGGGGAGAGAGAGCCTTGTCTGGGGGGAATGAGCCCTGTCCAGGGGGAGAGAGAGCCCAGCCCCGCAGGGGAGGTGCAGCTCGGCTCGTACCGCCCGCGATCAGCGACGAGGGGCCGCGACAGCACCTGGAGGCGGCCCCGCCCAGTCCCAGGAAGGGAGCGACCGGCGGGGCGGGAGGGAGCGACCGGCGGGGCGGGAGGGAGCGGCCGGATCCGGCGGAGGGGACGGGGCTGCTGCCCCGCAGAGCCCGCGGGACGCTGCCGGCAGCGGCCATGGCTTTCGGGAAGGCTCCGAAGGACCCGTTCAGCACCGCCGTGGGCAGCTTGGTCGGTGAGTACCGAGCGGCTCCGCGCCCCGTCCCGTCCCGAGGGGACCCGCGGGGCCGCCCCCGCTCCGCGTCCCCGGGCGGCTGAACGGCGGCTCCCCTTGGCCTTTCAGAGCGGGCGACGCTCGGATCGCTGCAGACGGAGGAGTGGGGGCAGTTCATGCACATCTGCGACGTGATCAACGCCACGGAGGAGGGGTGAGCGCAGCGCGGGGAGCAGCCGGCGCTGGGTCGGAGGCGGCTCCGGCGATGCTCGAGGGCAGGGCGAAATGCAGCAGGAGGTGTAAGGCGCTTATGTCAAGTGACCCAAAACGAAACAGCAGCAGGGAGCGGGAACCTCTGGTTCGTAGGGAAAAGGTTTCTCTCTCTCGGAGCCGTCAGGACTTGTAGGATCTTCGCCATAGACACACGCTAGAGGTAGCTGGTGGTAACAAAGGGTTCTTACCCGAGTCTGGTGTGTTTGGTACAACCTGTACTGCTCCAGGCTAAACGGGTGCCCTTGTCCTCTGCAAAACCCACCTACAAAAAGAGTTTGTGCCTATAACTGTTGAAAACTCCGGGCTTTTAACTTAGAGTTCCCCACTGTGCGGTTCCTCAGCCATGCCTGGGTTCCCCTTCAGTGGGACCCATCCCATCAAGGTGTGTTCCCAGGGCTGAGGTGGCCTCTTGCACTGAATGGCCACATCCAGGTTTGCTCAGCCTCTTGCTGCTTTGACTTTCCTCGTTCCCACCTGTAAAAGAGGAAGAAGGAAATTTATTCTCATGTAGGATCTGCTTCAGTGTTGCATTACAAGAACTCACTGCTAGCAGTGACATACTGTAACACCAACTGAAGACCTTTCTCCAGGAGACTGAGCTGTGGCTTAGTTTCTGCACAGATTATCTTTTGTTGTATTTTCTTTCCCCTCAGTTTTTTGGATCCCACACTCTCATCCATGGCTCTTGGAGTGTCAGTAATAACTCCCTTCTGGTTATTGCCATAAGCAACAGCACGCTTTGACCCTCAGTGTTAGTTTTTATGTGATGTTTCCATGCAACAGAGCTTTTTTTAATAAACTTATTTCCTCTTGTGCACAGCTTATGCTTAGAGAGGAACTCCTTGTAACTTCCTCCTAGGCAGCTACTACTAGTCACAGTCTGTAACAGGATACTAGGAACAGCAGAACTGCTGTGTCTAATTAGGCAAATGGTTATTTTAATGCAATATCCAGCTCCTGACCAGAGCATTTCCAGATGCTTCAGTGAGGGAAACAAGCAGGAGTGGCATTGTAGTAGTACAGCTTTCTGCAAGGGAAAGTTTTCTTCTCCACACTCATGCTCCCATCCATCCATCCATCCATCCATCCATCCATCCATCCATCCATCCATCCATCCGTTGATGGCATGTGTGGGTATGACATAGGATTAAGAAAAATGAGAAATACCTTCTTTTTCTCTTTTTTTTTTCCCATGAAGTATAACATTCCAAAATGAGAAATGCAGTGATGGTGAATACCCACTTAATTTCACTGGTTTAGAAATATTTGCAACAAACGTTTTTTTTTCTTACTGAAACATAGTGTTTGTGCCTATTGCTCCATCTTAGATTCTAGAGAGATCCTAAAGAGATGTTTGGACATCTTGTTTATGTTGATTGTGAGTGTTGGGCTGGCCCTAATAATGGTACACTATAGATAGTCCATATTAACTAGACAAAACTGCTTCCCACACGTGGTAATCTCAATACCATCTTCCACCCTTTTCCTCCTACATAGATAGTTAAAAGATATGGGGTGTATATATAGAAATCAAAATGGCTGGGCTAGAATGCCCCTCTCTCTGGGCTGGAGTGGGTTGTCCATCCATACATGGCAATTACTCAGATGAGTTAAATGCATCCTGCAATTATAAGATTTGAAGTTATCCATGACACCCCTAATCCTGATAGCACTCCCAGCAGAATATTTTTTAATTGCGTCATACATGAAAAATAGGTACCAGTCAGCTCATGATACAGGTGGCAGCTGATATTCCCTTTCTTGGCAATAAAAGCTAGATAAGTAATTCCATTGTACAACAGTGGAAAAATACAGTTTTGGAGCAGACTTTACAGAGGAGAATAACTTTATTTTTCTGCAAAAGCCTCTTTAGTAATGCACGATCTGCAGCAACAAACCTGATTCACTACTGTGTTACTCTAGTTCAGTGCTGAAGTGATTTTGCTGAAATCAATGGGGCAATTGCTCTCACTTTATGTGGGTGTAAATACAGGGATGAGTTTGGTCCCATATCTCAGGCTGGTATTTTTGGTTCTTGGATGAAGTTAAGAACTAGAAAAACAGTCCAACTTCGTTGGTAACTTTTTCTCCTTAATTTCTTGTCACAGGCCTAAAGATGCAGTTAAGGCACTAAAGAAAAAGCTATCCAAAAACTGTAACCATAAGGAGATCAGGCTCACCCTGTCTGTAAGTACAGCTATGTTTATATTAATTAGACACTAAGAAGGCAAACATTCTAAACGATAAGGTGGCATGCAAATTATCCCTGACACAACTCTCCAGGATGTTTTCGGTCTTTGTTGTTTGTGTGTACAGCACTGCCACAGTGCAGATCAGATGATCTGCCAGCATTCCATGGAGTCCTGGATGATGCAAATTCTGACAGTTATTGTTGTGGTTTTGTTTGGTTTTTTTAAAAATTTGTACTATGTGAAAGTAGTATAGCTCTTATTTACTCTAGTGACTGTCCCTCTGTGAGTGCCCCACCTGTTTGTGAAAGATGTGGAGGTTGGGATATTACATAAAAGTCACATTTGACCATTCTATTACTCAGCTGGTGTTGCTGATCTTAGTTGAACTAAGCAGAGTTTAGCATAGTGGAATGTGTGAAAACTGCTTTGTAAAGCTAAATGTTACTATGTATGAATGAGAAACTTCAGTGAAAAGGTAACACTGGCCAGTTAAGCAAGGGAGCAAGAGACAGGGTAAATAAGCCATGTGAAATTCAGATGTTTTGATTAAAGGTTGGAGTGTCTGGAAATATCTGTACTTGACCAGAATCTGACAGTGTTTCTGAACTGCCCCAAAGTTTGGGAAGATGTTATGATTTTAGTCTATTTAAGATTTGAGTGTGTTAATGCAATTCTCTGGTTTCCACTACACTGATGATGTGGGCAGCAGCAAAAAGTTCTTAATACTGTCATAAATCCTGAGTTTCTGACTGGAATGGTTCTTGACCAACAGTAATGCAAATGTAGGAAGAATCATATAATTTGTATTTTAAGTTGCTGTGGACTTTTGTCTTTCATTAATTGTCTAAAAGTATTTTCACCATTTCTTTTTTTTTGAGGTTGTAGAGGCCTGTCTGCATCACACTGAGTACTATTACTCATGAGTCTGGTATTTGTTGTGCAAAATCATTATCTACATCAACATGTGCTAAGAAGTGATTAAAGAAGATAGGTGATGGATAGTGTTGAATTGTAGGTCGCTTAGCAATTGCCCAAGTGTCTCCTGACAAGTCAGAGATGCAGATAAATGTGTTTAACATGTCAATTTATACCTTCAGCTCGTTCCATTTCCGCACTTCTTTCCTGGCTTCCTCTGCCACTGTCTCATGAGTCAGTTTTTGTGTGTTCTGTGTGTTTGCATAACAGAAACACTTGGTTTCCACTGTGCTTGCAATCCCTGTATCAGATCTGCTTTCTGTCCCCTACGGTCCTTGTGCAGCAGGGTTCTGTTCTGAATATCTGATACAGTCAGTAATGATAACCCAGTGTTTGGGTTTATGAGCTGTTCTGGGATATTTGCAGTGCAGATATGCCCAAGGTGACATTATAGCTTAGTCTTGGAGTATATGAAAGTGGGAGAAGGATCTCATTTCAGGTCTCTCCAAGGAAGAACTCTGTCACCTTGACCTGGAAGCTCATTGTATTTGCTGGCAGATGGAGTATGTAGCAGGTTCAGTTGAAATTGCAGTTCAGCACTGTCTCACAGTCCCTGTACTGTTCCAGGCCCCTTTCTCCATGTCTGTTCTCACCCACCCACATGTGCATGTGTATCTGTGCCTGCCAGGCAGTCACATCCTTTTGGCCCGATTCACATTTTGCGATTTGGCTCGTTTGGACATTAGCCCTGATTCTGTTATTGAGACACGTTAAATCTCAACAGTATCATCCTTCTCCTTGCTCATAAATGCATGATTATTTATTTGGAGGAAGGGAGAGTGCCAGCTGTATAATATGCTTGGCTTCATGTGCCCTGAGCTGCAGAAATTACCTGTGAAGTCACGAGGATCGAGGTTTATGTGTGTCAGGCCATGAGGTTGCTCCATGCCCAGCCTTTGATAACACAGAGGCTTGGCAGTGGAGATTGTGCAATCAGAGTGAAGAGGATTAAAACTTTTGGGCAGGAATCCAACAGATTGTGTATGGTGTTACTTGACTTTTTATTACTTTGGATACGTAATCTCTGTTTATGTGGTGAACACTGAGACACCTGTTCAGTCATCTCCATAGAGCTCCCTTGGTTTTGTAAAGCATTTGCTGCAGTGCCCAGTACTGATATTTGTAGGGTCTTATTGTTTCATTTCTGCATAACATTGTTGGAAAATATTTTAAGAGAAGTCATATTCCCAGAGAAATTGTGGATACTCTGTCCTTTGAATTGTTCAGCACCAGGTTGGATGGGGCCCTTAGCAACCTGATGTATTGAAGGGCACCCCTGCCCATGGCAGGGGGCTTGGAACCAGTTGATCTTTAAGGTCCTTTCCAACCCAAACCATTCTCTGATTCTATGATTGGTTAGATTTAAATTTTAGAGGGTTGCAGTTGTTTTTTTTTACTCCCAGGAATACTTCTGGTTTTCCTTTTAATAGTCTGTACTTTTCCAGATGTAAAAAAAAAAAATTTTAGCATGGCAAGTGTGGCCTTCAGATTTTATTTTGTTCAATTCACATTTCACAAAGCAAAGGATCTAGAAAACAAAAACATGAGAGAGCCCTCCAGCTCCTCAATCACAGCAGTCCTAGTCAATTCTATTATACTTTATGGTGGGCAAAGAAGAAAAGGACATTGAGTGGGACATTGAAGTGTGAAATTTGAAAAATTCAAGACTTCTGAAAATTCAGTATTTTTAAAATACTGAATCTTGGTAAAGTGTACATAGCCCCTGCACTGTAATTGGTGAATGGCAGCTGAAAGAGCTGCTCATACCGGTTTGCTTTAAATGCTGGCCTTGGAAATAGCATCCTTCTTCAAAAACTCTTCTGGGTAGACATCAGCGTGTGTTTAGTACAGTGTAATCCTGGAGATGGATTAATGGCTGCTTCTCTTTGAGTCAGAAATGTGAAGAAGCCAACTGTTCATCTGTGTGTTTTCTTGCACTAGCCTTAGGTCTGAGAAGTGCCCATCACACACTGCACCCATTCCTTACAGCTTTATAGACCATTCCTGGCTGCTTCAGATGAGCAGTGAGTCCTGTGGAATTCTGAGTGAGGTCTCTAATGACCTCACTGGGAAACATAGTTGACTTGGTGCTGTGCTCACCAACTTGTTCCTTTTTTGTTTCTGCCTTTGTCTTCTGTGAATAGATGCCTTTTACCATTTTAGTTTTGTGGCTCTGTGCTGTGAACCAGAGGGCTTGGATTACACAGTTTGCCCCTCTTTTCACTTAGGACAGATCTCCTCTGGTACCAGCCAGCCTGGAATGCTGCAGCTCTGTCCACTCCTGACTGTCATTTACAGGAAGTTTTGATTGAAGTTAATTTGCCAGTTCTGTTATTAAAACATGAGTTTTTTGACATTCCATTGTGCCGTGTGGAGCAGTAGTTGACTTGGCCACCTTGGATCTATTCCTTCCAGTGGAACTGCTTGAGATGGTGAAGCCCTATTTGCACAATAAATACCTGTATGGAAATTCTAATGAAAGGTGTTATTAGCATGAAAGTGGCTTGTTCATGAATGGTCCAGTTAAAAATAATTGAGTCAAATTCTTCTTTTTCTCATACCAGCTTAGTTTCACACTGAGTGGGCTGGACTGGCATAATTGAGTGGAGGATCCAGCCCATTAGTTCAGTACTTTCATTCACTCAGTAAATACCCAGTTTCTTAAGTAGGGAATTAATAATAGGGAGTAGCATACCAAATTTCCCATGCACTGGGTTGGAAATATTTTACACAGACCATCTTTGAACTACTGCACAGGCAAATAACTTGGCTTATTAGCATATGTTTCATGTACTCTCTATGAAAAATAATGTTTTGAGCCAGGATTTTTTTGTAATTATCTTTCAGTTAGGTTTTTTTGCACAGCAGTCTGCCGGTGTCTCTTTGTTCTACAGTGTTTTCATTTTGGCAGTATATTTTCTTCTGGTCTTAAACCTGTTCTCCTCTAAGTTCATGATCATACTGAGAGAACAATCCCCAAGTCCTGAGGCTAGAAAATGAGTTACTAAAATGATTTCATTTAGTCAAATATAGTCTGCTCTGAATAGGAAAGTATATTTAACCTACTTTTATCAAGATTAAAATACCATCCCTTAAAATATGTGTTTCCTTTTGAGAATATGTCCTCTCTGTTACATGATTCAGGAGAAGTTTTGTCTCAAAACCTGTGAAATATTGCAGCCTTTTGTTAATGTCAACCCTTTGTTTTCACCTTTCTGTCTTCCCTCTTACACTGGGAGGGAAAGTGAAGCTACAGTTGAAGGGAAGAAGAATAAGAGAGTGACCATTTTTCCTGATTCTCTACTTCATCTGATTGACCCCACTTTCCTTTCAAGACTTGTATTGGCCTGATCTCAGGTGACTGGGATGTCGTGGCAAGTTTTGGTCTCTCTTCTGTAAAATGGGAATTGTAAATTGGCCACCCCCAGATGTACAAGGGAGAATTATTATGTCATCACTACATGCTGCTGTATTTCATAGGGCACACACATCGCTTGCAGGGATCCTACTCAGCATTTCAAGCAGAGTTTTGGAAGTAAGAGTTCCTTCGTGAAGATGAATCTGACAGTTGGAACATTTCAGCTCTTCTGTTTCAAATCAATGTGACCTTTGAAAAGTGTGGAGAAATTGAACTCCAGGTTGTTGGATTTGTTCTCTTCTATTTTATCATTAGTCTCTCACTTAAAGGTCAGATTAGAAGAGAAGCATTTAGTAATCTGATTTTCTTCTCTTGCAGAGCTCTTCAGCATCTGTCAGACTAGGGTACCTATGTTCTAGGCAGTTATTTAATTCTATTGTTGAATCAGTACAAGTAATTTTTTTAAGCTATGGAAAGATCTCATGCTGTTATGGTACTGTTTGCTCAGTTACTGCTATGACATGGAAACAGATAGGACCATGCCTCTCTGTTCAGACTAGTTTAACTGGCTGACACATCTCCTTTGTACTGCACAGGTATAACAACACACAGTGAGCTGCAATAATCTGTTCTTTCCTACCCTTACTCACAACTCCTTGAAACAAACCAAACAAAAGGAAACAAAAGTAGTGGAGGTTTTTTTTTTGTTTTTTGGGGGGGTCTCTGTGTAACAGCAGGGGGTTTTTTTTGTGTGCAGCTGCTTGACATGTGCATAGAGAACTGTGGTCCAAGATTCCAGTCTTTAGTGGTGAAGAAAGATTTCTGCAAAGACAAGCTGGTGAAACTACTGAACCCAAGATACAATCTGCCAATTGACATGCAGGAGAAAATCTTGGCCTTTATCATGGTGAGTCTATAGAGTAAACTGTAATCATTCACAATGTCTTTGCTATATGGAAAACATTTAATGGCACAGGCCATTTCTGTACCATAACATACCATAGGAACCTCTTCCTGAAGCAGACTTTGTTCTTGCTGCTCCTGCTTCAGGAAGAGGAGCACAGACTGGAAGACAAAAAGAGACAAGTGGAAAACCTCCACTTTTTATATTCCCTTCCCAGTCTGTGCATGTGTTCTGACTGGGTGCACTCAGCAAGCAGCATGAGGGGTAACTCTGGAGCTTTGAATTCCTTCTGCTTTGAGTAGATGTAGGGAATGGCCTGTCTTTAGGATCACATGTTTTAAAAGCATTTGTCTGACCCACTCTCTGACCATTTCCTTGACTGTTATTGTCTCTATTATTTAAAAACTAGACGTGGGCCCGAGGTTTTCAAGGAATGGTGGATGTGAGTGAAGTAAAAGAAGTTTACCTGGAACTGCTGAAGAAAGGAGTGGAGTTTCCATCCTCTGACACCAGCAGTGGTGGACGTAAGGTGAGGATACAAAAGTATACTTCAAGAAACAAGATGTGTTAATTGTCTGAGTTCTGTAGACAAAGAAGGTGTGTTTGGTTTGGGTTCTTTTTTATTTATATGCTCCAGGGCAGAATATGACCAACCTACTTAAGCACCTGAGCAAGAATAGGTTTCAATTATAACAACTAAGATAACAACAAAGAAACCTGACCTATATAATAGTTTATTTTATATCCAAGCACAGATTAATGGATATATTCTCAAAAATGAAGCATCTCTTGAGACTTTCAAAGATTTGGCCGTGCTGTTTACTTCAAAATAAATGAGTGCTGAGTGCTCCAAACTTGTCAACTTCTGAAAGCCTCAACCAAAATGAGTAAGATTTTCATGAAAACACATACTGTTCAGAACATGAGCATCATTTGCCTTTAAAATTAAATCAAGAGATGTAGAATTCTGTAAGAAAAGCTTATTATCTACTCCAGCTGTTTGCATAGTCCAACACAATAAATGTTACTTAAGCCCATGTCATAGGCAGCATTGTGTAGCATCTAGAATATTAAATATAAGTGTGGCTTGAGCACTGGATATTAGTTGAAAATACAGTAGATGTTTTAATGCAATTCTTTAAAGATTTTTTTCTATTAGAAGAATTTTTGTAAGAGTTTTGGACAGTGTGAAAGCCATCCATCACTGGGTGGAACCTTGTAATTACAGAGTTAGATGTCTATAATCAGTGCAGACAAGAATAATTCAGATTTATCCTGAGTTTGATTTGATGGTTTAATAGTGGAATGCACAAAAGCTTATGTATTTGAAGGGTGTTTGACCAAGCTGTGTGAAGAACGCTCTCAATAGACAATAATTTATTCTCCTCACCAAGCACAAAAGAGATTATTTTGTCTACCACCTGTACTTGACAGTTGAAATCTGGCAAGCCTGCTGTTAATCCCAACAACAGCAGACCTGAACACAGCTTTTACCTCAGTCTTTAGGAAGGAGAGGACTTACAGTGTGTAGTCTTGTGCAGGCTGGGATTTAAATTTGGATCTTTTTAAAACAGTCAGATCAAATGCAATGCAAATGAAGCTTTCTGCAGACAAAGTGTTCCCACTTTTCAGTCCAGAAGGATTTTGTCATTCACCTTCTGCAGAGACCCAAACTCAACCTCCAGCCTTGCTACTGCTTCCAAGTGTGATCTCATTCTAAACTGTCCTTCACTGTAAAATCGCAGTGGCACTTTGGGAAGGCCCTTTGGCTGTTAGATGGCTTAAGAGTTCCCTGCTAGCCTGTTCTTTAGCCTTTTCCACTGTACCCTGTGATGGAATTTACTTGCAAACTCTTTCCAAAGATACCTGAATTTCAAGCCTCATTTCATTACAAAATAGCCATTAGATTTATTTTTGTAAATAGGCCTTGCTCAACATATTCCCTGGGAGCACTGATTATGTGACAGCTAGTGCCCAGTTGTCTGGTGTGACAAGGATGATCCTCTCTCAGCAGGATGTCTGCTTCCCTTCTTCTGTTCAACCCAAGCTCTGTTCTTTTGTCTTTCCACAGACTTCATCTCAGCCTTCTACGAAGTCATCACCATCCTCTGCTTGTCCTGCCAAACGTTCCTTAGTGCCTCTTCCCACGGGCCCAACACTTCTGCTGACTCCAGAGCAGGTGCAGTGCTACAGGCTTAGAGGAGGGCTGTTAATGTGTGACTTCAGCAGCCTGGGTGTTCTTGAAGGCCACCATCAGATCAAGAGGTGTAGCTCTAGATTCATGGGTTTGGGTTTGTAGAATCATCTACAGGAGCTTGAGAACACCTAAGGATTCTTACAATGTTTTTATGCAAATTGATAAGTGAGAAAGCCAAACTTGGCTTTTACATACGGATTGTGTGAAGAAATTAAAAAGCAGGAAGGAAAGGACGGTTCACTTCCATTCCTGCTTGCCCCTAGGTAAGTAAAAGGAGTAACAGTAGCATGAGTGAGAAATATTAACTATAAGGAAAACAAGTAGTACTATCAGGCTTGGATCTTAGTTTGATTGCATATATTAAAGCTGAACTAATTCCATTCATTTTCATGGCATGTCACCTGAGTAAAATAATGCTAATTAGACCCATATTATACCTAATGGAGAAGAAAGTATATATCAGAGGTGAGAATTATTCTGCTTGCTCTGTTCACCCACACAATATTCTCCTATTGAATTCAACAGATTGGGAAATTATACAGTGAACTGGATATGGCAAAAATGAATGTGAGAGTCATGTCATCAATATTAAAAGAAAACGTTCCTGGCTCTGAAAATCCGGATGATATGAATCTTTTACAGGTATATGGTAATTCATTGGTAGGGTCTATTAATTTGGTTAAAGTTGATTTTAAAATATATTGCATCCTTTCTTTTGACATCTGGATTCAGTTTGCCAGATGAAATCTAACAACAAGTTTTGATCTCTGTGTTTTCATTTGTCTCCTTCACCTGTCCCTGACATCCAGATAGTCAGGAAAGGACAATACAGCTTGTAATGCAAATTTAAGCTCTAGGGAATTCCAAGGGCAAAGGAATTTCATAATGGAGCGTTCTCTGTTAAGCATGTTCTGTCAAACAGCCCCGAGAACATTCCATCTGAATGCAGTTGCCTTGTGGGAAAACAGGTGAGGATAGTCTCGCTCTCCCATCCGTCCTGGAGTTTTCAGTGCTCTCGTTATTATTGCCAGTACCTTAGAGGCAGACTGAAGGCCAGCGAAGAATAGGAAATGTTGGTTTTATGTGTGTGACCTCAAAGACTGGGAGCTTGCTGTGCTATGGATGAATCCACGTGCTCTTAAAGTGTAGCCTGAAGGAAGTGTATTGCAATAGTTTAGATTTGATCGTGAGTGTGTAGATGTTCCTTCTGTGATGTCATTTCTTCTACTTCCTTATGCTATATTTTCTATTTTTAGAAATTAAAAATACAGTATTACTTGAGTATTTCAATAGTGAGCTGTATCAGTGGAAGCTTTTCTGTTTCATATTGTCTACAAGAACTTAAAAAGCTTTTATCACAATCTTCCGTTTCTAAACTTACCTCCAAATTTCTATGGTGAGGAAGCCTTTTTGGCAATTTTACAGCATTAAATGTTTTGGACAACTGATCTAATTATTGCAGGCCTTGAGAGCACTTCTTCTGTCCAGTGCAGAAAGTCTCCTTTGCAAGGAACCCTTATTAGATGCTGTTGAGAACACACTGGATTAATATGCTTGGCCACCTCTGTCCAGTCCATGACAAGGTGTTTCTAGTTGCAAAACAGCAAATGTCTTTCATTTCCTGTCTCTTCCTTTGGCCCTTCTACATGTGGGTGCACAGATTCAGTTGCCCACAGTAAACCATTGGATTCCTATTGACACTCCCAGTAATAAAATTGTTGGCAAAAGGTTGAGGACAGGGTGTGGAGTTCCCATATGTGGGAGAGTGACTGAAAGCTCATTCCTTTCACTGTTGTTCTTTCCGTTCTTTTTCCTCCCTGTACAGTGAATGGTATAAAGCATCAAGCATGTCCAGCCTGTTCCTTGAACAATGTTTAATGTTCTCTTTTGTTTGTGGCACTACCTGGATTGCTTGGATTAGGCTTTTGTTGTCTGAGAACAAAGTCCTTTATTAAAAGAGCTGTTTGTTTAGGCTCACATTGAGTTGGAGACGCTGATTTCAGTCCTTCTGACTGACTACCTGGAGTCTCTCAGTAAATTCTTTAACAGGGTGAACTTGATCAGTGCAATGTGTTTTCAGTTCTCTATCTTCATTAGTGGCCAGGCTCCTCCCTTTCTCCACCTTGTTTTGGGCGAGGCTTAAGATATCAGATCTTACCTGAAATACATGTGGTGGCCAATAATAGTGGTTAAAAAACAACTCGGTGCCAGGAAAGAAGAGTAACTAACTTTTGTACTGGATAGTGAACAGACAAACTAGTTAATTCTGTGATTCTGTGACATTCAGGAGTCTGAGTCCAGATCAGCAGCTGGGAAGAATTAGTACAAATGTATGGGAATCACTGGTGATTGTTTTTCCAGCTGGTTCTCCTTCATTGAAAAACTCCAGTTTTTGAAAACAGAAGAGTGCAGGAGGAGCAAAGCCTGGCAAATCCATGCCTGAAATGAGTGTCTCACTTTCCTTTTCTCTTGAGTATTGATCCTTGCAAAGGAGCCAATATTGCTGCCTGTGTAATGGAGCCATAAGCGATACATATTTTTTTTAAATGCAGATCAGGTAGTAAAGTGTGGACTCAGAGGTTTTAAATTTAATTACAGACATTAAGCTGACTACATTTTTGTGTGTTTTATCTTGGGCTATGAAGATACAGTTCTGAAAAGTGCAGCACTCTGTAATCCTGACACAGATTTGGCAAAGGGGTGCCAAATTTCTTTTTACATGTATAATTAATTTACAGGAAGTATGTGTTTTTTGACGAAATATCAGATCACTCCAGGAATAATACCAGAGCAACTTCTGAATAGCACTATGCAAATAGTCGTTCTCCCCCCCAGTTTTTTGTTTCCTTTGGAGTCAGCCAGCATTTGCAAATGCAGGAAAAAAAAAAAAAGTTGGCTGAGTTAATTTTCCTGTTGCTAAAGAATTTGTTTCTTTGAATGTGCAAAGTCTACAGAGGAGAGTAATATAAACAGTCATCCATTTCATCCAGTAACAATGCAAAATTCTGCTTTATAAACTCTCATAATTCTCCTATCAGCTGACTCTGTAAGGCTTGTGTTACTTTCTGAAAAGTGCAGAGATGAAGTGCACCCAGACTTCCCCACTTGGAGGAACAGTTAGAGCTGGAGATTTGTGTCACAGAGCACTTCTGACCTTCAGACCACTATTGTCTTTTCTTCAAGCAGACGTTGAACAGGATTACATCCAAGTATCCTGCTGAGTTTAATCAGCTTCAAGCAAGATCAAATCACATTTGCTCTACATCACCCAGAGGGGTCTTTGTTATCTTGCAATGTGTAGTTTGGATTTTAAAGACAGATATATCTTTAGAAATAAATGTGGGTCAAGAGGTGGGGGATTGGGTAGGAGTGCTGACTGTGATGGTGGGAGTTGTGAACCTGCATTGCAGAGGTCAAACACATGAACATTGTGCTATTTGCAATGTTAGGTGGACATGTGGTTTTTGTAAATTAAGGAATGTTACCCATGAGTGTGCAGTGCTCAAGTGTTTTATCACTCATCTCCAGAACAGACAAATTTATATTTTTTTATTCCCTCGTCTTGGGTAGAAACTGTATAAAACCTGTCGGATGATGCAGGAGAGGATCATGGAATTGTTGGTGACAGTGGAGAATGAAGATGTGATAGTTGAGTTAATACAAGTAAATGAAGATCTGAATAATGTCCTCCTGGGACATGAAAGGTAAGACCAGGCCCCTCTCCTCACATTTGGAATCCTCACTGAATAAGTGCATCTAGTGGACAGATGGTCCCTAGTGTTGATCCTCCACATGGAGACAGATTTTATCCTTAAATCCAGAAAACAGACAGAAAACAGTGATTGCAAAAAGAGGAAATTATGTATTTGCCTTCTTCTAAACACTTCAGAAATGGTCCAGGAAGGTAGTTAGAAAACCATTAGAATGGGGTGAAGCAAATCAACAGCATAGACAGGAAAACAGACGGAGGCACACAAACAAAAACAATTTTGGAATTTGACATTACTTTTTGGTAGCGCCCACTGAATTTGTCATCAGTCTGCTACAAAACCTTTGGTACTGGTGATGATTCTTGTCTCTGTTTAGGTGTCTGTCCTTCCAGGAAAAATACTTGTTCTCCTTTCTAAGCAACTTTGACAGCTTTACTGCAGGAATTGGCCCTGGAACAGCATTCTGCCTCATTACACACTTAAGGGAGTCGCTTGCTGTTCTCAGCTAGATTAAAACACACTGTTCTGCTTGTCTTACAGCAGAAAATGTTTCTTTTTTTTCACATACGAAAGCACTGCACTGCTCAGGTTGACATCCTGAGTATTTGTCTACTATTGTCTAGTATTGCTAGCTTGAGTAAAATGAATAAATTACTAATTTTAAACTCAAAATTCCAGCGTTTTCCCCCAAAATATCACGAGATATTTCATTCATGGAGAATATTCTGATTTAATAGGAGCTACCCTTCCATTTTACATAGTTGATCTCTTCCATGGCTGAAAAATGTTCTAGAAATCATTATGCATTAAGGGTAGTGGTGCATGATTAAATTTAGCAGATGTATATAGAATTTAGTCATCTTTTCTTTTTAATCCTCTTCTGAATGCTACACTGAAAATATTGCTAATTCTTCTAAGTTTCATAAGCCCAATCTTTGGTCCTAATCTTGACAACATTTAGTTATCATTTATCCTGAAATCCTGTGTCTACAGTAGTGTTGGTGCATTTTACAGCAACTGCCTTGAAAGAACTGTGTTCTCACTTCTTGCTTTAGGAAGTTTTTCATTTTAATAAGAAAAAAGGAATTCTATTCAGATTTTGTAAATCCCTTGAAGTCAGATGTAGGATTAAATTTTTGTTGCAACTTCTGAATACTGACAAGGCCAAGAACCTCTTGAACTGTGAATAGAAGGTTCTGGGTATAATTCAACAAATTCCTTATGAAAGACCTGGTAATTGAAGGAGCAATTAATTTGTCATTGTGAAACTAGATAAAAAATACTGCATTCTAGTACTATGATGTTATGGTTTATATGTAAAAAGTCTTCCTGGGTACAGATCCATTGCACTTCAGAGTGGATAAGTATGAAAATATATTTGGTTAATTTTGTGTTGCAGAAGATTTGTTCTTTGGATCTGCTGAACAATGAGATGTGTAAAGGGCAAACTGATTTTAACGAGCTGCATCTGTTTCATACTGTGTGTATTGTTTGAGGACAAATGCTGCTGCCTTCTCTGTTTCTGATTATTAATGTACAATCTAACTTAAATCTGGAGCAATGGCCATTGTGCAACAAACAGCTCATGTGTGTAACAGTGCCTCCCTCTAGTGTCTCTGCGTCCTTCCTGGATTTCAGATGAATATTTTGTGTTCTGCAGTTGGAAAGGCTTTTTCCTCAGTGCATCTGTGCTGTCTTTCTGGGCCTCACTAGTGCAGTAACCCTGGATAGTATAGACTGGCTTGTGTCTACACCACTCAGGGCACTGGGGGCTGAGGCTGAGTGACCTTCTGGATTCTGAAGGTACTTGACTGAGTCTCCTCTGGACCCACAGTAGCACTGTTGTCCTTCTTAGTACATACACATTTATGCTGCAGATTTTTTGTTTCCTCTAGAAAAAAAAATATTTCAAATTTCTGAACAAATGAGAGGGCTGTATGCCAGAACAGGCATGTGGTTTGTCCTGGGAGGGCGTGAGGGAATAATGCAGAGAGCCCTGAGCACAGGCAGCTTCCTGGGACTCAGCTGGAAGAGTGTTCTGGTCAGAAGGAGCCACATTTGGCACCGTGTGTGTTCACAGTTAGCATCTGGCATGAACAGAGGCAAAGCATTGTCAGCTGTGCCTTGGTTTTGTTTTGCAACAAACAGAGGGCTGTCTCCAAAAGTGAGCCCAGGAACAAACCCACTGGTGTTGTGTGATCTGAGGGTCAGAGCCCTGGAAAGAGAGTCAGATTGGCTGTGCAGAGGCAAGTGCCCCAGAGAGCACCTGTAGCTCATTAGGTGCCTCTGGAGTGTTGTGATAATCAAACTTTAATTATAACCAGTTTCATATTCTTGTAAGAGACATTACAGAAATGTAATAATGAACATTTAACTCTGCAACTTCAACAGGTTCTCTCGAAACAGAGTTCGTTTTCTGGAGAACCAGAGAATACAACGTGAACGTGAAGAGGTAATTATGGGTGAACTCATGGACTCCAGGACTGCAAACATTCCTTTTTCTCTTTGTTGTGAAAAATACCTTTCTGATACTACTCTTACTGATTTTTCTAAAGTCTTACTTGCAGAATTCCATGCAAATTCATGTAACTGAAGTAGCAAATAATGTCAAATCTGAAATGGAACCTTGGTCAGGAAAAATGAGAGAGAGATCTATAAAAATGCTGGTTTATTACCTCTCCAGCTAAGCACAATTATCTGCCATACACAGAATGAGAAACCATAATGTTTCTTTTTGTTTGTTCTGTGTAAAGCATTTATAGACTGAAATACTGTTGCACTATCAGACTTCACTGTTGCTCGTGGGTTTTTTCCCTTACTCAAAGCTTTTACTGAACTGTGAATAATGGTTTGTATCAAATCTTTAATGACTATCCTTTATTGATTGATAATTATGGTTGTTAATTATACTGCCCAAAGTAGTTTTGCACGTTTCAGCTTCTGCTAAGCCATAATTGTGTAGTCTCAGACTCAACATGAAAATGCATTTTGAATGCTGAAATACTGCTGACAGTTATTAAAAAAAGTAGAAGATGATCTTGTTTTCCTTGAAAAGCCACTATTACTCCAGTCAGGTTATGTAGGTGGATGGTTTTGCTTGATGAATGCACAGTTGAATTAATAGTCTAAATGATGCAGTCTGTGCGTTTTTCATATTGTTCAGGAGTCTCTGAGTTTCAAATGCATCATCTTTTATTTATTTATTTTTCATCTGGTGTGACCAAACCTGTATGATTAAAGCATGTGGTTTTATTAAAAGCTTTGGTTGGCTACATTTTTAATTCCAACACATTCACAGAAGAACCTGTGAATGGAAAGGGAACCCTTTTTTTGTGTCCTATGATTTTACTGTGATTTTGAATGTTTCCTATCCAAAACAGGACTGGAAAGAATAAATCTCCTAAGTATGTATGAAATCTCAATAGCATGAATAAGTAGCATGAAAATAATTGTACAGGATCAGTCAGATCAATACCAAGCTGTATCTAAACAAGATCATAAGAGCTTTTTACAACTGAGTCCTTTCTATTTTCTACTTCAAAACTGGTTTCATTTTCTGAAGGTGATCTTTTGTGGAAAGCATTTTTTGTTCCACTCACTAAATTTCACACACACACACAGAGTTCTGGTCTTCTCTCACAGTTGCAAATTTTTAATATTAAGACTTTTAAAGTTTATATTCTCTGAAAGCAAAAAAACCCAAATAACTTGCTCTTTTTCAAATGTTAAGTTGTACAGGAAACAGCCATCTGCTCCCTCAAGTGATCTGCTTGGCCTCTCCATAGATTCTCCATCTCCCCTGTCAGCAGAGGTGCAGGCTGACTCTGCAGTGTCTCCTTCAGGCCCTAGTAAGTGGTGAAAGCCCCTTTCCCCTGCAGTCGAGAAGTTTCTTGTAAGAAAGAAAATAAAGATACTCCTTCACTTTAAGGATGCTCCTTAAATCTTTGAAAAAGGAGAACTGATATGTGTAACTAGGAAAAAATGTAATATAATGTTGCTTGCAATTTGTTTACAGTGGGAGCAATAATCTTGTTCCCCCATTACATACATTTGAGCAGCAGAACATGCTGTTTTCTATTCCAGTGAGGCCTGTAAAACAGTTGCCTGTTTTGTAGACTTAGTTTAAAGAAAGAGAGTTTTTTCAGGAGGTACCTGGTGTTAGAAAGACTTGAACTGAATTCTGTTTGCAGAAGCCCCTCCTTTACCCACCCTAGGGAAGTCCATGTACTAAAGTTAAAGGTGTGAATGTCCCCATAGGAATAAATGCCTGGAATTCCATTTTAGTCTTTTGGAAAGAGTGAAAAGAGTTTTAAGTGGTATCTACCATGTAGAGCACTTCTGATGTTGTTCTGATACTTCAAGGAGATAAATATCTTGGATCTATAACTTCTTTATTAAAATTTTGTCTTTGATGTGATAAATAGTAATTCATTTCAGTCTCTTTATGGGCCTTCCAAATAATTACTCTTACAGCGTTTAAAGTAACTAATATTTGCTTAATAATGTTTAAGTGATCATTAATTATTGCTTTGAATTTCAGATTGCACATCTGCAAACCCTGATGATAAAGCCAGGCATCATCCATCCATTTATCCACAGTTAGATTCAGCAATTCCTACAAAAGCTCAGCAACCCCTGTGAGTAGTCTCTTTTCAAGGAATGGGAATAGATAACAGATCCTCAAAGGTATTACTACTACTCTGTAGTTCATTTAATCAGTATAGAACACTCTGAGAACACAGATTTATTACTTTTAGAGATTAGTCCAGTAAAACAAGTGAGAACTACCTGTGTGCTAGACAACATATTATCAATGTATTATCAATGTATTATCTCTCCTAGATTTGCAACTGAAGCACAAAACAATAGTGTAAGCAACCCAGCTGGACACATATATAGCAATGTGAGTAATACTCATGCTCAGAATGATCATTCTTGTCTGGCAGCTGTCACAATGAGAACTGTTTGTTTGAGAACTGTTTGACTACTGTCCAAATGGGATGCAAAGGTCTATTCTCTGGTCCTTCTCCACACATCAGGGAACACTGTACTTGGTGACCAAGTCAACTTTCCTCTTTTGACACCACAGATGCAAATATGAAAGCATATTTTCTTGGGTCCAGCTCAATCCCAGGGGAGTCTGCAGAAAGCAGTTGCTCTATTTAATGTTTAGTGTTTAATTTGTTGCTGTGTGAAGCAAGGCGAGATGATCTTCTGTTGCCATTCTGTCACTGGTATATTTCCAATCTCAAATAAGGTAATTTTTAAAAAATTAAAACAAAAAAACCCACCCAACAAATAAAAATAAAAACAAAACAAAAACCAAACTACAAAACCACAGCTCACCAAAAATGTCAAACACTTAAATCCCAAATACAGTGGAGGACAAATGTCATGCTGCAGAGAAACACCCATGACAGAAGGAATGCAAAGAATATGAAGGGGTTTTGAGGTAATGTTACAAATTTGAATGCTGTTGTGTGGTGGGCAGTATGAAAGATGAAAGATGAGTAGCAAATAGAAAAGATGAGAAGCAGCCCCCAAACAAACCTAGTCCTTCTTTTAAACTGCAAATAAAAGCAAATCTTTTGAGTTTGTGGAGTGTAACAAATTACACAGAAGTTACAGATAAAGCTAAAAGATGCTTTGAAGTTTGTGTGGAGAATGGAGATTAATTGGCTTGCTAAGTGTTGACTTAGAAGTTTACCTGCAACAGTCTTGAGAGTAAAGATAAGTCAGCAGTTATATAAATTAAGTCAATCCACTTTTCTCATAGAACAGTCTGTTTACGCACCATTTTGCTTGATGTCCTTAGCTGGCGACTCTTTTAAGCCCAGTGCCTCTGAACCCAATAAATCTGCAGGCTGGACAGACACCACCATTGAAAGGACCCTCACCAGCAGGTAAGAAGAACTGCAGATCACCCGTTTCAGGGATATTTCTTTTTCTTGTAAGAACTTAAGGCCGTTACATAATGGTTGTTACAGACTGGGAGCAGAAACAAAACAAAGTCATGGATTCTCTTAGACATGTCTGTCCATTTTAGCATTTAAAGCAGCTGGATCCATAGCAGATAATCTGCTGCTTTTGGAAAACACTAAAAGTAATTGCAGTAAACGTGCTTTTCATTGTCATTTACATCTGGATGTATCTGCCTTTCTTTATTCTTCAGCTGCATCAAAGAACAAGCCACAATCACCTCATTACTATGAGATAATGGAATTTGATCCCTTGGCTCCAACTGAGTAAGTAACTTTTTAAACAGGTAGAATAGGGATTTTTTTAGGTGCAAAAGGCAAGATGGCTTTTTCTTCTGAGTAAACAGACCACACTACTTAGACTGACTTAAATGACCAGCTGGATCACTGATCTAAATCACAGTGGCTGCATTTTGTACATTTTCTTCCAATATTTCTGGCATAACCAATTAGGGAATAAATTATAGTGTGCTCATTAAATGGCTTCTATAAAGATGGAGGAATAATGTTGTGCCAACAAGGATCTACTAAATCCTATCTAGTGATACAGAAAGGTGAATAAATTATGGTAAAGGGTCCTGGTGGAGGAAGCTGATTGGCACTTCAGCACAGGTAGTTTTGGAACAAGGTAACCCAAGTAATTCCTGTTCACAGTAATCATGATTTTAAAGAATGTTTTTCGACTGCATATCCAAAAAATCCTCAATTTAAATATAAACTACAGAGGGGAATAGATGCTGGGACTCTCCAGAGGGCCGAGAGTGTCAGACAGCAAATTAATACAAAACTAAACAGATGGCTGAACTCTCCTTTCTACCAGTAAATTGCAAAAAAATCCTACAGCCATCTATACAAAACTTATTTTGAAGGAACCATTGAATTCTGAGGTAGAAAAAGTCTCAACAAAGCTTTAGGGTTTTTGAATTAGTGCAGTAGTTGCATGGTGGTACACTTGCCATTTGCTTTTTGCAGTCCTGCTCTCAAACTTGTTTCATCAAAAGTTACAATGTCCAGAGGTACCTCATTAAATGTACAATCAGAGCAGCACCACAGGTTTGTTTCCATGGAATCCTGGGCATCCTGCAACCCAAGATACTCTGAGGCAACACAATAAACCCTTGGCAGTTCATGCTCGGACAGGATTTCATTGGTGCATTTTGTCAAAATGAAACACCTGTGATGTAGGACTCACCCTGTTCCTCCTCTTTCAGAGCTATTTATGAAGAAATTGATGATGTGCTGAAGCCAGAAGTTAAAAGGAATACAGACTGCTGAAGGTGAACGTGTTATTCTCTGGTGCTGGTCCTGTGCAGTGCTTCCTGTAATGTACAAGTGAAAAACAGAAGAGGTTTTGACACAACAAATGCAAGTTGAAGCGTTACTTGGATCTACACCTTGACAATTTGTCCTGAATGTTGAGCTGTGTATTCTTCAAGGTGACTTGCACGATTATTTTCAAGTATTTTGGGGGCCATTGAAATACAACTTTCAAATTCACCTGTGCATGCAGTAACATTTGACACCTGACACAAGTAAGCAAAAAGGACATGAAGTTTACAGAAACTGCAAAATCCAGTTTCTGCTGTCTGTGTTCATCTCCCTAGAGATTTATAGGGGAGTTTTGATATACAGGACTTCTAAAATTGGGCCTCTTCATAGATGTCTGAAGACAGAGAGTGTTACTTTCCTACAATCGTATCTTGAATACGTATTTTATTTTCCTTTTTTTTTCTTTCTCTTCAAAAAAACCCCCAATATAGTTGGATTTTTGTCTTGGTAAGAACCTAAGCTGGGACACGAGGTGCTATCATCCATGATTAACAGAACAGAAAAAACCTGCCTGTTCCTATGTTGTGGTTGTTGCTTTTATTTACTCAGTAAATATTGAAGGGGGATCAATTATTTCTTTCAATGTTCCTGCCCTGCAGAGATTGTTCTGGTGAAGGAAAATTAATTATCTACAATGCAGATGAGCAGTAGTTATCCATTTATTTTAAACAAGTTGTTTAACCCTGTTAATAACAGTTTTATCTTTTAATAGTTGCAGTGCCTTATCTATTTTCATGCTGAATGTAAACTGTGCACTTTAACAGGTATAGTTCTCTGAATTTATAATTGATATAAAATTTGAGAACTTAGTTCATGTTCATAGCAGATAAGCTGACTTTTTGTGAAATACTGCATTTAAATGTTCCTTAGTTAACTGTTTAAGGGCTAAGAAGTTCTCAGCTGGTTTTGCAATTTTTGTACCATAAAATCCCAAATAAAAGCAAATGCTTACTGAGAATTTAACTCTCCTTCCTCGCTTCTGAGTTTGTGTATTTTTGTGTATTCCCTGAAGTACCAAATGTAGGTAGTATTGGAAGCATTTTAGCTTAAATCTGTGGTGTTTGCATAGTCAGCAACTTAGAAGTTTGCTGCAGGACCATTAGAAGACCTTGTTTCTATCCAAAACATAAGTTTGGGGGTTTTGTAAGCTGAGGTGAAAAAGCAAAGCAACTTGCCATGATTTTTCTTGTATTATTTGCAGTAGCTTGAGAAAACAGCTGAAAATAGGATTTGAGGTGGATTGATTTTTTTTCCCTACAGCTTAGTTGTATTGGCAAAACCCACACACTGATGGGTAACAAATCAAAATGGGCTATTTCAGGGTGGTAATCCATAATGGATGACTGCTGACTGAACCTTTATGTATTTAAAGCAGCAAAATGGGCACAGATAGATGAAAGGCAACTGGGTAATTACTGAGGTTACAGAGCTGGTTTTACAGTTGGATGTGCTCAGCATCTGCACAAACTTGGGCTTTCAAACTCAGGAGGAAAAACCCACATTTTTATGGAACTGGCACTTGCCAAGGGGATATTCTTGTTTTTCTGAAGCACGTGGCCAAAATAAAGCCACCGTGGGGAGAACTGCCATAATCAGATCAGCTTTAAACAAGGGATTAAAGACAACTCAGGTAAGAGATTTGTTTTCCCTAGCTTGGTTTCAAAGATTTGTCTTGATGTTGTTTTTTTTCCTGAAGCATACTGGAATTACAAAGCTTGCTGCTCTCTTCATACAGATGTTATTTCATTGTGTGGGGTCCACATGTTCCGCTGGATAAAATGCATTAGAGAGATGAAAGAATGGAAAGTTTTAAAACTTTTAATAATACAGTGAAGACCTGACATGAATGTCATCCACAATCTGTTTAACCAACACCTAATTGCTACAGTAATGCATTTTCAAGGGAGCATCCATTTATTTTCAAAAAAGCACTTTTTGAATTGTTGTATGTAAATATAATTAAGATTCAAGTAACTGGAAGTTGTTTCTGATGTACCTATTACCTTTTCAGAGTCCAACCAACCATTAGTGTAACTTTGTTAGATCTCATCTGCTGAAAAGGGGTAGAAAGAACTGGCCTAGTAGATGAGATTAATTCCTGTCTGAAAATGAGTAGGTCACGTAAACTTGCTCTGCAACTCCTCGTTTGCAAAGCAATGATGAAGTGTTATTACACCTACCCCACAGATAATTACCAAAAGATACATAAATACAGGCTTATGTGTTCTGATGGTAAACAGTGAGTCCCTCTGAAGAACTGCTGTGCTGCTGGGCAGGCCCCGTTGGTCTCAGCCTCTGAATGGGGCTGATTTTGGTTTTTGAGGAGACTCCTACACTGTTAATTTAGGTGCAATTTAGACCAGTTGTTCACATACTGCCCTTCCCTCAAAGCATTTCCTACACAGGCCAAGCTTGTCTCTGTGCAGAGCAGCCCAGAGTACAGCCCTCTGCACAGGTAAGAGCACTCATTAGCAGCCCAGAGACCTGAAATGAGTAGAACACAGCAAGGAAATAAGATGGTATTTCTCAGTGGAAACCATCCCAGAGATCTGATGTGCTTACACTTAAATTACTGTTCCAATGATAACAGTTTTAGAGCAGTCTGCTCTTACCAAATGAACTACTGATTCAGTAATAATATGAGAGGGTGCACCATCTTCTGAATCATCATGTCCTCCTGTGCCAGGGAGGGTTACACAGAAAGAGTCTTTTATTTACTTAGGAGATTTCCTTAACTGATCATCTGGTTTTACCTTTTTCTAAACTAACTTCTGAAGAGCCAGCAATGCAATTTTAGATGCTTAATAAACGAATTAGTTCTTTTATATTTTAATTAAGACCTTAATTTACCCTTGGGTTTAAAAATTTGCCTCAAAGTATTCAGATAACATAAGAAGGTGGCTTGAGCAAACCCTCTCTATTCCAGGAACAGTGTGTTCCCTTCCACGGAAGAAATGCTATCACTAAGAAAGAGCATTCCAACTACATTAAGTTCATTTAAAAAAATATATACATGTATTATTTTCATAACAGGACATGCCCATGGTGGTTTAATAATGTAAGTTCATATTGCACAGTGCTCCTGCAGCTTTTC
Organism: Serilophus lunatus; assembly: GCA_013399895.1. NCBI lineage: Eukaryota > Metazoa > Chordata > Aves > Passeriformes > Eurylaimidae > Serilophus > Serilophus lunatus. Next base: position 5,061,333 of record VXBA01003202.1, read on the forward strand.
TTTCCAAGGCAAAACCTTCTTACAACTTGCAGTCAGGCAGCAGAAGTCACATTTTGTCAAGATGGCCATTACTGATATCCAGGAAGTGGCAACTTCTGTCCTTCCTTTGCTTCAAAGAAGGTGTAAGAGAGGGTGATCAAATCAACTTTAGCCATTTTAGGGTCCTCTACAAAGTCTGGATCAATGTAGAAAAAGACAGGCATGTCCACTTCCTCTTGAGGATTTAGCCTCTGTTCTTCAAAACAAAAACACTGGGGAGAGGAAAAAAATCAGACAACAGTTGTGATGGTAAATTAACATGAGGGAAAGCTTCATCTTTTAAAATCAACACTCATGCCCTGTACATTTCTAAAAACCTAGGAAGGATCAATCCTATGAGTAACACAACAGCAATTCTGTTCCTCTTATTACACATTAAAAAACCCAAACTCCTAATGAAGTGTGCAAAGGTACCAGGACCACATTGTTTCCAAATGCCCTCAGAGTCAGTGGTATCAATTTATGGATAACTTTTCATTCACATAAAGGAAAATGCCCTTTCTGCTTTGTTCACTTACTTGTATTTTATTGAAGTACTGTCCTGCTTCAAAGGGAATTACGTTGTAGGTGGAGATTCCAATGATTGGTTTGTCTGTAGGATTTTTCGCTTTATAAAATGCCAGGGCAGTCTCTCCTGGGACCACCTGTGAACAGAATTGGACAGTGATTTTCACTTTAATCCACTGTAGCCCTCCACCCCTCAAACTAAGTTCTTTAGACTTCAGCTAGAATTCTCTTTTGCTGCTTCAAAGTGGTTATTTCACAAATATTTTCTTTAAGTACAATTCACCCCCATTCCAAATTAAAGGCTCCAATACTGTTACATGTATTTTTAATCTCAACCAGCTTGACAATGACACTTCCATTAATCTCAGCAGTTAAGCAGCACAAACAGCTTATATTAATATGCAGATTTGTATAAGGTGTACATTTAGTTTTCCAGGTTATTTGTTCAGTACTGGACTCAGAATTAAGCATGACTCTTTTTTTAAGAGGTTTTCTGAGAATTTTAAATAATAAAAGGCTAAATAATGTGTCATGAGGAGTGGCTGAGGGAGATGGAACCTCGAGGAGGCTCAGGTGGCAACACTTTGCTCTCTACAAACCCATGAAATGCTTAAAGTGGGGGTCGATCTCTTCTGCTGTGCCTGCAGTGAGATGACCATAGGAAATGCTTCAAAATGAGACAGGGGAGATCCAGAGTAGATACTAGAACGTTTTTTCACTGTTCAGGTAGGTCTCCCAGGCAGGTGGTGGAGGCGCCGCCCTGGAGGTGTGAAGAGGAGCTGGGCGCTGTGGTTCGGTGGTTTAGGGCTCCCCGTGGCAGCGCTGGGGTTGACGGGCGGACTGGACACCCCTAAAGGTCCCTTCCAGCCTCGATAATTCCAGGCCCTGAGGGGACGGAACCTGCGGGTCCGTGCGGGGTCGGGGGGAGAGGAGGTGACTCACGAAGATCTCGCTCTGCTGCGGTTTGAAGTTCCACTGCATGCTGGAATGCACGTCCGCGTTGAAAGTCACCCTGATGAGCCGCTCCCGCACCGGCTCCATGCGCTCGATCCGCTCCGCGCTGCTGCCCGCGGCCGCCGTCCCGCCGAGCCCCGTGGCCTGCCAGGGAAGGGCAGTACAGGGGAAAAAGGGCAGTACAGTGAAACAAGGGAAGGCCAGTATAGGGAAGGGNCCCGCAGGGCCCCGGGCGGGGAAGGGCCCCGAGCCGCAGCCCGCGGGCACAGCGAGCCCAGCCCCGCCCGCACAGCGCCATGGCCCGAGCGCGGGGGCTCCCGGGACGGGGCGGGAGCGGGAGCGGAGGCGGGAGCGGGGCGGGACGAGCCGCCATCGCATCAGCGCCCGCCGCGCCCCCTCGGAGCGGCGCTGGGGCGCGGGGGTCGTGCGGGCCCGGCGGTGGTCGCTCCGTGCCTGCCTCCCTCCCCAGCGGGTTGTGTACGAGGTAACCGGCGCAGCCCCCCCGGGATCCCGCACGGAGCGGTGCCGGGCGGGGGCGGCTCCTATGGCCGGCCAGGAGCGGCTTAACACAGCGAGGGTTTAATGAGCGGGGCACGGTCGGGATGGGAGGGGGTTTGTCCCGCAGGTGCCTCAGCGGGGTCTGTGCCTCGGGTACCTGAGGGATAACCGAGATACCCGGGGCAGAGAGGGTGACAGGGGTACCCCAAGTACCTGGTACCCGGGTACGGAGGAATAACCGGGTACCTCAGGCTGTCCCTCACGTACCTGGTTATCCTTCAGGTACCTGGATGTCCCTCGGGCAGCTCCTGCTGGTCCTTCTCTGGACTGTACAAATCTCCCCGTTTTGAGGACTCACACACCGGTGGTTCGTTTATTGGTTTGTTTTTCTCACGGGTGTTTCGTTTTCCATTTAGATGTGTTGAATAAGAGAATGGGTAAGGGCTGGAGCAAAGCAGTGCTGTTGTATTGAGGCAATATTTCCACTATATTCAGGTAGTGTGGTTTTGATCCTTTAGGGAGCAATCTGAAAACGTTTACTGCAGGAAAATTTGTGGTATTCCAAAGTGGATTTAACACAGAAATCTTAGGGTAGTTTTGTGGAGGCTGACACAGCAGCTGGGGATTTCACTTTTCTCATTGCCCAGGTCTGTGGTGTGAGCACCTGTGGCCATCTTTGCCTGTCCATTATTGGGAGAGTTCCTTGTCCCCCGTAGGAATAAATACCAGATCTGGGTCGTGGCCAGGTGAGGGTTCAGCCCTGCAGCTCACAAGGTCAGGAAGATTTGCTATTGCTACAAACGGATATTTTTGCAGTTCTTTTACAGTAATTTTTCACATGGTTGTATCTCAGTGCACCCAGGACTGTATTTCCTGCAGACTTGTTGTGGGTGCTGGTAGAAGCACAATGTGAATTACTGGGGGCTTTGTTACATTGTTTGTATGTAACCCCATTTTCTGTGTTTTGGCCTGTCCAACACAGTTCATGTGAGAAGCCCATAGACATTGAATACTAGACAGTAAGTTAAAAAAACATGAGAAAAGACACACAAAACACCTTATCACATTCCAAATAAGATTCCCTCCCCAAGAAACCTACAGTGGGGAAAATGAAAGAGATTGTTTTTGTCTTTAGTAGTTATATTACTTTATCCTGGAATTGTAATCTGTTCTTTCCTTTTTTAGAAGATTTTAATCACAGAGGATTCAGGTTTACCCTAATTCCTACCTCATAAATTAAGAAGGAATTAGGATGTGAGATGGTTTGGTACTGCATACTGCAATGTCTGAGTTGTTAACTGTTTTCAGTAGCTGTTTTATCATGGAAGTTCTTTTCCTGCTGGATTTCAGCAAGTCAGTAATAAATAAGATTGTTGTCAGTGTCTAAAAATAAACATGGCAATGTAAATTTTAAAAAGTGGTTTTTCCTTTTCTGCAGCAATTTTTATCCTGGTTAGGAGCCAGTGCTTCACTTGTCAGAATTCCTCATTTGGAACTTTTATTTAAATAGTACACCTTAGAAGATGTCCAGTACAGATCCCCTAACAAATTCAGATAAGAAGTAAGTACCTTTTTTTTTTACCTAGTCACAGGAATACAACAATTATCAAATTATAACATGAAATTTCTTCCAGTTTCCTTAATAAGATCCTGTTTTGATGAAGCCTTAAAGAAACATACGTGTGATACTGAAGCAACATCTGAGAAAGGTTGACACCAACAGCAGTGAATTTACACTTTAAGGAGGGAAATGTCTCTTAAGCTTTTCATTAAGTTAATCAGCACTTGATTAGGACTGGTTCTGTAGAGATAAAACCCTGCAAAGAAATTCCTTAATGTTTCTGCAACTAGGAAAACATACTTGTAAGGTAGATAGCAAATTATTTCCTTGTGCAAACAGGGTACCTACAGTAACACAAGGCACTGTGTGGAGTTTGTCTATTATAATAATGAATCTTTCAGAATACTGTCTGTATACCTTTATGATGGTTCCAAACCACTACATATAAAATATTATTTTTACCAACACCGTGGGATGTAAAATCATCGTAATTCTAGAAACTGTAATGTTATTAAAAGTTGGATCAGATTCTAAATGGCAAACATGGATTCAGTCATGATTGAAAACCAGAACTCCGGACCCCTCCCAGCCTGCCAAGCAGCCACACCAACACTGTCATCCAAACCAGAATTGAAACCAGGCACAGCTCTTGCTGGACTATTGCGTTTGCTGTGCTTGTGCAATAGAATCCAGCAAATAGTGTTCAAAAGAAGTGTCAAACAATTTAGCATAGATGTAGAATTATGGCACCTCATAAATAACTCGATTTTTTTGGAAAGCAAATCCACAAAATATTAAAAAGAGTGACTTGCTTTTTACTGGGACCTGAAGCAGCCAACACTCTGCTTTTCCAGTGGAAGTTCAAGGCATGTGATACATCTTTCAGACAGCTGGAATCATGTGGAAGGTGAATTATAGGAGTTGTTCCTAGATCACTGTATTCCAAAGGCAGTTTTTCACATGAGAGTTGAACAGGAATGGCATCCTTGACTGCACTTCAGCTACATGGTGATGGGAAACTGTAATTTTCCATGCTTTTTGATTTTCTGGGTGGCAGTAGCAATGCACAATGCTTCAAGAATGCACCTGGTAACATGTTATCTGAGGTTAACCCAAACTTCAAATAACAGCTTTCTTCTCTACACAGGGGTTAGCCTCAAACCCTTCCTGCTTCTTCACAATTACATGTTGCCCAAGCTTTTTTTCATGTTGAACAAGTGCTATATAGTGACATATGTTTTCTTTTAATCTTTACAACCTAATCAGCAAAATGTATTTTGAATAATTAGTGGTTTGGGCTAGATCAGAAGTGCTTGTCCAAGCTCTATGATACAGCATTCATTTTGCTGTGGTCCTTAGTATTTGGATTTAGGGTGAGTGAACCTGAAAGGCTGCAGTTGTATAATGGACTGGTGTAGGACTTTTGTGAAAGGCCTTTTTTTTATTTATAACAAAAAGATCTTGTGAATTGGACTTCCAAAGATTCTGCAAATCATTTTGTCATCTGCTAAATTATCCTGTAAGTCATCTGAGTTGCTATAGTATTGCAAAATTTCCATTGGGAATGGAGAGTCATAATCACAAATGTTGCCAAAACTGAGTATTTTTCTGGCTGCTTGGAAAGGAATCTTACTTAATAACAAATGGTGCCTCTTGAAAAGTTAGTCTTTCTTATTTATACTAAATTTTGTGGAGTTTGGAGTTCTTAAAATTCTCCTAGCTGTTTCTGGAACTAAAAAGTAACTTGTGTTCCCCTGAGTATGTTCCTGAAATGCAGAAGACTTGCAAGAGAAGCAGTGATAGCATTGTTCTATATGAATCCTTTAGAAACACTGAAAGCAGCACAGCAGCAGAATTTGAAGGTAAAAGAGGGATAGAAGCCTCAGGGATGAGTTCAGGAAGCTGAGGAAAGCACAGTTCACTTTGAAGAGGTGATGTATTACTGATAATAACTAAAAAATGGGAGCAAAAAGCTTAATGCTGCTTTATATCTGCTTAAATTGTTCAGAAGTTCGTCATGTCTGGTTTAAAAAAAATAACTTTTGGCTTTTTAACAATGAAAATGCAGAGCCCTGAGCCAAGCTGTTAACTGGGGGACAGGTTTCCTTTGCAGAAAACATGACACTGGAAATAACCATATTTGTCTGAGAGATTTGTTTTGACAAATGCTCCTGATATTGATACCACAAATTGAACTCCACTAATGTTAAGAACAGTGAAAGTTTTGTGGGAGAAAAGCTATTTGTATTTTATCTTCTGAAACTTTTGCCTAGAGCAAATCTAGTTGATATGAGCCTTAAAATATCAGTGGGTTTTCTTTCACCTGACTGTAATGCCAGTAACACCAGCAGAGTAACCTGAGAAAAGATTACAAAGGACCAAATTTTCACCTCTGAATGGATGTGAGCAATCCAAAGGATGCCAGTGGAGCTTTTCATGATTTGGGAAGCTGCTTTAGGTTCCCACTCCCATCTCTGATCTGCTGTGGGTCACTTTGGCCCTCTGTCCCTTTTGTGGCTCTGCAGGCTCTGGGGACTGACCTCTTTCTTTTGAAAGGTGCTTGTACAGCACCTTGTCCATAAGCAAAAAGAATCCTTTCCCCAGAACAAATGAGTGCTAATGAAACCACAGTCACTGCAACTTTAAGGGAAAAAAAAAAAAGGTGCCTGAGATAAGTGTGTGCATTCCTGGCATAGCTGAGCCCTCCTGCTGCACAGCTCCTGACCTGGCAGATGCTATCTGGTCACAGGGTTACTCCTTGCTGGAGAGGATTCACCTTTCTACTTAAACAAAGCCCTCAGTGAACACAGCATATTTGATTCCATTTGAAACTCGAATCTTTTTATCATCTTTTAGAGGGAGAGGGGGGCAATAGGTGTTCATCTTCTGATGCAAGACTGGAAGGAAACGGTCATTAACTAAAGTGATGTCAGGTGCTCAGAAGCTCTGGAAATGTGTCTCTCTGCAGGACCAAGCCTTCTGTCAGCAGGGTCTGACCTCTGGGAACAGCAGTGTTATTTTTGACTTAGTCATTTAGATTATTCTCAGCATAATGACATAAATTCACTAGTTGTATTTCCTTTCACAGAAAAACAGACGTGTCAGCTTCCATTCTTAGAGAAAATATGTAACTCGAGTTCTGTGTTAACTTTTGACTGCTGTATAGTGAAAGTCTAGAAACCAGGTGAAAGCATGGCACAGGTCAATACCATGATTGAGAATGCAAAGTAATGGCATAATGGCATTTGTTTCATTAATGCTTTCAGTCTGCTTTGTTGGCTTTCCCTTTTGTGAGGCTGTACATAATCCAGTCTGGTAGGAAGATTGCTTTAGAAAGGTCATGAGTTACTGCTTTTGACCTTATTTGTAGAGAGCATATAAATAAATTATTGGAAGAACAGAAGGAAATAAATGTATTTTAATCATGTCATTTGCCTTTAGCTGCTAGATCTAGATTGCTTAATCACAGTGCAGTAAATTTTCTTCTTTGCATTTATCAGCCTTTAAAGCTGCTATAAATTGCCATTTCAAACAGAGGAAAAGTAAACATTACCTCTGTAGGTGAATTAGTCCGTGTGACGCAGAGGGTTTCAGAGGAGATTAAGTGGGCAGAGACACTTGGCTGGAGCTCTGTGTTTGGGTTCTCACTGAGCAGCAGAAATCATCCTGCTCATAACCTTGATCCTGCTGAATTGGAAGCCTCTGGAGCGCTCTCATTGCTTTTGCTGCCGTGCTGAAGGATGTCCCTGCTCTCCCCAGGGGCTGAAGATGAACCGGAGCGCTTCGATGGCCTTTCTCTCTTGTACTGGTATGCTGAGCCATTGGGCGTGAGGGCATTGCTGTGCTCTGTCCCTGGGCAAAGCACAGGGAAGAGAATTTCAAAGCTGTGGGCAGTGTCAGCTTCTGTTCATAGGCAGCTGGAGATTGTAGTGTAGATTTTTGTTTAAGTGTCGAGTAATACCTATTTTGTGAGGAAATTGTATTGTTCTTTCACTGTGTTTTGCTTGTGCACATAAATGACAATTTCTCAGGACTACAGATCAGAATGTCTGGAGCTGTGTGTTCTGATAAGTCTCCAGGAGATACAAAACCTACAGCTGTTGAACTTTCTTGTGTGTGCTGCTGGAAAGTACTTAGAAGAAAGTTCATTTAAATTGTTTTCATTGGGGCATCTACATAACATGATATGCACTTAGTCTATTGAGGTTCCAGGACTTAAGTTGGAGTGTTGAGTTGAGCATTTTTTAGTGTAAGGAAGTTACAAAATGCATTCTGTTGAGTTTTGATGGTTTATTTAATCTGTTTCCTCACATCTTCTCCAAGATGAGCTAAAACCTTGCTTACAATTACTTTTGCCTGACCTCAAGAAATGAGCAGCAACATCTTATTTTTTAATTTCATCTCTTTTTCTGCAAAGAACATGGAATTATTTTTTGTTGCTACTGTTTAGAAGCCTATTTCCTTATTTATACTGTTGAGCATATTTCAAATGCTCTGGGGAAAGTGTTCTAACATGTCATGAATATTAAGTAATGATAGCATGAAATAAATGTTGGATGGGTGAATCCAAGTCTTTTTACAGTTAAACTGTTCAAGCCTTGTTTAATTTATTACAACTATGACAAGTAGCTTGAAGATCCATCTCTTAGTTATTTGTGGGACAAAAACTAACTCTGAAAGTCAGTTGGATGTGATATTCTGAACAAATTTGAGGCATTTGAAGATCCTTGTCTTTTATGCACTAAAGTAATGTTAAACTGTGTGAATTGGAGGGATTTAGTCTATAGAGCATAGAAGCACCTGAGTCCCTTGTTAAAGTGTCTCTTCAGAGGGTCAGCTCTTTCTAATTGAAGGTAGTAGCATCATGACAATTCCACTGTTTCAGAGATACCTTATTCCTCTCCACTGTGCCTTATTAGTTTGCATACCTTCTGTATCCTTTCTGTCAGAAGCCATTTTATGTTAGTTAAGATCTCTCTTTTGAAAGCATTGCCTGTTACATCTGGAAATGTAGATCCTTTCTTATTCCCTGTGTCCTGTGCATGGATTTGATCATATTTCATGATCACTTGATAGAGTAGTCTGTAAATAGGTTCTACAATTCCTGGTGAACTCTGAATTTTAGACTTAAAGTCTGAGATTTGATCTTTTAAGACTTTGTGAAAGGAAACCTCTATGTGAGTTTGTGCAAGGCTGCGGTAACTTTTTTCCTTGCACTTTTATTTTAACAAAAAATCTGCTGTGTGAAAACTGCTGAGAGCATGGCAAGGCAAGAACCAGAGTAGTAATAGCAAAAGGCAAGAGAGAAAAATACAATGATTGTATGTTTAAAAGATCAGTGTACCTTTTTTAAGTTTTCAAAGACTGATACAAGTCTGGACAGCCCCACAAAGAACATATCTGGTGTCCTGTCTTTCAGTTTCAAAACAATTTCAATTCATGGGATAGTTGAAGTAACAATACTGGGTAGTAACACAGAATTCTCTGCTGTTGTCGTGTAGAGGTACTTTATCCAAAAAGTACTGTTAGAGAAATGTCAGACTTAAGGGTTTATTCTTCTTTTCAGGCTGTGATAAGTAAAAGCAATTTGGTTCAGTTTTAGCCTTATGAAGGCTCTGACATGTCAGTGCAAGGTCACGTGCAGTCATGTCAAATACAGACCAAATGTCTGGTTTAATCATTTCTTTTTAAACTGTTAAACACTTCCTCCAAGAAATACTACAGTGAAAATTATACAATATTTGAAGCATAGGCTTACTTTTTACTTCTAAAAACAAATTATTATGTGTGTTCTTGTGGCCAGTCTTTCTAAAGCAAAGGCTAATTTTGCAAATACTTGGGAATTTGAGGTTTTGGGGAATTGATTCTTTTCCCAGCTAGTGCTTATCCCTTGATAAAAACCCCTCATCCAGTTTTCTTCTACAAAACCAGGGGAACTGCAGATGCTCTTTAGAAGCTGGAACTCCTGCTTGGTGCTAGAATTTAATAACTTTTGGACTCTCTGGATTTCTCTTTTCATTTTGGCACGGCCCCAATTAATGACATGTACTCTAGCTTTTGCAGATACCCAGTTCCAGGCATGGAGTTCAGGCTGTGTGCTGGATTAGGTTGTGTGGAAGGATTTGGGTCACTGTGTCCTCCACTTTGATCTTCTTTCACCCCCTGCTAATGAATTCTAGTTGTTCCATGTCACTTTAACAGCACACTTGAGAAAACACAATTCTCTGTCTGATACAGAACAATATAGAGGTTGAAGTGGAAAAACCTGAGTGGTGCTTCTCCTCTCTCCTAGGAGAGATCTGGTGAATCTTCTCCTAAAAAGTGGGAGGACAAAGGAGCTATGATAGAATTTGCATTTTTAAAATCATAATTCATCTAAATAGAAGTAAAAACTGGGGTAATAAAGGGTGATCTGGACTTACAGGAATGCTTAGCACTGCATTCTCAGAGCAGTGTGTCAGTCATGTGTCTGATGGAACTGTAAATTTAGGTTTCAAAACTCCTTTGTGTTCTTCCTCAACTCTTTAGCATGATCAACTGCCTCCAGAATATTCCTCTGCTTTCAGGCAATTTCAGGTGCCATCCTGGGATTTTCTCCTGGGATAGGAGGGTACAGAGGGGAGAAGGCAAAAGATTTTGGAAAGAGGCCTTTTTTACAACAGAGAGAAATCAATGCTGAGTGAAGAAATTAAAAGACTACAGGGAAAATATGTTTATAAATAACCACAAAATTATATGTTAGAAATCTCAGAAAATACTTCTGTATGCATTGTCTTAGTTGTAGTTTTATTTTAATATTCATTACCTGATTTAAGATGTTATGTTTTTCTTCCTAAGCTGGACCAAGTTGTGATATTTTGTTTATATTTAATCATAGTCCTTTTATTATAAAGGAAATGGGATTCACAGTTCAGCTTGAAATGCTTTGGGGGGAAAAGGAAATAACCTATGTATACTTTATAGTTATCTGGTATTTGTGAGGAGGAGGTTGATTTTTGGTGGGGGAAGGCGTGGGCAGAGGCATCAAACCATAGGAGGGTGTTAAAGACATGGTCAGTGTAATTTTTTATACTTACATAGCTCTACATACATTAATTTAATGACTTTTACTTTTTTCTTAGGACTATTATGGGCCCTCATGGAATCAATCGAGCTGTGCACCGCATTTCTTTCTCTGACTGTCAGGATGGATTAGGTAACTAAATTACACATTCTCTTGATTCAGAGTAAACCAAACCTAAAAGATCTGTGAGCTTTTCCAGTTCACACATTCATCAGTTAAAGTTTATCTGGGTTTTATGGATTTGACAGTTAATATGTTTAGCAGAGTAGGTGGAATAACCAATTTCTTGCTTTTTTCTTGTTGTGTTTGTTCTGCAGGAGTTAAAATTATTGGAGGTTATCGGGCACAGACAGCAGAAGATTATGGGATTTTCATAAAGAGAATTCTGCCTGGGGGAGTTGCTGCTGTAGACAGTAAGTAATTTTGAATTTTTTTTGTTACAAACACACTGCATATTAAAAAGAAAAGAAATTTCAAATCAAATTCCATAAGTCGGAAATACAAATTCCGGTCTCACAATTATTTGTGCTCTGTGTAAATAATACACATAGCCAAGTAACACCTATTTTCAGTGGCTATTCTGTGATTAATAAGACTGATTGATAGTTATTAGTCTTACCACAATAACCTAGCTTAATTAAATCAGAAAGGAATCTGCTAAGTCATGAAGTTGTTTATTGCATTAGGTCACTTAAAATTGAAAGAAAAATCCAGTTTTAATACCAGCATTTAGTATGTTTGCTGCTTTCCTGTTGATTCATGAATTACTGTTGGTTTCATTACCAGGCCGTTTGCTGACTGGGGACCTAATTTTGGATGTTAATGGAGAAAACTTGATTGGAGTAACAAATGAAAGGTAAGTTTGTAGTGATTACTGAATGTTTATTAGAGCTTGGAATATTATATGTGGATTATTTTGGACATTTTCAACAACTGAGTGAAGGAGCACAACTTCCCTGAAGTCCCTCGAGTTCAACTGTCCATTAATTTATCCTATAAATCCAATTCAGAAAACTGCTGTAGAAAAGCGAAGGATTTTATATGCTTCTATAATGCCAGAATAAAGTGTTTTCCTAATGACATAGATTAAAGGATCTGTGTGAAAATAACATCAGAGCATATTCAGCTGTTAAGAATATTTTTATAATTATGTGTTGATTCAATACCATTGAATGTAAATGATGCAGCTGCAACATAATGGGACAATAATGAGGAATGGAATTGGTCCACTTCCCTGCTCTTTTAGCATTATTCACCATGCACTTCTTGACAGTACCCTGATATATTTATGTGGCTGTTTTCCCCCTGTTCTAGAGCTGTTGACATCTTGAGAACAGCTTCAGCATCTAATCACATGTCTCTGCTCGTGGCAAGAGATGAAGAAGCAAAGTAAGAGAAATACTGTTTTAACCTGAAAATTAATAAAAATCCAGTGTTATATCTCAGGGTGGGTGGGTGGACCTGCATGTATTTTTCTTTCAGATTAGGTTTAATTTGAAAATTACACCACATGTCACATTTTTCTGTGTGGTATTTGACACCAGTTCATTCTGAGACTACTTAATCAAGTAGCAAGCTCAGGCCAATTTCAGTTTAAAGAGAAGGATTGTACATTGTTACATTCCCAGCATAATACCATTAAAAATTATCTGCTCTGATAGTTTTTTAAATACTTCTCAAAAAATTAAGAATCCATTAGAGCTGCAGTACCACAAAACTGTGATTTAAAGTGATCTTGCCTTCTGAAAAAAAGGCAAATTTAGTTATTGTTTCCCCTCAGAAATTTGCTTTTCAATCTCTAACAAGCTTTGAATAGTTTGGAAAATGAGGTTAAACTGTCCACTGCAGCAGGTAGTCCAAAATCCATCCATTATAAGGGCATTTATGTTAAATATTTCTTTATCCTTACTGTTGAAAGTTAAGCATATAAACCTGTACTGGCAGGGAATCGTTAGAAATGCTGGGATCCAGCTCTGTATCCCCTTGTGACTTAAATCTCCAGAGGAAACAGCTGTTATGTAACGATTTTTGATAATCATTGCGAGAGTATCTGCTCTTATTTGCCTTTCCTGGGATGTTCCACTTACAGAGTAATCTCTCCATAAAGGATTTTTCTCTAAATTCCTTTAGCCTTTTGTCCAATTTAAACTTCCTCTTTCTGTTCCTTTATTTTGTGTATTTGACAGACATTTAAATCTGTCTATAGCCTCTGATCTCTCCTTTTCTCAGACTGCCCAGATACATATGAGGTCCACTCTTAATCTGCACTTATCTAAAGCATACTGGCCTAGTTCCTCTAAACTCCTACAATAATTAAAGTCCATCAGTCCTTTAACCATTCCAGGGGTGGGAGCAGTGGCCTGGGCAGAATTTGCCACTCCATGCAGTCCCTCGCCCAGACACCTGAGAGTTCATTTCATGCGACTTTACATTCCTGTGCTAAAAGATCATTTGATTTACACTCAACTGTGTGTTCACTGGGTCTGATACTAGTAAATTTTGTCATTTTCTAAAAAAAGCATCCAGCAGCTGTCAACAACCCTCTGCAGTCCCTAAATTACCTGGGAATTATCTTCCCTGCAATCAGATAATTTATTTTCTCTCTGTCTAATTCTGCAATATTTATTTGCTGATGTTTCTGACTTACATCTTTCTGGATTATTTATGTCTTTGAAATAAGATATCACTGAAATAACCACATCTCAAAGCTTTTTAAAATTAGTCTGGATTAAATACTGGGTGAATCAAGGGTTTTTATTTCTCCTCAATGCATGTGATACATCTTTGCTGGTTTGTTACAATGTGATGAGTGTCTGCTAAGAACTTCTGCTTCTGGATTTGAATAGTGGCATTATTTTCAACAGTGCACCTGACCAAGAATTGCCCTTTATTTCAGTGTTGGAGCATTTTGAGAAAGATTTTATAATGGAAAAGATAAGCAAAACCTAGACACTGAGAATATCTACCTCAGATGAAATGGACTGCAAGTTTCTAAAAAAACTTAATGGAAGTTGGGAATTTGCATCTGTTTTCTTCATTATTAAGTAATTAATAAATATTTCTTCTTTATTTTTTGAGTTACCACATCTTTGTTTGCCGGTCTCTTCCAGGTTCTTGTTCAGTTTAGTAGAACTAAGAGCATTCTTAAAAAACATGATTGTGCTTTAGGTATCTAATCTGATTCCTTCTAATATAAATAACTCTTTCTGGACCTTAGTAATACCACTGTCTTATTATCTGTAGTTGACTTGGATTACAAGTTTTTGAAGTTTTGCAGTCTAGTTTAAAGAGAGGTAATTATTAAGATTTTCTACCAATAGTCTATTCATAATCTGTTGCTTTTCCATCCTTATCTTCTATTAAATGACCTTTTTCCTTGGCTTTTCTGAACATTTGACGGGGCTTTGCTGTTTCACTTGAATTTCTCTGAAGAAGAGAAGCTGCTCTATACAAACAGTGCAGGTTTCACAGGGTGTATTCAAACTAATACCAAATCCTGACAAAAAGGATCTTTTTATTGCCACAGGAAAGAATTCCATGACCTGATGGATAAGTATGGCTCTCATAGTGACACCAGCTCTGCAAGAAGTTCTCCAACACATCTGTTAGCTGGTGAGAGATCAATTCCAAGCCTGACATAATCCTGTGGGACAGTCAGCCTTGGGTGGAGTAGAAACTTGCACTTAAAACTCTTAGTTTGGGGGGAGATCTTTTGGAGGAAGTGACTGAAAATCAGGCAAAACACACATGGTTACTTGGGCTGTAACATTTAGTTTGCAGCCTGAAAACATACCTTGAAGAGTTTGTGTGCCACTTTCCCTAACTCTTAAAATAAATATACTGCCAACTACTTTCAGCAATTTTAATTAATCAATGATGTGAAAAGTAACTGGTATTTGTAGCTGAAATGTGCCATAAGATTTCAAAGCACTAATAAAAAATTTGAGCCCAGGTACCATAAATTCTAATCTTTGTGGAATTTCTGCCTAATTAAGATGCCTTTATATAGCACAGGGGATTATTCTTTAGGAAAGCCAATTGAGATTTTAGTTTTTGCACCCAGTTTGAAAGAAATCATCACTTGCTTTGTTTTAAGACATTATTCCTGGGACCCTGGGTGGCTGCAGTTCTTAGCTGTAGGCCTAATCTTTCTTTTTGTTGTCTGATTGCTTAGTTTGTCTGCTTTTTGACATGAGGATGGTCCTACTGCATCTGATGATATGAACTGAAATTTTGTCCTTTTTCCCAAATATATGTTTTATTTTTTTTCTGTATTTCTTGTCTCAAAGCAAAATCTATAGACAGCCTTTCTTCTGGGTCATCCTCAAGGTCTCCGAGTCCTCAGTTGCATCTGAAGGATAATATCAGCAACAACAGCAGAAATAATTCTGTCCCAGCACCATCCCCAAAGCTTGCAAGGTACTTTCCAAAACTGACTGCAACTGTCATGTGTGAACTGCAGGAAATACTGTATTTGGGTTGAGCACTAAGTGTTCATTTGTTTTTATTTTTTAATTTTTAGTCCTGTAATTTATGATAGCATTGATACTGAAGATTTTCAATTTTAATAATTTGTTTTTCTATTTATTTATTGTTTTCATCCTAGAAGTAGATTAATCAGGTTGACTTTTCATCTTGGTGTCTCCTAATGAATTAATGTTTCTGGTTTGTGTACCTAGGTACTCCCATAAGCCTTGGAGATATATATACATACATACATATAATTGAGAGGAATTTTAGCCTTGTAATATAATGTATCAGTTCTTTTTTGTAATTGCCAGAAACAATACCTAAATTTTGAAGTAATTTTGTAGTAATTTGTCAGTGTAATATTTGAATGTTGAGATTAAATATCCACTATATTTGTTGCTGTAATCTGTATTTGCAGAATCAATAAGATAAGAATAATGTACTGTTTCAGACTTTATTGAGTATCTGGTTTGTGAAGTAATTCTGCCTTTCTTTTTCTTTGTAGGGATAGTGCTTTTCAGATTATCTCTGTTTGCAAAGGAACAAGTCTAGGTTTGAATATTGTGGGAGGAATTAATAGAAATGAAGGACCTTTGGTATATATTCAAGAAATTATCCCTGGTGGTGATTGTGATAAGGTAAAGACCTTTTTCTCCTTTCTCCTCCTTCAGACACCTGTATTTTTGCCTTCATTTAGTACTTGCCTCAGAATGTTAAGTATACCAGTCATATTTTAAATACAAATATGTATCTCTCCTTGCTTTCTCTTTAAACAGAATTATCTCACTGCACCATAGCAGAGTTATATTGTAATGAAAATTATTCATAAGTTCATTTGAGGTAAATGGGGATCTTATTCCTCAGTTTATGCATGAGAAAGTACAAAATTAACTTCTATAAGTGTCCCTTGGACACTCAAAAAATCATGTTTCTCTGAGACTTAATTTGGATCCTTGCAGTTGGAAATCATTGTTAGGCAAACTAATAAAATTTATGAATCAGTACTGATTGCTGTTCTCATCTATGACAAATGTGATGTGTAAACCAGGAGGGCCTGTCAGTTTTAAAAAGTAAATAAATAACACAACTGTCTGGTTCAAGTGCACAGAATGGTTTATCCAGGAGTCTCCTTTGGCATCCTGAGTTGTTATGGTTACTTTGAAGTGTAGATAACCAGGTTTTGCCTCTGGCCAAGCAAGAGGGCACAAGCTGATTTCACAAGCAATGAGTTTTGTCCCCAGACAGTCTATAGCTGTTTGTTACAGAATTTTTTCTAGACTAAGTTTAATTTTAAAATACCAATGTGGAAGGAAAAGAATGCAATGTTTCTCAAAATCTTCTTTTAGTAGATAAATGATAATCATTCTTTTTTTCTCCTGTTTTCTGGTGGCTTCTAAAACATTTTCCTCATTGCAAACATATAATTGAAAACCTATCGCACATAATCGATAGATGAGGCTGAGACCTTAATTTTCAATAGGTTCTGATATTAGCAATGATGGAGATAATTTCCCAATCTTGGTTATCTGGTTTGGGAAGCTGTAGCATGTCTTAAACCTCTGCCACACGAGGGCACCATTGAAATGGATATCTGAATGAAAGCAAAATAAAAGACAACTTTTTTCTTTAATCAAAACCAAAATACTAAGTGACAAAAAGTAGAAAAGTGCTTCCATGGGGTTGAAGTAACACAGTTAAAATTATTGTATGTGGGTATCAAATAGGTACAATTTTACTGGTCTTGAAGAAGTCATTTTTCTTATTGTCTCTGTATCATTTTCTGTACACGGTGTGTTTCACATGGTCAGATTGATTTTGTGATTGATTTCTTAAGAGCTGAAGAACAAAGAAGTGTATTTTGATGTGTATTACATTAGACAAGTGTCATAACTAACTCTGCAACTGTAAGTGAATCACATGAAATTCCAGTTGAATTGAGGCCTCTTTTAAAATGTGAGTAAAGAAAGCTCTCTTCATGAGAAATCTAACCTAACATGTTTAAAGTCTTGTCTCAGAGCCTGTGAGACAGAAATGTGATATGTTCTTGTGTTGGTAGAGAGTTTGCAATTAATTCAACAGCAGCACAAAGTTGACAATAGTATTTCTGTCGTGGTTTTGGCTGATGAATTCCTAATAGACTAATCTGGTTTTCTCATGAAATTTAACATGGCCAGTGAGTGCCTGACAAGTCCCATGTATTGCCATGAACATTTTGGTTTGAAATACAGAAGAATCCAGCTCACAGAGGAATTGATTACTAAAGAAACTTCCAAAAGTCAGATGGGTGACTGTGGTTCCTGTGGAATGTGTGGTTCCTTTGCTTGTTTTTTTTTTAACAGAAATATGCCTCTGGGTCCAAATTTCTTTACACAATGTCTGAGGTCTGTTGTGGCTGATGAAGTTTTTGTAAAAAGTGCTATGGTGCACATTAATGATGGTTTATCTATTTATTCCTGGAAGATTGTAAAGCAGAATGCACAGCTGATCTTGCTATTTCTTGTCTTATCAGAACCAGAGGAATATGTTAAGGTGCTGTGATTTTACAGTTCTTTCTGTAGCATTAGTAATTAGTACAAAATTAGTGGATTTTATGTTTTTTATTTTAGGATGGACGATTAAAACCTGGAGATCAGCTTGTGTCCATCAACAAGGAGTCCATGATTGGTGTCTCCTATGAAGAGGCAAAAAGTATAATTAACAGGACAAAGATGAGGTACCTGTTACTATCAAACAGCTAACCGTCCAAAATGCTTTATAATATGATATTTATTATCTGATTAATGTGAAGTTACTTGTATTTAGAGGAAACACCAGGGACATTAATTTTTTTAAATATTCAACTGCAGTGTTATTTCATAGAAAAGACTGGAATGCACCTTTTAGACCTGAAAAATTATGATACTTCAATACTTTCCAAATAAAAGATTGAAAGTAAACCCAAAATATTTGCTATTTTAATGATGGAGAACAGAATATCCTTTTAGAAAAATAATTAAAATCAGTGTTTGGAAACTTACCGTTTTTTGCAGAAGTAACATATAATCTTAGGAATATTATATATTAATTTTTTTTTTTTAATTGTAGGTTGGAAAACTTCTGGGAGATAGCTTTTATTAGGCAAAAAAGTACCCCCAGTTATCCAGAGAATCTGCAACGTCCTTTCAGCCTCTTAACATCTTCTGTAGCATATGGAGAGCAACAGGCTGCAGCACTTGGTTCTCTGGCATCTCCTAATGGGAAGCTTGTTTCCACATTCAGTCCAGATGCTGTGAGTGTTCTTAGTGATCCTCTTAGAATAAAGTGAGCAAATGGTTGTTTTTTCCTAATTGTAATTGAGTTTCCATTTTAGTAAGAAAATGACTGGCTATTTTCCTGAACAATATTAAGTCTTTGGAATATCAAAACTTTTGCAAAAACCATGTGGTGTGACAGCAGATTAAACCACACTGATGAGAGGAATAAGACTATTAATTGACTTGGAGTAAGAAAACAAACCAAATAAAATAAGCATTAACTGTGTTCTTAGATGCAAAGTTCTCCCTGCTGTTTCTCTTGGGAGTAAAGTTTTGGAATTAGATATATATAGTTAAATATTTCAGAGATAAAATATTCTCCATTTACTCCATATGTGTGAGTGCAGTACAATCTCACCCATTACACTTGCTCTGTGATGATGAGATTTTTGCTTTAAAAAAGTTCCATAGGAATGTGGGCTTTTCCCACTTTCTTTCAGCTCAGCAACAATTGTTTTAATTTGTAGAGCTCACATTAGAGAAGTGAATTTGTAAAACAAGTCATGTTGATCATGAAAAGAAGACTTTAAAACTTATTATTTCAGTTTTTGAAAAAGCAGTTTCACATTTTCCCATTTTTAAAGCTAAATAAAGTATTGCCTTTGAACAAGAATGAATAAAATGTTCTCTGCCAAACACAAAGTCAAAGCAGGTAATTCTCAATTCTTCTTAGGTTTGTACTTAAAATTCTTGCCCATTTTTCTTTCCTGTTAGGGATATAAATATTGAAACAGGTTGCCTAGAGAGACTGTGTTATCTTAACTTGTGGAGATACTCAAAACCCAGGGTTTTGATGAGGCCCTGATCTGAGTTTTTTCAATGTCATTCCTTCTCACCTCTCCCACCCCCTCTGTGCCTTCCATTTTCTTCTAGGGTTGTTTTGATCTATCCAGCCCTTTTTTCCTCCACCTGGTATTGCTTCCTGTCCCTCTCTTTTTACATTAATGTGTATTTCTAGTTTGGCTTGTGATCTGCCTTAGAAATAGTGTTTCATGGCTTTTGATTTTCTTTTGTAGATGGAAACTGGAGTCAAGATGCGAGAGCAATCTCCAATTTCTCCTCTAGACAACAGTCCTTCTGATGTGGCTGCCATGGGTAAGTGCTGATTTAATTCCCTGCCACCCTTTTTTTTTTTTTTCTTCATTTATAACTGTCTTACAGCACATAGTACATAGTGAGACTCAATAGTCTTTAAAAAAAGGAGTATTGCAGTGTTTTTGTAGTCCTAAATAAGGGACCTAGATCAACATATTTTCAGTAGCTTCTGTCAAATATAACTTACATTGTCTTTAACAAACAGCTGAAAACAAACAAAAAGGAGTGATCACAACATTTGCTATACAGCAGTAATGATAATAGACTCAGTAGAAACCAGATAATGAAGACTCACATATAGATCTAGATTAGGTTGCCATAGAAACTGTGCTCTCCTGATTTGATGAAATTCTGTGGATGTATGCTGCTTGCATGGGGTTTTTTGTTTAAATCACGGCAGCATATTGGAAAGATAGAAATAACACACAGACCTCTAACAGCTTTTCAATTCTTAACAAACAGAATATATATCTGTGTTTATATTTGAGAGTTGTGACATTCAAACAAAGACAAGAGTCACTTTGATCACATCTCTAAACATGTATTTTGAAAACAACACTTAAGGAAAAACAGTTTGTGGAGTTTGGTCAGAATGAAATCTGAGCTGAACAATTGTAATTCCTTTGGGAAACAAATACATGTTGTATTTGGAAACAGTGAAAATGCAGAAGAGGAAGAACAAATACACAGGATCTGATCCATTCCAGTTATCTCTCCACTGATGTTAAATTGTACCTGCATTTATTAGGGCCCATATTAGATATTCAAATTTAAAACAATTCCTGTCTTGCAAATCTGACCAGTTGACATCCTTCCTTTAAGGGTGAGCTGACCAAATGTAAAGTTTCAAAACTGGAAAGGTTGTGTTGAATATACCTGGAGATTCATGATTCCACAGTTTTTTTCATATGGACCATGAAAAACACCACAACTAAAACAAAGGAACAAGACAAAAGGCTGTCTTTTTAGTATAATCAGATTATAAGACTCCTGTTTTATAAAATGCAATGCACAGGAGCTTCATTGTTTAAAGACACCAAGAAAGTCTTAAGGTTTCTTAACACATCCAAATAATGTAGGTAGTGGAGTGGAGAGGACAAATAAGCAGCTCCAGTTTGTTCTGTTTATTGTCATGTTTCATTTTCTTCTTATTTAATAGCACATCCTTTGTAAAACCTACCACTTCTTTCATGCTGCCCTTTTTCAAGGATAACCTTTCAAAAATAACCTTGAAGAATTAAAGTAAGTCTTAGGTTAGTTTTTTCAAGTGCTTTATGGAAAAGTCAGCATAGTTTTGAGAAGTTTTTGCACAAACTCATACGAGAGGCTTTTTCCTTCTGAGCTCAGAGGAAGTGTGCCAATTCCACTGAGGTTTAGCCCACTGTCTTCAGAATTTAATATAGCATGTGAGAGGTGTTAGTGTCAGAGATTTTCAAGATGTTTTGGTTTATGATTTTGGCATATAAAGAGAATGTAAATTACTTTGAGCTTGGAAACAGATATGCTGTGAAACTAAAAAAAAATTTAAAAACTAGAATTCTGTGTGATTCCTTCTGTTCCTTTAGGGAGAATCTCAAACTGCAAGACCCTTAAGTTTTAAATGCTAGTTTTGGTGCCTCTCATCCATTAATGAAATGATGAATTAAAATCTACATTATATTTATAAAGAATGAATGCAAACAGTGATTTTTTTTTTTTATGTACATACATGTAAAATCCAAAGAAACTGCTCCTTCTGCCTACTGTCTGTGATCAAAGGCTGCCAGAGGGGGTTGTGTATCCCCAGGTGTGTCTGAAACATTACAAAGCTGTGACTGTTTCTGGAGTTCCATCAAAACTCAGCACACACACCACCAAAAAAAAAGGCAGTTATTCTGAAATGTTGCATGGGGGCTGCCTGGTGCTGCCTTCTTCTGCCTTCCCCATCTGAATCACTTGTGTGTGTTGGAAGTACAGTAGGTGCACCACAAGTTATCAATGCAACTGGCCAAAATCATGCAAACTTAGAGAAGGGGATGATGGATGGCCGTTCTTGGAAAAGAGTTCCTCCCCAGGAAAAAAATACTAAGGAGCCTGTGGAATTCAGTGAGCTCCCTCCACACAGCCCTTAGCTGGCTCTTTCCACAGCGTTCTTCAGATCCCTGGATATGCTTTTGGGAAGTGGCAGTTATGAGGAGGGTGTGTCTTGTAGGTCTCTCTTGGAATTCACAAGTGTGTTTCCCCTTCTGTTTCCTGAGTAACTGTGTATCTCTGAGAAGAGAAAATACCACCAGTATAAGCCATATGCTTGATGGATCACTCAGTTATTCCTGGTTACTTTCTGCCAATTTGCTACTTGTCACTTTTTTTTTATACAAAAAAATAGTGTGATTGATATCCGTAATTTTTGTTTATTACAACTATGTCCTTTAAAAAAAAAAGTCAATGTAAGTGTTAACATGTATTTTTGACAAGCGGGTATTCAGCTGGTATCCACTTGACAAGCAGAGCTTCAGAACAAATTTTTCAAAGCAATAGTTACAACTATATAATAATTAATTTTTTTTTTTTCTTCTTAGTTATTGCCCCCAGCCAGAATGAGGATTATGAACCTCAAGGAAGGAACTCGACTATTCTTCTCAAAACAGAAAAGCTGGAGAGGGTAAATACTTCAAATCTTTGGAGATTTTCTTCCTCCCCCTTCATGCACAATATTTCTAGGCTGACAAACTTTAAAGTATAAATTACACATTTGTATAGTTTTCTATTTGGGTAGTTCTTTCATGTTGCAGGCCACTATTTCATTTTATATATTGGGCAAATTACTGTTTTTGTTAATCTAATTACTGATTAACTCTTCTGGGAATCAAAACATCCCTCAGGATTTTTAAGGCAGTTATTAAGGACAAAGGGTTTTGCTTATTACATTCATCTGTATTCAAGGTTAAATAACATCTGTACATCTCTCTATTAGTGGAAAAGTCACAGAGTGGCTCTGGAATAAAAGTGTTGTCAGTGAGAGTGTACCAGGATACAAAGGCTCTTTGAAGTGTAGCTCTTTAATTACTCCCCCATGTCCCTGCAGTCATTATCCGTAGTCCTTTCTTTTTTTACTCCAAAATAAGTTTTTTCCTTCCAGGCATTGAATTATCTTGGGATACAGCTCACAGATGAACAGCAGCAAGCCCTCAGGCAGCAACTTCAGAAAGATTCTAAAGGAACAGTGTCTTTTGGAGGTAATAATTTGTTAATTACCACGGAAAAGAATGAAAAGTAGGAATACAGAAATGATAGATAATAACCATTAATATATTTTCTGTCAGTATTGGGTTGCTGCTGCAAATAAAATGATAGTTTGAGGCAAGAACCTTATTCTACTGTGTAAAATAAGCTTGAAATTCTGAAAGTAAGTAATGGGGAAGTAAATCACAAATTTATCTAATGAAGAGCAGCCTTGGGAAAGTTTTATTTTGTGCTCACAAATTCCTAAATTTTTTCCCTTGACAATAGGGAACTGTAATTGTTCCAAAAATTACTTGGGAGAATATTGGTGGCTACAGAGACTTCTTGAAGCAGCTAAACTGATGGGCTATATAATTTTAGTTTGTGAGAAGCAGTAACATTTCAATTCTTGCATATAGAAAGAGATTTGCATGGAGACCATCACAATTCTTTTAGCTAAACCTGATTCTGATGGGAGTGAGTTGCTTCTGTTGGTTATGACAATTTTGATTGGTGATACTGACAATTTAAAAATATTTTTCATAAGCTATGAGACATGATAGTTCTGATGCTAAAACCGCTGGGAATTTCACTTTTCCTAAAGTTTATGAAAATCAGCATCAAAAAACTAATAATATTTGATTCTTAGTCATCCATAAATACACTGGATTTTCAGGTATTTTATCAAGAAAGCTAATGGATCTTCCATCAGATTTTTTTGTGGACTAAACTAACCTTTGTATTTCCACTTTTCTGTCCTACTGTAGCTGAATTTTTATTAATAAATTCAAAATGTGTGGGTAATGCAAGCCATGCTGATTGTGAATGCTGCAGTGTTTTCAGTTTGGTCAACATCAGTTTTACCAGGTCTCTATCAAGGGTTTGAAGGATCAGCAAAGGAAACAAGCACAAAATTTTTCCTGCAAAAATGCTGTGTCTCCTCTAGTGAGGTCAGTTCATTGGGGAGGGCAGGTGTAGACCTGATGTGCAGATTTCTTTTCATTTTTTCACAGAGATCTACTAAATGTAGAGCATCTCAGGTCCTTTGAAGGGTGACTTCACACCACTTTTGTTTTCTTTTCTCCTTGACTGGGGGATAATTCTTACCAAGATGTGATTTGAACATTTTTATTCTCAAGAGCTTTACCAAAAGTTTCTCTTCAAAAAGATGTGTCTGATGTTCATATTTTCCTTTAGAAAGCTTGTGAAGGACAAATGCTGCATTTATGAAAGAGTGGGTTTTCATTGTGATATTTGGGATTGTGTTGCATACTGAATTTATGAGCTACAGCAACAAAATCTGAACTGTTTTTTCAGATTTCATTGAAGTTTCAAGGAATCTGTTCTCTGCTCAGTCAAACACAACAGATGATGACCACAAACCTCGAACATCTGGGGTCAATGAAATTTCCAGCTTACTGGATTCTCAGGTAAAATGTGCCTGGACAGTGTTTTATCTGTTGGAGATTATTGGAGAGTTTATTACATTACTGCAAATCTTGGGCAGAGGTTTAAAAGAGCTCCATATATCATGAGGTTGTGTAAGATAACCTAGTTTCTGTGAAGCTTTATTAAGCAGCCTAATTTGCAGAAAGCAATTAATATAATTATGTTATGGTTTGGACAACAGTGATTTATTGAGGTTTCTTAATGGATTTTGCTACAACCTGTGTGAATGATAAACAATTACTGGGCCCAGTGATTTGAACTATTGCTACAGTGAAAATTAGTTTATTTTGAGGTGACTTTAAGAGCATTTTTAGCATATGAATACTAAAATGATGTGATGTAGTATTAAATAAATTAGGAAAATAGAGGCTGTTAATGATATTTCTTGCTATTTTTTAAAATACTTTTGCTAATCCATTTAATCCAAATAATTCTTCCTTTGGGGGACAAAAGGACCTTTTGGTCAAAATTTTCATAAACATTTTTAGCATCTTCGGAGCATTAAATTATTTTAAAATTAAGATTTTCCTCTCATTTTATTAATAAGATCTTTTAATATAAGCTGTTAAAAGACTATAGATGACACAGCCAACAATATATTCTAAGCTTATGTATTTGAATACACACAGTTTGTAATCCCTGATTCTTTGGACGATGATGTGGAAAGACTTAGGAAAGAAAGAAATGAAGCTTTAAAAGAAATGGGTAAATTAAAGGTAACCATTTTTATTTGCTTTAAATTGTTCAAGAGCCTGATCTTTCTTTGGAGTGTATAATTTACTGTGCTTTTGAATTTTATGTGCAATTTTTCATCAATAAAAAAGCAGAGCAAACAGTCCAAATACATTTGAAGATTGCTTATAGTGTATTTCTGGAGACAGTAAATTTTATTTGTTATAGTGAAGACTAATGCATTTTTTCAATCTGATCCACAGAGAAATGAAACTAAGCAGACTTTTCACAAAAGTGAATTTGGAGAAGTGACTGTTTTGCAAGGCAATTTTATTTAGAAATGTATGATCTTAGTAACTGCTGAGTCTGTTCGTGTGCTGATACTTTTGAAAAAAAATCAGAACTGGAGGATAAATTAATCTGTAATAACATATTTGTACAGATATTACAAAATTCCTAAGACCTAAAGCTACAAATAATGTTTCTTAATACCCTGGGTTACAACCACAGTCTTATGGTCCCTGAATTGCTCTGCTAACAAACAAAAAAATTCTGTATTCAGCTTCTGTAGCTCTTGTTCTTGGACAGGAAAATTGATCTCATTATAAATACAATTCTCCAAATTGCCTCCTGGTCCAAAAAAATTCTTTCTTGCTATAAATTATGAGAACATTGGGTTGATATGGCCAAAGATCTGTTCTTTGTTCTGTGCACAAGGATTCTTCTTCTGAAAGCTTTGTACCGAAATGAACCCAATTTACATGTTGAAGTTGAATGTTGAAGTAGTGAATACTTGTTATGAGTCCCTAAATTGCTGATATTAAAAACTGACAATATCAATCTGGAATTTCTTAGTCTTTTACACATATCCCAGAAATGTTCAGTAATAATCCTCAAATGCTCAAGTAACTTAACCCCTATTGGGAAACTCACAGAAAAACTAACTTTGAGAGATGGAAATTTGGTTTTGTCACAGATTTTATAAAAGCTGTTGATTATTAATTATTTCCACCAGAATTTTTTAATATGTGTGTGTCTGATTATAGACATTGTTAACAGAATTATGTTGTGGCCTAGAAACGTAGGAGTTGTACAGAAGGCAGAAAGTACATGAATAGAAATTAAGTATTTCTGTCTGTAGTTTTGAAAGTGCTAATTGTCTTTTAGGACTAAAAACTCTCTCTTCTAGACTTAATTATTAACTTTATTTTATTTTTAAAAACAGGAAGAATTGTCTGAATCTGTGAACTTGCAGAAACAATTAACAGAGCAGCTACAAGCAGTCAAGCAAGTATGCTGATGATTCTTAAATTATTATTTTTAAATTTATTAAACTGATTTTTTTGCAGGGGAAGGCAGCACTGCTTTCTCTTTTGATGGTCATACAGACTTGTAGGTTTCTTATCTGTTCTATTGATGTCATATGTAAAAAAAATCTAGGTACTGCTATATTAAGATTAGTTATGTGGTTTTCCTCATATATGTAGATTTTTTGAGCACCTTCATTAGCACCTTTTCTTCCTTGAATGTAAGAGAACTGCTTGAAAGCTTTTTCATTAATATTGTGATGTTGCCCTCTGTACACTATGGGAAATAAAAATTGCCTTTTGGGTAAAATTTAGCTGAAAGTGTGTTTCAACAGTGCATTTCAAGTTTCCATTCACTAATGAGTGTTCAGTCTGTTGCTGTAGACCAGAGCAGAAGTTCAGTCTATTAGCTGAGACTAAGACATTAGAAAGCACAAACCCCAGGACAGACCTGCCCTTACTGGGATTTTTAAGCACTTTTAGGATGGTTTTTAAGCACCAGTAATTCTGCTTTGCCACCACTTGAGGTCCTCACACTTTCATTTTTCTCTCAGGTACTGTCATGTAGAGAAGTTTCAGCTTTGTCGTGCAAACCACCCAGAGATAAATAGTGATTTTACTGTAAGCATTGAAAGGGTTCCATATAGTGAAATGAAAGAGAAATAATAAATTATATCAGCCAGTGCTTTAATTACATCTATTTTAGGAGATACAAGTGAGCTTTTAATTGAAATTTTAGTTCTGTTTATACTTGGTGCATTTTTAAGTGTTTTCTATATATTATTATATAGATTTCTGTCATCCAGAACCAATATGAACAATGTGATTCATAGTGATACAAAGGCTTTTTTAAATAGGCTATTTATAGTACAAGTTTCCATTTAACTCCTGATGAAATGTTTCTGGTTGAGCTGCAGTTAGTGAAATGAGTTAATGAGTACATTATTGAGCCCTAATGGCCTGATTAAAAGTAACAAACAACTGAAGCAAAGAAAAATACCAATTTAAGTATATTGTTAGGGTCTTCTGAATTCACTGTAATTTAAACATTTTGTTACAGTCACTACTTTCCTAAAAAACAAGGTTTGAAATGAGGATATAGGTTACCAGTCATGTACTGGAGCATCTTTTATGGTCTTTCTATTTTCTGTTAGTTGTGAGTTGATGAGATTGCAGCTTAATTAATACAGGGGTAGAAATATTCTGGTTAATGAAGATGTTTTTTTAGTACCAATTCATTAAACAGGGCATGAATCAGTAGCTAACAGGAGGGATGAGCTCTCAGGATTAGAAATACTGCTGAATTTGAGACAAGGTAGTAACTATTTTCCAATACTAATCTATGACATCTAAAATAGCTTAAGTTATCTAATTTTACTTTGAAATTGTGACATAGCACTCCTTTTGGGGTTTCTTGTAATCATATATAAGCTGAAATTGGCACAAAACACAGAAAGGTACTTTTGAGTACCTGAAATCTTGTCAAGAGCATGTGGAATCTGTAACGATGTCTTGTGTCTCCTGGAGGAGTTTGAGTGTATCCTGTGCTGCCTGAAAGTCCTGGGTCATACCAACCTGAATGATCTCTTCTGCACTACAGCTTTTTCCATGGTTATTGTCAGCTGAAGCACCTCAGCTAAACATAGGAAATGTGAAATGCTGTAAAGATAAGATACTCTTTGTGGTATCCCAAACTGCTGCACTTGTAGTTAGGGCTGAGATTGTTTTTAATAAGGGGTAAAGGAAGGCTTTGAGTAGCTGCTATTTTGAAAGCAGGATATAATTTATTTCAGCCTACCTGAAAGATTTGGTTTATTTTTATTTCCCTAGCTTTTCAGCATATAATGTTTGTAAAATTAATGACTAAATGTAATCAAATTGTAACTACAGTTTTCACATAGTCTAAAAGAATATTTTAGTTCCAGTTTGTGGTGGCTGGAGTATAACTTGGATAAAACCTTCTCGAGGTACTCAAATTTATCCAAGACAGAAATAGAACTTGGCTTAGGAAGAAACCTATACCTTGAAATATATAAAAATGCAGTTTCTCTCCTCCAGCTTTGTTTCTTATTGGTTGTAGTGGCTTCGCACCAGGTCAGGAAAAATGGTCCCAACAGGCTTTTAGACCAATGCAACATGAGCAGCTGAAGATCCCATTTGTTTTGTGTCTTAGAATGGTTTGAGTGGAAAGGGACCTTAAAGTTCATCTGGTTCCACTCCCCTGCCATGGGCAGGGACATCTTCCACAAGACCAGATTGGTCAGAACCCTATCCAGCCTGGCCTTGAGCACTTCTTTCATTCAACAGCTGAGTGGGACCAGTGCAAATGTTGCTCAGTTGTGATGTTTTGGTTCACAATCTTTTCTTCGCTGGGGGCTCCTTCCCAGCACAGGTAAGAGAACCCACAGTGACACCTCCAGTAGCTGGAGAATAGGGAAACCTGGTGGTATCATCTCCCTTTGTGCCTCCCTGCTCCAGCAAACTGAACAGGGTTTGTCAGAAAATTTTACTAATCCAGTTGTAGTGTGTGTAATTGTTTCATTGTGGTGTAAGAAGCCATTGTTCGTTAATTATTCCTTTAGGTCTTTCACTGTTGAAATCTGGTCATACTCAGTCTGCTATTACAGAGAAATTAATATTCAACAATTGGGTTTCTGAAGAAACAATGGAGGAGTAAAGGCAATTCTGGATTATAAGAGATTAAACTTTTATCTCAAGGAGGTCTTATTTCAAAATTAAGGCGTCCCTTTTCATTACAGCAATTTTCCCTTCACTTTTCTGATGTCAGTTTATTTAAATAATCCCCATGTGTGGGTTTTTAAGATACCACCCTTTGTCAAGGCCTCTGTGTTCATTTATATTAGTCAAACTTAACATCAGAGTATCTTTTTACTTTCGTCTCCAAGAGTCATCTTCCCACCTCCAGCCTGTTTCTGGATACCTTTGTTGCTGAAGGCTCCCAACTCCTCCTCTGTGTCTTTAGGGCCCAGCTCTCCATGGTGTTGACTTATATTGTTTCTTAGAGTGGCAAAAAGGGGCCCTCTACAGAGGTAGTAATTTTGACCTCTGTTTGTGTAGATTCATAACTTCTGAGAAGTCCCTGTGTTCTCTGAACTGTTTCTAGGAAAAAGAACTGCTATGAGCAGCTTGCAGGAGGGCTGAATTGTTCTGGTGTGCTTTCCTTAATGACCCTTGCACTGCTCTTAGTGCTGCAGACAGACCACTGTGAAACCAAGTCCCCAAACAACAGACAGACGTGGAGCAATAAGCTTTGGGTTACTCTGTGTTTCCAGGTAGAGCTGAATAAGTCTAGAATAGGCTCATCTAATGCTTTCAGCTTCCAAAAAAGAAAAAATCATTCTACCTGCTGTAAAATTAAAGGTCATTTAAATGGATCTCTTATTGCTTGTGCCCTCTAAAGTATTCAACACAAATGTCACCTGTATTCCCTAATGATGTTGCTGTTCTACATGTGTGATTACTTCTTCTCCTTCTTTATTTTCTAAGAGTCTGGGATGCACATTGATATCATATTGCAGACAAAAAGGAAGATGATGTCCTGTAAATATGTCACTGAGATTATTCACTTACGGCCTGAACTATATATTGTACATTCAGACTAAAAGTGTCCAGGTTAAAAGTCATCAGAAGCTGAGATCATTTTACAGAAGAAACATTATGACAAAGTATAGGAAAACATGGCTTGAAGGATATTGATTGCACAGAACAAATGCTTCTGCCTTAGGAAAGAATTAAATCTGCATTTGTAAGCTCAGTTGGCCTCCCTAGACATTTCTATTATGGCACATGTTAAATATTATATGCCATTTCTTCCACAGAAGTAGGAGGATTTCATCATTTAGGTTTTGTAGTAGCAGTGATTTTAAGCTTAGTTTCTAGAAGGTTATTTCTTATTGTAGATTCATAGTGTGTTTCTTCTCTCCCCCCACCTTTTTTCTCTCTAGTTCCATTCCCAACCAGGATGTAGTTAAAATAATAAGGTATAATAGGTAGACTAAGAATAGGATATTCACCTAAGTATTATTAATTGAGGAATTTGTACAAAAAATGTGAATTTGTTTATTAAATTAATTTTAAGTATTCAGAAATTGATACAAAGTAACTTTTCCTACAGATTAATAAAAAGCTGAGAGGAAAGAAGGTTTACTGGTTTTGGTGCCAGTGAACCTGTATTTCTGCATTTTTTTTTATGAGCAGTTTGTTTGTTTTATTCCTGATGTGTTATTCCATCTGTTGTCCAGACTCTTAGCTTGAAAGAAATTCAATTTGCAAACAAAGTTAACTGAACCAATATTCGGTAGTAAAATGAGCTGAGTAATATCTTTCTCAAAATGAGATTTGCAACATTTAGAGAGTACAGTAGCTGAATTTAAAGGTAACAGTTTCTGATTTTCTGTTTTACATACATTAAATTACATATAAATTTTACATATAAATATACATATATATAATATATTTATATTACATTAAATTTTATCTAATACTCTTCAAGGATAAAGATATAAGAGTGGGAACTAGGCAGAATTTTTTTAAAAACACTGATTTTGAGGACAGTGAGGGCTGCATACTTGCATTAAAAGCCCATCTACATGATGTGTGAATTCAGGCAACAATAATAAAAGGAAGTAACATCTCATTAAGGTACTTTTTTAGTATAGAAGTGAGGGGGCAGATTAACAGCATCTGGTACATTCCTAGAAAACCTTTCATTCAGTTAGATTTACAGTAATTTTAGAATTCATTATTTAATTTATTAGAAGAATTGTGTCTCTGAAACACCTGTGGTTTTGTTTGCGCGTTTTGCACTCAAAAATTAGCACTTGAACCATCTAACCATAACATCTAACAAGTAGCCCTGATCACAACTGCAGTAGTTTTGGGTTCAGTCTGTTGCTCTTTGTTAGGCAGAGTTGTAACCTTTCAATGGAATTGTCTAACCTGCAGGAAGCCAAGGCAGCTGTCGAGGAGACAAGGGCCCTGCGAGGCCGGATTCATCTGGCAGAAGCTGCTCAGAGGCAGGCACGTGGGATGGAGATGGACTATGAAGAAGTAATTCGCCTGCTGGAAGCTGAAATCGGAGAGCTGAAGGCTCAGCTCACTGATCACTCTGGCCAAAATAAAGTAAGCAAAGCAGTCGCCTGTCAGAGTTACCATGGTTTCCTTGCTGTTGTCATGTATCTTGTTTTCATTTTCTTTTCATCTGCTTTTCTAAAGTAGGTCACTGTTTGTCTTGTATTATTCAATAACTGGAATGATGTGTAGTGAAGGGGGTAATGTGAAGGGGACGAGTCTTCCTTTATCCAGATAACCTTGGGTTGGATAACAGGAGCTACAAGCAGATCTGGGTCATAGGTCAGAATGGCACATCTCAAGCACTAAAGCATGGAATAGTTTCTGAGCTGCAGATAGATTGTCTTTAAAGGCTACACATATCTTTGTATTCTTTTGTATTCATATAAAAATGGCCTTAATATTTATGTTTGTTAGGCACATAACAATATGAAGTCCAGCCCTGTTCTTAAGTGAATTTAGATTTAATCAAGATAATCATTTAAATTCTACTAATCCTGCCAAAAAAAATTTCTTTTTAATTGAGCCTTATATTTTAAACCCACTTCAACTCCAGTGAGGCATTTGAGAGAATGCCAAGGAATAAAATGTTTGAAGCACTTTTAAATTTTTCACCATAACTGCACATCCATTTTCTGCTCACAGTTGAAGTGCAAGCAGGTTGGTATTTGTGTGGTTACCTTATATTTTTCATGAAAAATGAATGTGCATATGACTTGATGAAGAAAACCTACTGAAATGTTACCTTATTTCAATATGAGAATTAATTCAATATTACAGAGCATTAAAAGGTAAACCTAAGCTCTGTGGTAAACAAACTTGCAGAGAACACAGGAAGACACTGTGGTTCCTAGGGAAGAATTCTCATCTAATTACGAGTGTGTGTGATGAGGTGGATCACACCCTGGAAGTTCTTTGTAAACATCTGAGTGAGATGCCCTGTCTTTCATGTCAGGCGTTTTTGAAGCACAGTTCATTTTCTAGGACTTTTCTAGGATTCTTTGACTTTCAGGGTGATGATTCTGCTGCTCTGTACAGTGTATACAAACAAATGTGTGAATTTACTTGCTTCAAGTTAAGATAGTAAGTGGGCTTTGGTGATTTATTTTTTTACAGGAAGTAGTGGGCTTTCAGAATAATCACCGACAGTGTGATGTAAAACTTGGTTTTTAATTGTAGTGATATTTTCTTAACTTTGCAGAGATCTTTCTAGAAGTTCAGCAGACATCTTAGCTAAACAAAGATTCCCATGAACATGTGAAGATCTCACGCATGGTCCTCTCACATGAACAGGGACTCAGCCTGAAACCTTGAGCGTCCAGGGCTGGATCTGTCAGGGCTCACATTCTCCATAGATGAAGTAGAGGAGATGCATAACACTCATCAATAGGTTACACAAGTGCATGTAGAGAAATCTCAGGGGTTATTTCCTCCAAGATGTGCCATAATTGCTGTGTTGGCCAAAGGATGTGTGGCTGCAAACTGAAGGACTGAGTTCACATCCAGGCTGTTCATGCCAGCCTGCTGACAGATGCCATCACCATCAGGTTGGATTTTTGATCCATTCATAAATGAGTTCAAACTCCCTTAATTTTCAGCCCTATCACTGTTGTCTTCCAATTTTAATTTTACCTTTATATCATTTGCCAAAATCTGTTGCAGTTTGGAGCTGATTTGCCAGCAGGTCAGGCATTCCTGCCTCAGGAGCAGTTACATGTTTTCCAGAAATGTAGGAAAGAGATCCATTTCAGTTCACACCATGTATCTATGTGAGCCATGGGAGAAAACTATTAGAATAAAAGCCTTAAAATACCTTTCCCAGGATAACATCCAAGACTTGAGAAAGAGAGTTACAGTGCTTGACTGCCAGCTGCGGAAATCAGAATCTGCCAGGAAGACCTTTGAGGTGGCTACTGAAAAATTGCTACAGTTTGTAGAGGTAACCTGTCATTTCTGACAATACTTTATTTGGAAAAGTTTAGTGTTGATGTTTCTGAGGAATAAGCACAGTTAACTGACTATAAACTAGTTTGCAGAGTTCCTTTCATTACTAAAAATATACATGGGATGTAAGTGTACAGATCCAGCCAGGAATTTACCTAATCTTTGTTTTGCCATATTAAACAAATGAAAATAGTCATGTAAGTTTTTTCACAAACTCTTGTCAATTTTTGTGGAATTCCTCAGAAGAAAAGGCAGAAAAGCTAATATTTGTTAATACTTTGCAATGTTATGAAACAGCAACAAAAAAAGTGATGTTGTTATATTTACTTCATTTAAAGAGGTTGTAATATTTTGGCTTTTACAATTCTAGCTGGGAGAAACTAGATTCTAATTGCAAATCAAATCCCCCACATCCAAATACAACATCAAATTTCAAGGTATTAATTTTTTTCCTGTGTCCATTTGTAAACTGTTAACTTCTTGACTATGGCCAACAGGTTGTGCATGAAATACTTTCAGATAACTCTACTTCCTCAACAATTTTAAGGTAATGAAATGGCATCATTAATATTGAAAACCCTACTGTTGTTTCCAAGTCTCCAATAACTGTCTTGTAGCTATTTTTTCCTATATTTTTGCTGTGTAGTTCTGAGTGTCGTTTTATTGAAAGAGAGGGAATGGCATGAATTATAAATTAGGCTTTCAGGATACAGCTTCATTAAAAACCTCTGAATTAAATTAAAACAGTTAGTAATTACATAGCTATGGTTGTCTGGATGTTTCCATAAAGTAATTATAATGTACTAAGGATTAGTTAAAATGCAAGGAACCTTAACAGTGGGTAATAATTTTTTAATGTTTTTTTTAGATTTGCCTGAGCAATTTTACATTGTGATGAATCCAGTAGCATATAAATAAATTAATAACACGTGTATCCATTTACACTTTATTGCTTGTAAAAGATGTTGATCTTGTTTAAGTGTCTGGGAATATTCAAAAAGATTTAAGCAGCCGTTGGTCCTTCAGAATATTGGCATGATTGTGGCTGTATACCCCAGATGGTGTTCCATTCATATTTTTATAACAGCAAAGTTGTTTTATCTTTGTCCTGCCGTCTTCTTCCATAAAGCTCTCGAGGAAATCAAATGTATTTAAGTGACATGAGGTGGAACATTATTTCAATAAAAATACACAGGCTCAGACCAACTATGATGTTGTAGATAATCAATGACAAGCAGTTCTCATTGGCACTGCACAAGAGTGATGTTGTCTGTTTTATAAAGTTCATAGAGGTTTTTTTAGTAAGTAGATAAGAATTGGGTCCCATACAGCAATGTCCTTTCTTAAATGCTGGTATGAAAACTCCATTTAATAAGTTCCCTTCCTGACACCCACTGAGTTCTTGACACTGCATTTTGAGTCATGAATGGTATTTGAATTGAGCTTTCCAAATACCTTTATTGTACAGACAGAACTGCTGCTGAGGCAGACTCATTAGCTGGGTAGTGCGAGTGGCTTTTGTTCATACAGTGAGACCAAAGCCAATCTAGAAACTCAATTTAACTTTATTAAAAGTAGCACTTTCCTTTATCATCTTACAAAGAAACACTTACTCTTCTCTGTTCTCTTAGTGACAGGAGAACTCTGTCCACCAAAGCACTTCTTGCACGGCTGGGAAGGATCGGACCTGCTGCCACAACAGCTCTTGCAGCAGAAGCCAGAGACCTTGCCAAGTCTGTCCGTGCCATTTTGGAAGTAGATTGTGAGTGAGTGTGTGCATCTTTGTGTGCTTCAAAATCTGGTATCACTTCATTAGCCAAGAAGATGGATGATTTTATTTTAAATTGGATGTGAACTGGCAGAATAAATCATTCATAGCACCGGAGGACAGAGCGGGTTCAGTGTCAGTTCAATATGCATCTTCATCAAACTGGAATTAGAATATAAAGTTATTCCAGAGTACATTTCTTCCTGAAAAGCTTAAAGCAGAAAATTAATGCCAAAATGATGACTATGAAATTTACCAGAATCATGTAAAACTAGCAGAATTTTGTTACTTTAATGCTCTTTTTTTCATGCTGGAATATTTACAACATGTTACTCTGCTGGATTTACATGAACATGTATCAAAGTGCCTTCATTAAGATGTTGTTGCTGTAGGGAGTGAATGTAGCCAGCAGTTCCATTTGGAGATATCCATGTATATCCTCAGGTCATTAACAGGAAGCTGTTCCCATTGGTAAAAAGGATGGGAGTTCATGAGAGTTACTGTAATAAACTGCATCAGTTGGAAATCTAAGAAACAACTCTGGCTTATTATAAGATTCCTGGTTCAAAATGATTGTGTATTTTGGTGGCTTTTCCCTACAGTTGAGCAGACTTGGCAATTCTAATCCAATTTAAATGTATCTAAAAAGAAACAGAAATGGCCTGGTACATTACAGAAGGTTTTAAAGGTAGTTAACTAAGCTTGCAAATAATTACTGTATCAAAGATTTTAATATCTTACATTGCTTAGGAATTAATTTAGATAGGGACTGAGTAAATATATTTGTTTAGAAGGTGTTTCAAGATATAAAAAATGTTTTATTTGACATTATTTATGAAGCATTTATTTATTACAACATCCTATGGCAAAGAAAGCAAAATAAGGAGATAAAATTTGTTCAGAAATATCCAGAATATGAGAATGAGAGTTCCTGGTGGAAGTGGGGGGGGAAGTGAAAGTGAAAAAAAAATTGACCAGGACAGAAGATAATTGGTTTTCCACCAGTGGCAATGGTAGTTCTGGCACATTGGCTTGGTCTTTCCACACTACCCAGGAAATTGTGCAAAGAAAACTTAGTTCTAAATGCAACCGAATTATAACATGTGGTGTGGTGTCAAACATAATAGGTAGGATACATGTTAGAAAGCTCTGGAGGCACAGCAGGGATCCATTTTATGAACCTGAGAATTAAAAATAGTTCTGCAGAGAAAGATTTAAAGATTGAACGTCATCTTTCTGAGTTCATTCTGATTTGGAGAGTATTACAGATAGATTTGGGCTCTGACGAGCTTGTGTATGAGATTAAAGCTTTAAACCTCACTTGCATTCTCTCCCTAAAAAAAAAATGTAGTTAAGGCAAAGTAACTATTTCATAGCATTCTGTCTGCAGTGCTCTGTGTCAGCTTCTCACTCAATGCTTCTCATGTGATCTGAAGTTTTCTTTCAGATGGGCTGTTGTAAAAAGGGGGCTCTTGTGTATGAAGTATTTCATAAATATCACACATCAAACAGAAAAGTATAAAAGACGTTATTCTGCAGACTGAAGGTTTTCCTTCTTCCAAAAGATATCCGTAACATAATAATTTGTTATTGATTTCTTAGAGAATTAGAGGTTGCTCAGTGAATGAGAGTGTCTACCTGGGCAACATTGTGATGTATTTCACCTTCTGAGTAGAACTTCTCTTTCATTATTTGCTTCATTTTGTACAATACGAAGTAAAGGAGCACCAACCAAAATACCTCTTTGATTCATTTACAGTACATGGGAACCTAAGTCTGGGTGCCAAGAGCATGGAGTGTCCCTCCAAAGGAAAGCTGCTTCCTTTGTTAAAGATCATCCTTGACAACCAGGTCAAAATGACATATTTATGAATTAGCCACACAAACCATCTCCTTCCTCTGTAATAGCATGACATTTTGCCTGAGGGAAGAGGCTTGAAGACATTCAGTGTATTCCTGAAAATCTTCAAGTACATATTGCCTGGTGATAGTGCTGCAGTTCAGTTCTCAGCTTTGCAGGCTGAATGACAGCTCTGCAAAGGCACTTTGGCCCTTCTTCAAGTGAGGACTCTGAAAAAGCTCATTTTCCAGGGTTTACTACTTCAGGATCCTCAAGATTCCAAAATGCAAATAACAAAGTAATAAACAGAATAATCAAGCTCATCCCTTGAAAGGTTCATTCTTCATCTTCTTTAAAGAGTATTTTTAGACACTAAGTCTTGAGAGGCCATTCTGCTTTGCGGAATACAACAATCTCCTGAAGACATAAAATTACTTTCTTCATACAAAGGATAATAATGCCTCAGTGAAAGAACTGCAGCATTTAAAAGTAGTTGCTGCCTGCACTTAGTAGACCATATGGTGCAAATCAGGCTAAAAAGAATGAAGAAAGCATTTTCTTCTTTCCTATTACAAAACTAGAAAAGAAATGCTCTTGGTGCTGGTAATGGGCAAAATCTGATTAACCCCGGAACACACTTATCTCCCCATAAAACAGCAGGCAATCAAAACGAGCAGTAATACAGCACAGCTTTCAAGTCTTTTGACTGCTACTTTTCTCTCTCTGCCTCTGAAACTTCCATCCAAAAAAATATGATCTTGTTCCTGTTGATACAATCCCAGCCATCTGTATCCATGAAGTGCTGTGGAGCCTGCTTCCCCACCCAGCAGGAACTCAAACAGTGCATCTTAGACTGTTTGTCCCATGATGTTCCTTTAATCTCTCATCAGCCTGGGTTCAGACACGTGGCAATCATGCTGAAGGTCATTAAAATATCTGCAATATAGCAATTAATACAAATTCCAAAAATCCTACTTGCCTTACTCATCTTGATCTTGCAAGTCACAAGAGTCACTATGCATTTGATTTTTAAGTTCCTTGGTTTTTGAACCTTTTGCAGAGGTTTAGTTGTCCAGTGTCTGTATTCATTTTCCTTGCATGCTGGCTAGATAAAAAGACAAGTGAAACTGCTGGTGCTCAGCATCCGTTAGTGCTTGGTCTCTTGGTAGTTAAGTTGCTTTTGATTTTTGGACCTCAAAAATCTTACTTCTTGGGCAGTAAAAGCTGAAATATGGAATCTATCGATTTCTTCAGTTTTTCAACTGTATTATGTTGAATTGCTAAAACCATCCCATAGTCAGGGAAGTGTTAGTTGTCCCTAAGTTATAAGGTAGAATAGCAAGGTTTCACAAATAACTATTGTGCTGTTTTGAGAAGAGCCGATATTCGTATTTTTATTTATTTGTTGCAGGCCTGGTGTGTTTTACAACAAATTTAATGCCATATAAATGATTGCTGTTTTGTTCTTGATCCTTGTATCTTATGGATACAACAGTGCTGTAACTTTGTACATGTTCTTGACATGTAGACGTGGGCTGTTCCCCCTCTCCTTTTTGCCTGTACAACAAAATCCAGATGTAATTAGAGCATGGACAGGCATGTCCTGCTTAACTCGACTTCTGGTATTGAGTTATTGATATTAAAGGTGCATTTGCAGTGGCTGAATATCAAAATACAAGGTTTCTGTTGAGCCCAGGAGTACTGACTGATTGCTGAGACTCATGTTGCTGTGTAGTCTTGTTTTTTTAGTATTAGACAGAGAAAATTATTTCCTGCAAGATCCAGTTTGTGGAGATGAGTCTGCATTGGGAGGGAATACCTTTGACATTCTTTCAGCTAATAAAGTAGAACTGTACCTTTTCTCCCTTACTGGAAGAGCTGCTGGGGAAGGAGCAGTATAATGATAACTGAAGACATAACTCTGTGTATTCATTGTTCTGGCAAGGCCATAAATATTTCAGTGAATTACTGAAAAATCAGAAATAGATGAGGCCTATTAAATTATACAGTGTATATCCTGAACAGAGCTGTACAGATTCCTTTTTAATAGCTTTTGCTAGCAAAAGAATAAAGTCAGTGCTGCATACTTTAAAGATAAAAAGCATACGTTTGTCAAATAAAGATTTCCTGAGACAGTACTTCCATTAGAAAGTATTAATTTGGTGAAATTAAAATGTATTACTCCCCTGAAACTTTGAACAACAACAAAAGAGGTGAGTTTTCCCAAAAGAGAATTTATCAAGTGTTTTATCCAAAGGAAAACTTCACCATTTTCAAGTCCCTGAAGGTTGAAGTATTTTTCCTCGAAACAAAAATACTTAATTGTCAAAAGTAAAAAATGAAGTTATTCAATGAGCTTTTTGCAGTTGAGTCTTATCTGAGTTGACATTAAAAAAATCTATAAATCACAATCACATTGGTGATTTTGGAATATGACCTGGTCATCCATGGCTCCTCCTGCTTGCAGAATCATTCTTTATTTTGAGCTCCTGGGAAGAGCTGTCTTTTGGCACAGAGTATTGGCATTGTATTCCTCATGGAGCATCCTGGCATTTTACCAAATGTTGTCAGCTTCTCAAGAGTAATGCTCCGGAATGCTTTCTTCCTTACCCAAGAGCAGGGGCTAGGTGTGCCTACTCTGGCCTCCACAGAGTTCTAAAGACAACATGTGACATGAAACCTCTTCCCTCTGCAGCTGAAACATCTCCTAGTTTGCCTCAAATTTGGAATTTAGTTACTTGTCTGTTCAGTCTCATCTCATAAAGTCAGTGCAGGGCAGGACAGGAGCTTTGTGCAGCTCTAAATTCAGCACTTGGCTCAGTCCTTTGGGACAGTAGTTTTCTGTTTCCAGCTCTGCTCTGTCATAGGCACTGGGATCATTTCTCTTCCAGGTCAAGATGTGCTCCAGACTGGAGGTCCCTGCTGTGGGTGAGGGACCCCATGCAGAAACAGTGGCTGCTACACAAACTGGTAGTTTGTCCAAAAATTAAACTTGAGGGAACATGAAATTTTTGCCTGCATGGTAAATAAGAGTGAAGAACTGTAATTTTGACAGTGTTCATAGAACTGTAATTTCAAAAAGAAAATCTGTCCAAGAGCTGGAAAACATTTCATTGCAACAGAGAAGAAATACTCCACTTCAGAAATGTGATCTTGTACAGTATTGAAAATAGTTCCAATATAAATGAAATCAAAGTGAGTGTGCATAAAAATTTGTTCTAAAATGGAGCACTAGACCTGTGAGACAAGTCCATTCTTTAGCTGTAAATCTGATATACTCTGCTTTATTACACCATTTCTACACCCTGATTAAAGTTATTACCCCATTTTAAGAAGGAATTTGAGCCATGAAGCATCTGACTTGCTCATTCATAGGTAAGAACAAAAAAGAAAAAAAGGCAAGGATGTAAGAAAAGTCTTCTGAATTTAATAATTTTTTTCCTACCTTTGTCATCTCAAGAAGAATCCTAAAAGCAGGTATTTTTTTCTGCTATTATAAGAGTGTATAGATAATATTCTTCTGCATTCTTAGGTAACTGTCCAATTTATTAGTGACTTATAAAAATACTTTTGTTTCTGGTTTATCATTACTGGGTGTTATATTTATGCAGTGGCTTTTCATTGAGCAAAAATGTCAGTTGGTGTCTGGACTGTGAACAGTGTCAAGTAGCATCTTTGTACTGTCTTATCTTCTGGAAATCTTCACAAGGGAAGGGAATGACTAACAAGGAAGCACAGTTTGGAGTGTAGAGGCAGCCATAAGGCTCTGTTACAATTATCTGACATTTTTTGCTGATGTTGGTTTCTTGCTTTTTTTTAATTGGAGTTCTGTATTTTGGGACTATGTGTTTGATTCTGTGTTCCAGTGCTGTGTGCTTGATCCACATGAATTTTCTAATGCATGGTTATCCACATATTTCAAAGTAATTTAGAATTATAGCTGTGGTTTCCAAGGTGGAGTCTTTCATCAGCCACTGAACCACAAAACTCCTGTGACTGATTTACAACTTGTCTGCAGAACCTGGACACTTTTACATTCTTTCAAATTACAACATTTATTATGATAATCTCTGAGAGGTTTTGAGGTTGGGAAGGGATCCCTGACTCAAAAAAAAAAAAAAAAGTGAAACTGCTGAACTAA
This sequence comes from Serilophus lunatus, assembly GCA_013399895.1. NCBI lineage: Eukaryota > Metazoa > Chordata > Aves > Passeriformes > Eurylaimidae > Serilophus > Serilophus lunatus. The sequence continues at coordinate 5,102,226 of VXBA01003202.1, forward strand.
AGCATCATCACTGCTGAAATATTTAAGTGCATACCTGTACTTAAACACAGAGCCTATAATGTGTGGTTTTGTTATTTGGTTTTAGCATTATTATTGGGGTATGAGTTCAGGTGCTGGCTAACAAGTTAAAAAACTTACTCTGGTCCCTGTTTCTTTGGCCAGGATTGGCTTGAATTTACAAGAAATGCTTAGAAGAAGACGAGAAAAGATTTTTGGTACATAATATAAATAAAATGTATTACTTCTGTGAACATAGCACATAAAAATGCAAATGAAAAGAAAAAGAAAAAAAAAGAAGAAATGTCTCTGTGTAAGCTATATTATACAAAAGTTTAGAAGAGTAGCACTCAGTTCTTTGTTACCAAGGAATCAGAGAAGATTTGGCTGGAAAGGACCTCCAGCAGTTGGGTAGTACATCTATGTGCCTTCAGCAATGTGAATTATATCTCCACTAATCCAAAGAGGTATTTGTCTATCACATCCCACAGCCTCTATGGGCTAACTATTCCCATCCTTAATTATCTTTGCCATTAGAAGCCTCTTCCTTTGGCCTAAATCCTCCTCGTTGGGGTTAAATTTCATTACTACTTGTCTTGACTCCTGTAGTTATTGAAAACACCCCATACCTTCCTCTTGAAGACCATGTGGCGTCTCCACTCTTTTTTTTGTTCCCCCAAACAAATTATACCACTTAGCTGATTTTTTTCCTTGCACCACATGTCTCCTGACCATTTCCTCTCCCTTGTATTTCTCTGGCTTCTCTCCAGTTCATCAAGTTTTGTTGAGTTCTGTAGTTGAGACCTTCCTGTGGGAGGAAAAAAAAGGAATGAGCTTGTTAGCTTGCTTGCTTGGATATGATAGCACAGCAGTCCCCAAATGGTTCCCTTTCTCCAGGAGCTTCATGTTACTGGTTTGTCTGAAGATTGGGTTTTCCTGTACTCCCAGAACCAAAGGCAGCTGGATATGCCCAGTTCCTTCTGTGCAGCTGATTATCCACACCTTGGACACAACACTTTGCTGTTACCTTTATTCAGTTGCACCCTATTTATTTCAAACATTTGATCCACCTAGTAAAGCTCTTACAAAATTCTAATCCTGCTTTTCAATGGCATTTCTTTGAAATGTCCATTTACCAATGGGTTTTAAATCCTGACTTATCCCTGAACTCCCCTTCCTTGGACTAAACCCACGTTTGGTTGAATGTGAGTGAGGAATGACATTGTTTTCACCTAACTGGTCTTACTTGTAGATGTTGTTACAGGGCCCAGGAATTAGACCCTGCTTGTTTAATTTGATGTCCTGGGAATCAGAACATTACAGTAATTATGTGCAAGCAGAGAAGCCAGATAAAAGGTGACACTAATAAGGATGGAATAATTTCATAGCCTGATCAAATCAGAAAATACATTTAAAGTATCAATTATGAACAAGTTGTGGGCTGATTTATTGGTGACTGAATATGCATGTTATTTTCCCCCATGTTTCACAGCAAGAAAAACCACAATTCAGTGTCTAAAGCTTGTATTTTAAGACAGTTCTTTAACGTGACCTAGATTTCAGAACTCTGTTGTTGCTGCTAGAAAAGCAAATTATTCTCTCCATTCACTTACCTTTAATGAGAAAAGATGAGTCAGCTTTTGAATAGACACTGTCTGTCCTGACTTTCAAATCAAAACATTTTAATAATGAAAAACAAGTGATATAATAATACCTTAAAATGCAGATGACCTAACAAGATTAGTGCAGTCTCATTAGGATAATTTCCAGCATCTCTGAAGGAAGACTTCATTAAAAAGCAGACCTTTAAAAGTCTTGTTCTGTTCATAGTGTGACCCATCTATAAAAAATTAATTGACTTTGTGCCTCTTCCCATACAAAGTTGTGCTTTCTCTTGGTAACTATGGAGACTGAAGTCAAAACTCTCCAGAATCAACAGTTTTACTGGATGTTAAATACTGCCTGAATTGTCTCTCTATTAATTTCTGTTGACTTAATGCTTAGAATTGTGGTATATTAATCCTTCATTATAGTATTGTGTTTTGACATAAGGGAGGAGGAAATAAACTTGGAAATTCTGTAACGTGAAGATGCAAATTACTCACAAGCCTGAGGAAATACCCAGGTGAGACAGGAACTGAGCCTTGAGCTCTCAGTCCCAAACTCAAGGCTGACATCCCTTTTTTTGGACTTGCAAGTACATTTCAGATTTAATGAGCTGGTTATGGGGAGAGGTGGGTACCCCAATGTGTCTCTGTGTGTCCACACCTCACTCAGGGAGCACCTGTCTCATTACTGCAGGTAACAAAAATTAAAGGAGCCATCCCAGTGTGGAGCTGAACCAAAGGCGTGTGTGTGCTTTTGGCTGTTCATGCTGAGTTAATTTGCTTTGGCTTCCCAACTGTGAGAGATCTGAATTAAAGCTGGCAAGGGGAGGGGAGATGAGCAGACCTTTGCTGGGAATCAATGTGTGCTGGAGCTATCAGGGCTCATCTTGTCTCAGAGGGCTGGGAGGATTTGCTGTCAGCTCCTGCCGTTGTCACATTTTTTCACTTCTCCTCAGTAGGTAGGAGTGAGAAGCTGAGGGCCAGCAGAGTTCCTTAGACATATATGGTGCACAAGTGTGATGATGTAAATGGAAAGAAGTACAGAGAAAGTTGATTGCCAGGAATGAGAAAAGAAAGCTTTTTAAAAGTGTATTTTAAGGAGAATTTGCAAGAGGAAAACATAAATGCCCAGTGCTTATGAAGAAAACCCAAAGGAGATGCAGAATGTGTGTATGGCTCATGCTAGATGTTACCTCCTGGCATGTGGCATATGGATTATTAACTGGGAATTAAGGATGGAGGTTTTTGCCTTGTGTTAGTGATTGCTGTGGGTATTGTGTTTGATAACACAATTTTACCTTCACCCGAAGGTTTTACACTTCAGGTAAAATCCAGTATACTAAATTGGAGCACACTGTGCATTTTTCCCCCCTTAGATTTAGAATTAAAAAAAATGATCTTAAGAACTTTTGACATTATTTTTAAAATATGCTGACTTTAAAATCATACCTTCCTGTCAATAAACCCCTTCTTTTATTTACACGTAACTACAAGCATTTTTGTATCAAGCTAAAAAGATATCTTCAGGTGGTGTATTTTTACAATTCTTGCTTCAAAAGGAAAAAAATATTACTTTGGTCTGTACTTCTGTGCAATGAGCTCAGCAGAGGGTACTTCTGTCTCTCAGTTGTAGGTGGTTCATTCCAGCCCCCTGTGCAGTTACAATTTCATCATCAGGGCAAAAAAGTAAGATATTACTTAGCAAGAAAGGCCTATCATGCAATACTATTGCTTTTTAAATCTCAGACAATTTCTGCTCAATTCTAATTTTAGACAGTCATTTTAATTTGTTACCAATGAATGCTTTCTAATTAAACTTATATTTAACGATCACATGCGTCAGTGAGCAATGTGAGATGACAGTGATGGAAGTGGGTGGATAGCACAATAGAAGGTGACAAGAGAAGTTGATCCAGAGAGGAAAGAAGAAGATGGATGAATTCCAGAAGGGAGGAATCAGGAGAGCAAGAAAGGAGGGAAACTGAGGAAAAAAAAAAAGTTTAGAGCTGGGCCAGTGAGTTATTCCAGGCTATTCCTAATTCCCTAGTCCTGGTGGTGAATGCCCTGTGTGCAGAGCCTTGTATTTTTGGAATAAGAATGCGTTATTCCAGATTCTTTTTAATCAGCTGAAAGTGGTTTGTACCAATTCAGAATAAGAATGTCCTCAAGGGAGTACTTACTTCTGTGAATTTGACTATTTTTTTTAGCCTATATGGCATTGGTGTAGAATTCCCCAGTGATAGACTGTTTCTGTAATCTGGGAAGTAATAATGTGTTTTCTGTCTCCTCCTCAGGTATAAACAAAATTAAATTTAACTTATGCAAATATCAAAAAATTACATTGGAACTCATAGTGTATTCAGTCAGCAATGGAAGTAATAATGAGTTCTTGACTAATCACAAATATACAGCATCACGTTAACAGCTCGTAGTGGCAGACTAAAAAAAGCCTACAATTGATTTATAGAAATTAAAAAGAATTTAAAACCTGGAGAAGACTGACAAAAATGTAATGGGGAACATGTTTTTACCATTTTCAAGACCTTACCAGTGAGCACTACCAGCTCTGTGGTCCTTGGGTACTCATTTCTCATGCTGTGTCACTAATTGAGGCTCTGTTACCGCAGCCTTTAACACTGAAAGAAAACAAAACATCTTGAGTGGGCAAACTAAAGCAGATGGGAGCCACTGGAGGATAAGGAACACTGGTATGATTTTTTTTTCTTTGCAGCCTTCTCTGTGGAAGAGGTAGATGTCTGCATTTGCAGTTTTCTTATTTTTCTGCTCTTACTCTACCTTATCCACAATCACAATAAGCAAATAATTTGGGGAAAACCACTCGCTGCATTCTTTTGTATTTTCACTGGACAGGCAGTATCGTGGGTGAAAAATACAAAAATAATTATCAGATATTCAGTGTGTTAAAAGCAGTATTTTTAAAAGCAAATAAGAGCCAGTATATTGTGCAAAATCCAGTGTTTGATCAGAACTTCTCCCTTTTCACTGTGCCTCACCTTTGAGGGCTTGTGCTCTCCTGACCTAATGCCTAAATAAATATGACAGTGGGTAATGCCATGGATCTGCTGGTTCCCCCCTGGGCTAAGGGAGGACCTATCCAACAGCTCCTGAGTGGTGACACAGATCCCTCAGTACATAATGTGCTGTACTCTTTCCATCTTGAAAAGTCAGAATTTTCTTACAGTAATGTTATTGTGAAGTATGTACTGAAAGCTCTGGTGACTTCTGCGATCTCTGTGTAATTGGCGGGACAGGTTTGTTGCCATCAGCTAAGAGAAGGCAGTGTTTTATTGCCCTTGTTAAGTGAGTTGTGCTTATTTTGTGCTTTGACAACTGATCTCCTGCACAGATGAAAATAAGCAGTTCCTCTATTTGCCTCTCATCTTAATAACATTCTGAATTGCTTGGAACATACAGTACTGTAGAAAATTAGTCTTTATTTGAAAAAATATGTAACTTTGGGTTTTTTTGTTGCATTTCCAATATTCAGCTTCTGAAAAGGTACAATTTTAAAGGTAGTTCTTTATCCTTCCTAGAAGACATGTAGCAGCAGCCTCGTTGCTCAGATGACTGTAGCTCTCACTCATTTCTGGAGAACTTGAGTGCACACACTGGGAAGAGTTTGTTCTAAATGTGGCTTTCCCTTGTGAGAAAGGAGAGGAACATGTCTGTGCTAATGTCTGTTTGAGGCCACTCTTATTTCCTTAAATCATTCAGTTGACTGGTCATTGTTCATATATTGCAATTGCTCTTGTATCCAAACTGTTTCTAATTATCTGTACCAAGCTATTCACAGACAAGTACTAGAATAGAAAAAAGACATTTATAATGTTTTTTCATTTCAAAATTAGCAAAAAGATCTTAAAAGTTGATCATATAATCCTTCAGCATGAAGGATTTAATAACTAATGAATATTCAATAACTAATTCTAAATTGTAACTTGATTTGTAATTGTTTTAAAAAGAGATGAATGAGTTTGCCAACATAGATAGTTCAATATATTGTGATTTATAGGCAGTGGGAAAACACAAGCTCATCTTTCACCACGCCCTTAATATCCCAAGTAAGACAAATATTTTTCCTGAAGCATGGTTTCTAGGAACAGGACTGAAGGGAGACAAACCAATCTGCCAACCATACTCTACTATGATTTTCAGTTGCTAGTATTTCCCAGATGTCTCCACTACTGACTCCATCTTTGCTTTATTAAATTGCCAACAACAAAAGAGCAATTTCTTTAAAATGGAATTTGATATGTGAAAGACAGGAATGGAATGTCCCCTTAGCAGAGTATTATTCATGGAAGGAAACACATTTGGTTTTGGGAAGAGCACTTGAAATGGTCTAATGTGACACAAAAGCAAATGCCAGAAGTGCATACTCATATTTAATTCACAAATAAGCGGTAAAATACAGTTTGTTATTGATAGCCTCAAAAAACAAAAGGCCATTTTATGCCTGCACCCCACTGAACACACTCAACAAAAAAGGGTGGATAATTCTCCACAAGTGTTTGCTTTAGCTCTGTCAAATTACATGTCCCAGAGAAGTTCCTCTGCTGGTCTCACATCACATGATACCTCTGTCTCATATCTGAGATGTTCCCATATTCCAGCAGCACTCTTGGGTCCAAGATAACTTAGAGCCAGCAAGTCAGACCTTCAGCTTTCCATCCTCTTGACATTGCTTGAACAGCTTAAAAGAGAAGAGCCAGAGGAACTGGGGATCTTAACCAGCCAATTTGGCTTTATTATTGGGGCCACATAAGCAAAGTTTAAGCATTGATAAGACCTGATATTGATGGCTTTTGAAAAGAGATCAGAATTCAAAATTCCATTTACCAAATAACCAAGGAAACTGGTTTTAATGTCCTTTAGCAGATCTTGTGTAACAGAAATCCTTTTTCCATTTCTTGAAAACTTCATAATTTTTGAGAAGCTAATATTAAATATAACTATAAAAAGCTAAATAAAGGGTATGAGCTAATCCATACTCCTTTACTTAAAAAAGATAGGAAAAGTCAAGCTAGGTAAAAGGATATGTAAAACAGACATCCTTATTTCTGTTGTTGGTCATTGTGAAACAGAATATTTGTACAATGTGGCTTTTGAATTCCAGATAGATACTACATCCCTTAAGCTTGATACTTGATATTAATTCCAGATAAAACCACGAGACTGCCCCTAACAGGAAAGGAATTGTAGCCAGGCATTCTTTTAATGGTGGATAACAGAGCTGTGAACAATGCTGGAAATTAGCCTGTGCTTCACAAAAATGTGTTTAGGGTGAGATTTGCACCTCTGGTAGGCAGCTGTCTCTAAGCACTCTTTCCAAATTCATCAGTGGTTTGGTTCCTGCTTACAGTAGAGGGAGGGTTTTAAAGTCTGGCTTCAAGGCCGACATAAAGCACTTAAGGACACACTTATCTTGAAGCATCTAAATAGGCCAAATCTAGATAAACTCCTAGTGTACAGTGCTTTTTTTTTTTTTTTTTACTCTAGTCTCTAAATCGCTCATTTCCTTTGAGTAATTTTGTCAGAAAATAAGGAAAATAGAATGTATTTGGACTGCGGTATTTCAGTGTTAACAAAATAACTGCAGTTTTGAGTCAACTGAATGTTCTGCTGTGATACCTGCTTCACCTGCTGATCTCCAGACATCTTTTGCTTTAACAATTTTTAATTAACTTATTGAGGAAAAAAACCCACTGCATTACTGCATAGTTTCTAGGTTTGATAACTGCCCAGGGAAATGAGGCTTTTTCCTAATATCTGTATTTCCCCCTTTTTCCTTTAGGGACATACTTTGATCATGCTGTGTGCAGCTGTTATTGAGGGAGAGAACACACATTCTGCCTTGGGAACAGCAGGCAAAATCTTCAATGTCTGTCACTTCCTGCAAGTTTATCATTCAGGCTGATGCTGTTTTTCTAACTGCAACCCACCAAGTGCCAGTTTGTTTGTCCTGTTAACCCAGGGAAGTGATAAAGATCGATGAGCTCCACACTTAGCAAGGATCAGGAAGCCTCTCTTTGCCCGAGGGCTTCATTTCCTTTCAGCTTTACAGACTGTTGACTTTAGAGCAGTGGTTATCCCAGCAGGCAGGGAGTCACCAGGGATGGTGCCTGGCTCACTGGGAGCAGCTGCAGCATTGCTGGGGCACAAACAGCAGCAACTAGTTTCATGTTGGTCTTTTTCACACAGAATTACAGACATTTCTTTTGCACTGACCCTAATTAAATGCATATATTCAGAACAAAATACTGGTGTTTTGGCTATATACAGTGTGTTTTGCCTAAAGTTCACTCTCTCGGGGGACTAGTCCACATTTTGCATGCACAATTACTTCTGCAGTTCTACCTTTCAGAAGGTAAATAACCACAAATATTTGAATAGCAAGAAGCCCTGTATTTTCTGCTGAAAAGAACTAGTTTTTAAATACTGTAAATCTGTAATCTTTTAAGATGGTCTATGCAGAACAACTGCAGCCAAGATTTATTATTTATGAAGATTCATCAAAGACTGTAGCAGTTCACACAAGAAATTATAAATATGTAGGAAATCTCAGATTGCTGGAGTTTTTGTGGGCTAAATCCTGTGTCTTTCAGACTGTATTTCTGACTCTTTCAGCTCCTTTACCCCCCAATTACTCCAGGTGAGAGCTTAGCAGTCTTTCAAAGCAAGTCCTGGGACAGACAACAAATTTGACCCTGGAGGGTGTGAAAAAATAGAGCACAAGGAAGTAGATCAACTTATGAATGATTTATGGAGAGAGTGAGCTTGAAGGAAGTGAAGATGATGTCTGGGGAAATAGGATGCAAAACATGAGAACCTTCTGGCTACCAAGGGAAATACAAGAAGTAGAAGAACAAATCTGAAAGGGAAGGAAAGGAGTAAAGAGAACAGCAGTGAAAACTAGTGGAGAGTGAGTAAAGATGTGGAAAATAAAAGCATTAAAAACCTACAGCTGTAGTGGAACTTTGAAGCATATGAAGAATGGATAGGATATACAATCTAATATAAAAAGACTAAAAGGTAAATAAAGCTGGGGAGATATCTCTGGAGTTTCATTTCTAGGTGACAAATGTATTCAGTGTTTTTGAAAAGCATTGTCTTCCATGGTTAAGGAAGAACATCAGTTACCATTGCTACCTATGTACCCTTCTTCATTTGGAAGGGTTAAAAAAAAAAGCCATAAATTTAATCAAATCACTAGTGAAAAAAGTGTAATTATCACTGATGAACGAAACAGGTGATGTAGGGGGTCCATGTGAGCACAGAGCAGATGCTGAGCTTTTATTCGTAATTGAGCAAATCCACTGTCATTTATTTTGGATGTGCATGTTACAGGCAGGAATGAGGAAAAGCCAGGGCAGATGGAAGCAATTGAGGGATGAATTCTTTTAAATCATTAGAAAATATCCATGTTGAAAAAACATCCCATCTTTCATGGGAGAGGAAGGAAGAGCTAGTGATCATGTCTAGCATATTTATAACTTGAAACATCCTTTTCTTCCTTCCTTCATAATAGAGTCAGACCTGAAAACTGCTACACAGCAGGTACCTTGTGTTTAAAGGGAAGTAGCTGAGGATTATTCTCTCTGAGAGGTAGTAGGTGGCATGTTTTGAGGAACAGATTGTATAGATCTGTTCTAAACTGAAAATGGGAAGAAGCCTGAGATAAGTGACTAATGGGGTAAAAGTGACAGGAAAAAAAATTAATCCAATGGGCTTTTTCAAGCTGCACTGAATAATCATGGTGGTGTTCTACAGTTACCAATTCTCAAATTACCTTCTTGAATTGTGGAGTTTTGGCTGCTTGTTGCTCTTCACTTGGTGCCTACAGGTACAATTCCTTCTCAGATGGTTTGTACCTGCTCCACTCTGCCAAGTCCTTATTCAGTAGCTGTTTCTGTTGGAGAACTGAGGTTATCCCTTTCCAGATTTTTAAGGACCCCACTAGAGATGAAGGTGTGATGATGGAAGCAAATGAACCTTTTAAAAAAGGAATTAAAAAAAGTCTGTGTGTGCACTTAGGGCAGCCCTTGGTAGGAAGCAGTTTTCAAAGCTCATATGGTGCGTGCAGTCCAGCACATTTTCCAAATAAAAGTTTTAAATCTAAAGCAGGCTCACAGATGGTTCTAATGAGCTGGTCTTTGAGATACACTGGGACTTGGAACAAAAATAGTTTAACTCCTAAGACACTAACATTTCGAGGTGACTTCCAAGCAAAACTCTTCCAGAACGTTTTTTCTTCCGTATTTAAATTCTCTCTATATATATATCTCTAGTCTCCAAAAAAAAGTGTCTTTTGAGGGCATTTCACTTTCCATTATAAATTTTACAGTCCAGTATCACAAAAGCAGGAGCATTTTTACACATTGACTGATACTTCTTTCTCCAGAACTTTGCAAACCCTACAAAATGTTGGTTTTGATCAAATAGTAATTAAAAAGGCAAAGATTTGCTAGGAAAATTTATTTGTTGAAGGGATATAGTATAGTACCCTACTAAAAGTATTAGTCATCATTCTAATAAGAAAAGCATCATCAAAGAGTTCATAGCTTTGTAGCACAGCAAATAGTTGTTAAATTGTTGATATTATCTGTTACAAAAATAGTAGGAATTTATAATCTTTTTGTGATATGGTTTGAAATTACAGCATTCTAACTTATCTCAAAACTGTTCTGTGTGTCACAAGAGCTTTGAGAGATCTTATTTCTTTATCTCCTCTTAGGTCTGCCTTATGGATGGGAAGAAGCTTATACAGCTGATGGAATCAAATATTTTATCAAGTGAGTAGTTCTGGGGAAAATGGGTCAAAGTTGAAATAGAGGCAAACAAAATTAAACACATTTTTAAACCTAGAATTAATGAAGAAATTTATTGTACGTTGTACTGTATGCTGTTATTTTTTCCACAATATAGTGAAAATTATAATGGTTTTTTATTAGTCCTCTAAAAGTATGAAGCAAATGGTGAAAAATGCAATTCATCTCTATTCCATAAGTATCATGAATCTAATTAATAGCAAGTTATTCTAGCTGCTGAAATTTGCATGTAGTTTAATTCTTATCAGTGCCAGAAAGACTCTGTTTTGCAGGTGGATTTCTGCAGTCCCCTGAAAGGGGGGAAGGGCAGCAAATAAATCACTTTTATCCCAAACTCTTATAAAAGTCACATAAATAACACTGAAGTTGATGTATTAAGTGGCCAAGAAAAGCAGGGGGTTTGCCTTTTTTTCAAGCACACTGCTCTGCTGTCCTTGTCTCACCCCGTGTTGCCTCGAGCGAGATCTATTAAAGCAGACATGTTTTTTTCTGCAGAGGTTTCCAAATACACTCTGTATGATCCTGCATTCCAGCTCTAATCAAAGGCTGGCTTTTATTCTCAGACAGATGTAGGTTACTATATGAGCTTTATACCAAAAAAAAGAAAATAATTGTAGAAAAATAACTTAGGAAATGAAAGTGAATTAAAAGCCAATTTCATAGCAATGGAATTAAATACAAGAGCAACTGTTAAAAGAGAGCACTGTTCCCTTGGGCTCTGTCTGTTCATACAGGGAGACACGATAGGACAGTTGGAAAGTTCAGGTGGATTCTTTTCTGTGTAATACTCTGAGTTTTTACCTGTGTCACTGGAAACTGAGCTTGAAGATAGTGTTCTCTACTAATAATAGCAAATAAAATTTAGAATCAGAATAGAGGACATGTCACATTCTTGAAACATCCCCCCTTTTCTGTTTTTTTTGGATTTGTTGCTGTGTTTCTGACACAAGTAGGTATCTCTGAGTCAGCAGAACGCTGGATTTGCTGAATCTGTGCAGACATTTCTTCCTGAGCTCTGCACGTGGATGCTGAACCATTGCAGATGTGACAAGCAGATGCTTGTTAGCAAGAATAGAATCTCAGTCACTCGAGGTGGAGGAAGCCTAATTTGCATGTTGTCCCCACTTGCTGAAACTACAGATTTGAATTTGGGAGTTCACATGAGAAGGCTTTTTCAGGAATGTTTGCACGTCTGATTGTTAATGACTCCTGAATTTTCTCCCCTCTCTTCATGTGCTCCCAGCATTGCAGGTGATAGTGCTCCAGGTTTTCCATCTCTGTAACCTTCTAATCTGTGCTGCAAAGTTCTACCTGTCAGTCTTTGCATGGCAGACAAGAAAAATTTATCCCTTGTAATTGCAGAGAAGGGTATGAAATCACCCTTTATGACCACTGGCTAAAAACTTCTTCCGAGTGGAGTCACCACCCTGAAAGTGGTGTTAGAGCTCTTACTGCACTTCATTAACTCAGCATTTCAGTAATACATCATGGCAATTAATATTATTTTTAACTATTTCCTTATTTTGCTTTCATCACTGTTTCCAAATGCCTTTGCAGAGTGCAAGCCAGGCTGGTTGCATGCTTGGCAATTCATCCCTCTTACTACACTCTGTAATGTGTATGAAGTGTCTGAGAAAGTCACTGTTTGGAGCAAAAGGAGCAGGGGTTGCATAAGTCCCTTGTTTCTAACATGGAATGGTGGAGATTTCAAGGTGAAAACCAACACTGAAAATACTCTTTTCTAGGAGGAACTTATCTTGAGGGGCATCTTATCTGCTGATCCTTCCCAGCAGGATTTAATCTAATTGTTTAAATGGGGATTATGAGAACAGTTGATACCTCCCAGCCCTGGTACTAACGCTGTAACCTTCTTGTTCTCTTTGGCTGTGAATGTCAATCCTTTTATTCTATTTTGGAAACCTTTCATTCATTTTTAGCCCAGCCAAAGCCATGAGGGGCTTAAGAGTATTTCAACACTAGCCCAATTCCATGTATACAAATTGGAAAACATGTTGTAATTCCCATAGTGGGGCCACAATTGAACTGATCTTACATGTGAACTGCCAGTTTTCTTGCTATATAGTTGGGCTGTGAGGCTCTATAGAACCTGCAATGGCTTTGTTTAAATCCACAACAGTTTTACAATGTGCTAAGGACAATCAAATATTATTTTAATTAGCATTTGCCTTCAGTTCCAACATGCTTTATTGGGCCGTCAAGTAGCTGAGTCCATTAAATCTATACATTATAAATCTAATGCAGTAAACACCCTGCAATGGAATCTTAATAGCACATAAGCTTGAGACAGCTTGCTGTGAAATTTCCATAAATATCTCTGAAGGGGTGTAGCAATATGAAGTGCATGAGAAATCAGAGTTTAAAAGAAGCAAACCAGCTGGCTTGTGTTACACACTAAAGTGAAACCCACTTATGTGAATAAATTACATGAATAAAACATTTACATGGGGCTGAGCAGTTCCCTGTAGTTACCAAGGAAAACCTTATCTTGTCCATGAATCCTCACCTTAAGACAATTTTTGACATCACCCCTTTTATTCAGCAAGTCATTTCCATGTCAGTAAATTATTTTCAGCCAACCAGGTTGCCAGGTTTGGTCTCAAAGTATCACCTACATCCAGTGTGAACTTACCAGTCAGCTGGGAGGCACTAAGATGGGAAAAGTTGTGTAAATAAGAGAAAGGCCATCTTGTTCACTTTTAAACTTAGTCCTGTGTCTGGTTTTGCCCAGGCTTAGTCCAGATGTAATGTTGAATGAGTTTACTAAGTGTTGTAGCCACCATTAGAACAAAAATCTCACTTTCGTTGTATGCTCTGGCATTAAAGTCCAGCAGTGCAAGTGGTGTGAATTCTGTCATTGAACTGATTTTGTGAATTGGGAGCTTCTGGGTTTGATTTTCAAACAGGAGAAACTATCTGTGCAGAGCTGCCCTCCCAGTGAGGTACCATATATGCTAATTAATGGTTATTATACATTCTGCTGGTTTAGAATCACACAGGAACAGTTTAAAACCCCAGAGCTGGGACACTAATTTTTCCCCAGAAACCCCATTCAAGTTCATCTCTTCCATCCTCCCACTGTGTTCACCTTTAACATATGGCAGCTCTGTAGCATGAGACTGGCACCTAAAATTAGGTAGGGCCTTGCTATTCTCCCTCCTACTCCCACCCACTCCTTGCATATGTATATGGTTTGTAAGGACCAGCTGTGAATTTTGCCCCTGTAAACACTGTTTTTCTAACATTTTAATAGGACTAGATTCCAAGTATTCCACATTAACTGTTATCTTCTTCAGGAAAGCTTATCCTAAATTTTCATGGCAAGTAAAAGTTCCCAAGTGTTGTAAACTTTTGGGATCTTTTCCCTCAGATGTATTAGGGCCTGTGATATCTTCTATCTTGTAACAAGGGGAAAACAGTAATATTTAACTTGGGATTATCTTTCAGCAGTTTATCTAAAACTCCAAAGTTTCCCATGCCTTGTCTGCTTCAGGGTGACAAAGAAGGCAATGAAGGTGCCTTCTTTGGAAGGCAGAGAATTTGGTCCATATTAAGTAGAAGCCTAAAGTCAATACTTAAAAATACAGATTAATAAGATCCACACATGATGTGTTCTAGTGGATTTTTAAATCATGCTTAATAAATCAGGTTTCTACTTGGAAAGCTGACATATCATATATTCTATATACAATATTTTATAATATTTCATTTTGTTGAGTCTTGCATGGGAAAGAGCCACCATTCATTTTACTGAAAACTGGGCATTCATAGAAAATGTTCATGATTTTACAGCTGAACTAAGAATAGCAAAGCATATGTGATAAGAACTTCTGTAGTATAAAAACTGATGTTTTATAGCAATAAAGTTATTATCATAAAAGGAAAATAAATCACAGTTTAACTTTCTGCATAGCAAATTGAAAAAAGAAACTTGTTCCTTTGATAAGTGTACTCAGCACATCTCTATCTGCTGTATAAAGGGAGGATCCATGCCCCAGCACACTGAGGTGTGTCAGCTTTGTCTCTGCTGTTTCATTCCACTATATACTGGTGCATTACAATATCCTGGTTATCTGCAGGTTGTGTAAGCAGGGGTTTCTTTTCCTAGAAGAAATCAACTTCAATAAAGTCGAAATCACAGCAGACCTGATCTAGAAGTAAACTTCTCTATGTTCCACTGAAGTTTCAGTCATTTCAGAGCAGCAAACTCAGAAAATCCATGATCTGCCATACTGATTTCAACATGCAGTTGAAATCCCCCTGGACTGAAGCCAATGCCAGCTCTGCTCCCAGCTCCCTGTGTAGTGGTAGGCAAGTTAGAGCCACCAGAATTAGCAGTTATCAAAATCATCATTGTAGGTGTCCCCATCTTAACTTTGATGTTTTGTGAGTACAAATGGGTATTTTGAAGCGTGGAGTGCTGGTTCCACAGAGTTCAAAGAAAGCTGCAGTTACTTTACATCTCTTAAAATCAGACCTTTCCTATTGTACATGTCACTTAAAAAAAACAGGTTGTTTTTTGTTTCCATTTTACCTGTCACTCTCAGATCCTCCCAACTGGAAACAGAGAAAGAATAGTTATATAGTCACAAGAAGTGGCAAATATTTGAATAGAACTGGTTCAGCATTAGCCAAGTGCTCTCTGCTATTGCTAGTTTTTAATGTATAAGGAATCAAAGCTGTCTGCACCTGTCAGCTCAACATCAGTTCACACACCTTCAGATAAAACATGAAATTGAAAGTCCTGACATGTTTCTTTTGGATTTCTGGAATTCAGTTTCTCTGATTTTCACTGAAATGATTTTGCATGACTATAAGGAAAATAATCTCAGATGTAAAACCAGGAAACTTGGCATTGGATTTTATGATAACATGAGCTTGTAATACAAGAATGTTAAGACCTTAAGCTGCTTTTGGTTGGGCAATCTTTTTTCCTGAGAGGTTGTTTGTTTTTTAATATCAAGAACCAAAATGGAGAAACATTCTTTCAGCTTCCACAGATCCTGCACACTCTGTCCAGGTTCTGGCCTCTCATAGAGGGCAGCTGCTAAAATTTCTTCTGTGAGAAAATACAAGAACCTGAAATTATTTTATTCCCTGGAATTTGGGAGAGCCATCAGAAGCAGATCAAAGCACGGCAAGGTGCATGAGCCAAAGCCATTGCTCCAACTTAATGTCACTTTAGTACACGTGTAGTTTAAACATAAACCTTGACCATGCTCTGATGCATTTGCAAATAAATGGCACCCGATTTTTTATGAAGTTGACTTAGAGACACAGAACTCTGGGTAACTGCACATATTAATCCAGCACTTGTAGAGAAATAGAACTTGGCTAATACTGGGAGAGACAGATTTCAGGTAGTGCTTTCAAACTGAAAACTGCCATCCTGTCACTCAAACCTTAGGGCTGATTCAGCCTTGGCTCAAATCCTACTGTTATTACTGATTTTATTTTAGTTTAGCCATTTGTTTATTGTTGACAGTTTTTAATGATGTAGCACACTATTTGGCATGATATATCTTCTTCTTAGAGATTACTGCCTTCTGAAATGGCTCATAGATTTTCCTTCAGTAGACAAGGGTTTAATCGGTTTAATCAAGGAATAAATAGCAAGACTGTCTTCTGGGGTTTCACTTTATATCCCTCAATCTTTAATTAATACTGAAGCAAAATCTGTGATCCCTGAGGGAAATACAAGAAACATTTATGTTGCCTTAGGACACAGTTCCATGAGGTGACAAGTGCTCTTGATCTTATTACAGCCAACAAAATTAAGGTCACTGCCATCTTCTCGGACCTGCCCAGCATCTCCTGGGGTTCTGTTAGTTGTTGTGTGTTCCTTTTGCAATGTCTTGAAAGAGGGTACAGGCTTAAACCAATTTTAACAAAAAAGAGAAAGAAAAAAATTAACATTTCAGTTCAAATAACCCAATTTTGATAAATACAATGCAAAAACCCTTCCCAAACTGCCTTTAGCATTCATGTCTGGAAACTGTTGTCCCTAGATGCTCTCAGGGTTGATTGATAGATGATACTTGCATCAATGTCACTTAGTTGCCTTATTTTTTAAAATGCTTTAGTTACAGCTCAGAATAAGTTATTTCTTGCAGTTCCTCCCAGCATTTGCTCTTCAGAATAACAAGTGCAAGATCCATTGCTTGACTTGCTATCCCCTTACAGCATTTAACAGCTGCTTTCCATCCACTGGCATTTCCAAAGGGGATACCAAACATGACAGACACAACCCTGGACTGGGTCTGCAGGTGTGTGCTTGGCTCTGAGAGCTTTCATGGTGAACGCTGGCACTGAAGAAACAAAGAATTAATACCAGGTTTAAATTCATAAGACACAAAAACCAAGTGTTAAAAGCACTGGCTCTTGAAAGATGAGAAATAGTTCTTCTCCCAAAAATCATGTAATCCAAAATCAAATTAGAAATGCATTCACAAAATGTCTGAGGTGCAGCACCAGTAACTCCACGTTATGTTCAGTCTGATTATAGAGTGAGTTAGAAACAGGTAGAGATTTGAGGGCATCCTGTGGACCAAATCTCACTGTTCAGTTTTTATCTTCACTCCAAAGTCATGTGAGGGAGCTTATGTGTAACTAAAGACCTGCTAGTGCCAGGATTCCATGGTCTGCCTCCAGGAGCAGCTCCCTGGTACTCTGTAGATGCCCCATTTCCATCTGTTGGCATGGGGAAAGGTGATTCTCTCTCTCCCTTCCAGGACACAAAGGTCTTCAAGGTGCTGATGCAGGCTGAGACTGCTCCATTTTTGTGCAGGATCTGAGTTTGATGGTGTATTTTCTAATTATGCAACATTTACGAAGGTGCCCAAGGAATCTTGATCATGGCCTGAGAGAATTGCTTTAGCAAGTGAGAGAAATGTGATAAAAGCAAAGATTAAAGAATTTGTTACCTTCTCTAAGGTGTGAGATTTGGATTTGAAAAAGGATCCTTGCCAAGCGAAGGGCTGTCCTGAGCACAAGGGAACAGGAACAGAAAGGCCTGGAAACAAAAGACAAAGGCAGTAATTCAAAGCCCAGAGTCTGTGCAAGAGCAAGCAGGGAGGATGGTGGAACCTCTAGATGGAGGATTAAGTTTCAGGATCTTCATTCAGGGGCATTGTTCTTTATTTTCCTGTTGTTCTGGCCCTCATTAGCCTCCAAACTGCCCCAGGGCCCTGCATAGCAGTGGGTAAGAAGAGAATGTGTGGTCTCCATATTCCCACTCCTCTAGCAGATGGCACATCCTCCTTCCCCAGGAACTTCAGAACTTCCCATGGAGTAAGCATGTAAGTCTAAAAGCTACAAAAGCACAGTATGGAACATATTTCTGGGTAGTGCAGAGCATGTCCCCATCCAGCCCATTGCATCTACATCTTAGCAGTGCTATTTACTACATTTTGAATGACAGTGAAGTAACAGTGAAAGCACCAAAGGGTAAAGCTTTCAGAGTCTGCAGTACCCCTGTCTCAGGCTCTCAGCCACCAGGGCTTTGCAAAGGTTTGCAGTTGTGCACAGGTCAGTAACAGCCCCATCAATACTCTTCAGCTGAGCATTACTGCATTTTAAAGGCCTAGTGAAATTCAGAAAATCAAAAAGGTTCTAAGGTAAGAAAGATTAAAAGTTTAGCAAAATTACTACTGTGGATTACATGGATTTAGTTTAAGGGGTGTGGGAGGAAAGCAGCTACTGTGGGTTTGTGTTATTTCCTATAAGCAGAGTTCTGCTTTCATTTTCATCTTCTGTAACACTCAGTTTGGAGAGAAGAACAGGGCTCATATGAGTCCAGAATTTGGCTTTCCAAGTTCAGGTACAACTAAATTCTTTTCGGCCCCTAATGAGCAATGGTCCTTAATCACTAGGAGAGTTTGACTGATTGTTTAAGGCTGCATCTCCTCTCCTGAGCAGATCTCAAACAAATGAGTCTTGCACAAGATTGCCCCTTTTAAAGCTCAGGAACCCTGGTGTACTGGAAACATTGAGCCAGGTGTTGTGAATGTTGTCCCAGGTCAAAAGTGGGAAAAAAACCAACTTCCAAGAATGCTGCTTGGCTGCTGTTAGCTCAACATCCTACACTGGAACCTGCAGCGTGGTCTGAAGACTTCACAATTCCCTCTTAGGCTCCAGAGTTTGGTTCTGGCTGGAGAACAAAATACAAGGTGAAAAGCAGGTCTTGGTAATACTCAAAATCTAACAAAGGTGCGGGCATTCTTTCATTTCGTTTTTCTCTGAACTTTTCTTTGACTTGTCCTTTTCTTAAAAGATGGTCTGAAGTTGCCATTTTTAAAGAAATAATTTTCTGTGTGAAGAAGGCAGAGCCATAAGGAGGGTAATTATAATGGCATTTGAAATAATCCACTACTATTTCTTTGCCAAAACATCCCTCTGTTCTCATGTTTTGTTTTCCCAAGCTCTAAAATTTGTCCTGCAGTTTGCTAATGTTAAAAAGACAGACTAATCCACTGACATATTTCCAGATCAAATGTTTCTGTTTTCTAACAATAAATTTGGCTGCCCTCCGATAGCAGTGATTTGTTTGAAAACCTAAAAATCTTTAAATGTGGTTAATTGCTCTGAAAATGTTAAATTAGACTTCTGAACAGGAAGATTTGCAAATGGAAAACGTTGTACACTTAAAATTTGTAATGCTGGCTTTCCAAATACTCCTTTAGTATCCCAACCAGTCACATCAATTAAGCAAAACCCAGAGGTAGATTTGGACTCCCTCTCACTTTTATTGCTGGCCCTAACACACAAATCAGAGAGGATGTATTTCTAATACAAGAATGTTCTGCAAACCAGTAAATCTGGGATTATCTCTTTGGACTGATTATGTCAAAGCTCTTTAGCCACAGCACTTTTGGAGAGCTAAAAATAAATAGCAGCGGGGTTTATACATTTATTCTCTACCTAAATAATCTGTGTGTATTGTGTGTGTCTGTCTACAATGTGAGACATGGTATCTGGACTTAATGTTTATTTATAAGAGGTCTTTTCCTAGTAAGGATTTTGGCAAAGGGTTTAAAACAAACTGTCTTAGGAGAGAATCGTTCATGGGATAAAGTCTAGTGCAAGTTGAAAGGAGCTGAGTTCAAATCAGAAGCGTTTTACAGCAGCACATTGACATTAGAGCAAAATTTGGCCCTGTATGTTGTGAAAGTGGATGAAAACTAGTTCTTTCTTAGCAGTGATGAAACAATGTTAAGCCATTGAATACAGAGAATTGCAATCCTGATTTCACTGTCACAATTCTGAACTGTTAAAGATCTGGAGAATTTTTTGCATTTAGTTTGTGTGAGAACAAACTGAAGTTCTTGCAGCAGTAGCAGGAAGTTAGACATGCTGTCATCTGCCTCCTGGCCCTGGAGTATGTAGGAGGAAAGTCTTCAGAAGAATAAACACTTAACAAGGAATTTTTTAGTTGGTTGTATCAAAGACCTGTGAATGCCTTTCCATGTAGCTCTTCTGTGCAGTTCCTCCCATTTCACAGGAATGATTCTGCATGCTCAGGAGAAAATGGAGCTAAGGAGTCAGGTGCACAGCAGGTCAGGGCATGCTACATGGGGGAGTCAGATGGGAAAGAAACCAAATTTTAAAATAATTTTCTTCTTATTTAGAGTCAGTAATTGGTCTTTTAGAAACGGCCTGGTAAAAGTAGTCGATACAAACACTTAAAATAGTATTGGAGGCAATAAATCTTGCATTGGCAGAGCTGGAATGGATGGAATCCAGTTCATTCAGCTCCCATGATTCTGCAGGTGTTGGAAGGAGTTCTATGTTGTTACACTGATCAATGAAGTCACATGCTGGGACTTTAGTTTACGGTGCTACACAGCCTTATTGACTTAATTTTTAAATTGGGAGACAAGAAGGCATTTCCTGACATTGTAGAAAACACTGCAGAAAAATATATCAAATATATTTTCCCCTGTACATTTGCAATTATAAATATGTTCATAATATAAATATGAATACATATATTTCCTTGTGGAATAATGAGAATGATGGTCTTGACTAGACAGCCTTTATTCACAAGTCTCTCATCAAACAGTGTAAAAGGACTGTCTTCATGTTCTTCCTGTTGGCTGTCATCTGACTTTCTAAAGGTAAACATTGGAAACATTGGCAAGTTGCTCTCATTCCTAGTAAAAATGGTATATTCACTTTCTTAGAATGAAACAATTACTGTGCTTG
Source organism: Serilophus lunatus (assembly GCA_013399895.1). Lineage (NCBI taxonomy): Eukaryota > Metazoa > Chordata > Aves > Passeriformes > Eurylaimidae > Serilophus > Serilophus lunatus. The sequence continues at coordinate 5,122,900 of VXBA01003202.1, forward strand.
AGAGTGTCTGCTGCAGTGTATTTTCTGTAGGAATAATGTTTTTCATTTGTCGTTCTGTTTTAACTCCTGTGAAACTGATCTCTACAACACCAGTAATGCACATTTTTTAAACACACTGATAGAGGAATGGAGTCCACCCAGTTCTTTTCTTGCCAAAAAAGCACTTCTGAATTGCTTTTACACATAACTGGAGTCTTTGAGGTTTGATTATTTTTAACGATAAGAACAGATGATATGGCCTTTTTATTCCACATTTTAGTTTTCTCGTGTGGTCCTTGCTCAAGCATTGCTTCAGTAGTGCCTATATTCACAGGTTGCAGGGGCAGGTTAATTTATTCCTGCAGCTCGAGCTGATTTACATTAGCTTCACATTTACCTCTTGATGAACAGTATCATCCTGATCACACCCCACTGAGTCTGAGCTCAGGGTACTCCAGTGAATGCTGTGAGCACCAGGTAAAATCAGGGCATAGTCAAATTGATGGGAATAGTGATCCCCAAACCCATAACTCTGTAGTGGAACATTGACTCAAATTCCTACGTAGGAATGTATTTCCATATTAGAAAGAGCATTTTTAAAGACAGAAAGACAAAACCTGTTTTCACTTGAAAAGGTGAATCTGGACTAGTTCCATTGTGGGACTTCATATTTAATTCAACCAATACCCCTGAAAGGTGAGTACAGACATGCATTTAAGGGACACTAAATGTTAGAATGTGTGAGAATAGCTGTTTGTCCTTTGTGGTGCATATTACATGTACAATATCCTTCAGCTAGTTCATGTAGTGAACTTAAATTACAAAATTAATCTTTGCACTGACATGACTACAAAAACTGTGAATTTATTAGCAAGATTTTTTTTTTTTTTAGTGAAGAGAAGCTATTTCCTTTCCCAAGAACACATTATTCCAGAAGGGAGCAGAGGCAGTGTCTTGCCCACACACAGTATGGCTCACATGCACACTCCAATCACAAGGTGTGCAGTGTTCTCACCCCCAAACACTAAACCCAGTCCATGGATCTGTCCTTACTGAGCCTGGGTCAGGCTCTTTCTGTTCATGGACAAGCTTTCCAAAAACTGTAAAGCAGCTTAAGACTGATGTCAAATGTAGGGTTTAAGCCTTAAAAAGCAGCACTGATGCCCTTTTATTGCACATGTAAATAATTTGGTCTAGAGGACATGCAAATAACATCATTTTTTGATTTATTTGTCAGCCTTTTTCTGCAAGAAGAGGAATGACTTGATGATGCTATACTATTAATCATAGGATCATACAATGGTTTGGGTTGGAAGGGACCTTAAATACCACCTCATTCTAATCCCTTGCCATGGGCAGGGATACATTCCACTAGACCAGGTTGCTCAGAGCTCCTTCCAGCCTGGTCTTTAACACTTCCAGGCTTCATGTTCTAGGGAGTTCAGCGTATTTCTGTGATGTGATTCCACATTTGCTCAACTTCCTCTTGACCACCATGCCTCAGGCTGTAACTGGTGTGATGGCCATGGCAATACCACGTTGGAGTTTCACAAGACTCTCTAGTCTGGGTTTTACACCACTGCTGGATTAATTGTCTACAGCCCCAGTAATTAACAGGAAGTGTCACCAGGCTGTATCAGGAGTCTCATACAAAATCATTCTCTCTATTGTATTGGGAAATGGGACCTTCAGTCCAGGTTCTGGCACCCAGAACACATTATTTGTAAAAAACCTCACAGTCAGCAAGAAAAAGACAATACTGTGTTTGCAAGTGTCACAATGATCGTTACAACTCCAGACCCCATCTGTTATTTCTTGGTTTGAGGTTGGTAAGCCTCCTTTGGGTTCCTAATAGCGTTTCTTGTTTCTCTTTAGCCACGTAACACAGACAACGTCCTGGATCCATCCTGTCACAAGTGCTCTAAGCTTGCTTTGTTCGGAGGAGGATGACGATGGAATGAGAGACCTTCCCGGGTCCAAGAGCTGAGGATGGCTCCTGACAGAGAGTAGTTTATCTGGTTCTAGTACATTAGTGACAAGATGCACAGGATTTAATCTACATACTTTGTAGTGTAATGTAGTTGTGCCTGGTGATGTTTCTCCCCTTCAAGCTGGAGGAAGTTCTGCCATTTTAGAGGTGGGTTTATTGATGGGGGCTACAAAGGATGCAGGCACCCCAGGAGTCCTTAATCTGTCCCAGTTCACTGTGATGGGATCAGTTTTACCTTAAGGCCCAGTCCAGTTTTTTCATGACTTTTCCCCATTGACATAATTTCCCTGACCTGTGAAGTTTTCGCAGTTTTGACCAACATGAGACTTAAGATGGGACCGTTGTTGGTTGATTCCAGCTGATGGTTGACTGGGAGATGTGAAGAGATTGGGTTTTTGAACCAATGCTAGAGAGCGTAATGCAGATGACTTTACTGAAAATTCTTATTTTTATGGAAAAAACCTGCAAATAAGTTTTGCTAATAGAAATTTAGCACTCTTTAGCAAGTATTGGAGCCCTGATAACTTTTAAAACAAATACTTACTAAGATTGGTTGTTAGAGCTTTAGGAAAAGGAGTCTTTGATAAGTTGGTCAAGTAAAAAGAAACTTTTGATAGAGGACACCATACTCTTTCAACAATATGAGACAAGAAAATTATTCTACTTTTGTACTCTGCTAAACTGATACATACACACATCAAATACTTCAGTGGAAGCTGTGAAGTTTCAAGTACAATGAAACCTGTGAAACCACCTCCAGGATCAGCAGGAATCAGTCACCTCCTCATAGCTGGTCTTTAAGTAGAACAAAATAATTTTGTACACATTGGTGATGATTTAAAGAGCATAAAGAAAATGATGGGGGGTCCTGGTTCAAGTTCATGAACAGATTTGAGTTTACCTCAATAGCACAGGATATTTGAAATTTCATTATTCACAGCACATTGTCTGATGTCAGCTTTATGAAATGTATGATTCTATGCTACATTTTTCTGGAAGCTCTTTATATATATGTGTGTGTGTGTGTGTAGTGATGGGTGTTACTAATGAGTGAAAGACAGACCTGACTCTGCAGAAGCACTGATGAATATGCCAGAGGAAAACTACATCACTGACCTTCAGTCCAAGAGAGAGAAGGGGATTGTGAGTCTGAGGAAGGTGCAGGCTGCAATCACATTTTTTGAGGTCTGTCTTCAACAGGTGTGGTATTGGATTTAAGAATCCTTGTCCTCTCAGGAATGGATGTAAAGGTCAGACTTGCTCACAGTTGTGGTGCCTCGACCACAGTCTGTCCTCAGCATTGCAGAGCTGTGCCAGGTCACCACTCTGGAGCTGTTGATCCTTTTGAGTCAAAATAATACACCTTTTTTTGAAATCCAAGTCATGTCTCTGAATAGCAGTGCAGGAATCTCCTGCACTTGGCCTAAGAGTAGTTGACACATCACCAAATGTTCTTCCTGGAGGAGCAGTGTGCAGCTCACAAAAGAGGCTTTTGCAGGCTTTGCTGGAAGTAGATGTCAGGATATACTGAATAAGCAAATAGCAAAATTTTGTTTTGTGCTTTTAACTAGGTCAGACCCAAATTATCTGTGAATCTACACAGGTGGTGTGGATTAGGCAGAAGAGCTTGCTCAGCAGACCCACAGTAACTTATATTTCTAAGAAAACGTCTCATAGCAATAACACAGGAATGTTTTAGGCATATTTTGCTCCAGTGGCTCCCACGTGCTTCACAGCCTCCTTTGTGCTCCCAGAGAGCACAGTCTGAAGGGACAGAGCCTGTGCTTCAGTTTCAGGCTTGGACACTCTGGAAGCATTTTTATTTAGATTCCTTTTCTGAAAATGGCACAGACTCATGACCCCCATGTGAGGTTCTGAATTCCTTGTGATGTTTGCTGTAGCCATAGTAGTCATTTGAGTGCTTTATGACAGCACTTTCTGTTCATAGTTCCGTGGAACCCAGCCTGCACATAGGTTCCAGTTTTCCAATTCTGTCCAGGAGAGATCTGAATCTCCACTTGCCTCTTGCAGTCTTGATTTATTCTGCTCGTGGCTTTGTGACAACCCACCGGGTGTTCCGAAGAGGAGAAGCTATTTAGGGATAGGGACTGTGGCTCAGGATGAGCAGAGACTTTCTGGGGAGCAATTTAAAGCTGTCCTTCTGTTGGATCAGCTGGAGGAGGACAGCTCTGCACATGCTGCCTGCCCTTCCCGGGGAGCTGGGAATGATCCGGGTGGGAGCGTGCGAGGCACAACCTGCTGTGCACGAGGGGGGATCTGCTTGCTCTGCTCCCTGTCCCCTCCCACGGATGGGAACGTGTCAGAAACTTGGAGCCTGTTTCCCTCTCTCTCATAAATTTGCCTAGAAATTGAAGATGTTAGAAATAGATCTCTGCATCTCTCCAGCTGCTCTGGGTGAGCATTTACCTCTCCAGATAATCCACTAGCTCACATTCTCTGTGGTTGACAGTACGTTTTCATACCTACAATCTCCAAATGTTCTATTTTTGTACACTGGCATACACTGTTTCCTAGGTTATTTCTCTTGATCTCTCCTTGTCTCTTCCTTTCTGTGAAATAGTTTTGTGAAATTATTTTGATTAAGCTGAACTGTGTATATTGAGAAAATGGCTCTAGGATAACTTGAACAGAATTTGTAAAGAGCAGTTGTCAACATATGCAACACTGTAAACAGCAACTTTTCATTTTTATTCCTGAATAAAAAATTTCAGTGGAAAAGATATTGAAGTGCATGTTGTATCCTTTAAAATAACAGAACTACAGCTTTATATGGGAATGGGTCTGTCCCATGTAATGTTCATCTGTTGAAATGCCTCTTGTAAGAGGCTAATTGAGGAATGGTTTGGTTCATTTCTTTAAGTCTGTTTCTGACACAGAGGAGGTGCCTGGTGGCACTGAGGGAAGGCAAGGAAAATCTTTTAAGAAAAATGCTTGTGGTTGTGGAACAGGCTGGACTGTGGGAAAGGCTCTCCAGGAGCTCAGGAAATGCTGCTCTGGCCTGGCCCATCAAATGTTTCCTTTTCTGGGAACTGATGGGATTCTTAACACTCAGCCCAAGATACTCCTGCAGGAACATTAATCCTTACTCCAAAGCAAGCACCAAAATTTGGGGGCCTTTTGGTCTGAGTGACTTTTGTGTGGCTCTGCCTTAAGGCAGTAGCAAAAATTCGAGTTGGGTCAGGAGGCTCCTGCTCCTCATGTGTCATCCATTCCACCCTCTCCAGGGAGCATCAGGCTGAGCTTCAGCTGCTGGGAATGAGCCCAGATACACCAGTTCAAACAGGCACCTGTCAGCCCAGGCACTGGGGCCAGCTTGGCCAAGATGTTCAGCGGCTTAAATACATTCGTGGAGTTAATGGGAATTAGGCACCTAACCTACTTAGATGCTGCTATACTTGGCATGTTTAGGTACCTAAATACCTTAGTAAATCTTTCCCCTCAATGCTTGCAGTGATAGCCTACCAAAAATCAAATACCAGTGGCTAAAGCCTCACCTTTGCCCTCTGTAACCAGCTTTGCCTTTCCCTGGGGATTGTTTTCATGTAACACTAAAAATACCAGCCAGCTCATAGGTTGTGCAGTCCAGATTCTGTTCATATCTTTTGGTGTGTTGATAATTTATTGCTTATTCTTGGTTTTTTTTTCCCAGACAGTGGCTGATGTTGCCGTGGATTTAATAGGTTGATATTTTCACAACACTCTTTCAAGAAAAGTTATACAAGGTCATAGTATTGAGTTCACTTCCCACAAGGAACCAGTAAGTTTTGCATCACTCACCATTAAGTCATATAGTTGAAAAAAAAATGGCATGGGCCAAAATCTTTTACAAATAGAAGGCTGACAATTTTCCAAATACAAGGTTGGGAAGTTGAAATCTGACAACCAAAGCTGATTCTGCCCCTGGGGTATCTGAGACAAATCCAAACTAGTTAAAGACGGTCATTTTAAGAAAGTAGATAAAAAATCTGTATCACTTCTGCTCCCAGGTATGTTTTGGGAGGTTTGTCCCCTGCAAATCCTGTCCCTGAAGCCATGTTTGACCTGATGTATATGATCAGGATCTCCATTTACAACTTCCAGGATTAGCTGAGGTTAAATATGTGTGGGGTTAACTACTGCCTAAGGATATTTTCTTGCATACATCTAGCTCAGCTGTTCTCAACACACTGATCTGTTCGGTGGCTACAAAAGTGCTCAAGAATTATGTCCAGCATTTTTCCACAAAACACATGAACTATGTTCTTCCTTCAGCTTAGGAAGAATATTGATGAATAGAGATAATGAACTGCAATTACTTGATCCTTATTATTCACTGAGGGCTCACATGAGGGATGTTGCTGAAATGATCCCTTGTCTTGACAAGGAAGAATCCAGTTTCTTCAGACAGTCACTATGGGGAATACTGGTTTCATTGTTTGGCTTCTTGGCTAAAAGAAAACCATGAAAAATCAGTTTAGCTGCTGCTTCACATAAGTCACTATTTCACCCTGACCCCTAAAAACTACACACCAATCACAAATGTCTTCACCTCTTCCTAAGTACCCTGTCCTTCAGCTATTCAGCAGCCAGTATTTCCCTATGGCCCAATTATTATTATCATCAAGAACTTTCCTTGCTCTTGTACATGCAGAAAACTCATTAAAACGTGATGGAAATGGAAAAAGAAGTAAAATTATGTTTGTGGCCTAAAATAGAAATATAACAATAACAGCACTGATACGGGAAAGAGAAAGGATTTCAAGAAAGCAAAGCACTGGGGTTCCTGCTGATGTTTTCATTTTCACTCCAAAGGCTGGTAATTCATCCCTGTTCCTTTCCAACCCCAGTGGTCTGAGAAAACCAGGATCACAGAGCTCCCCAGGGGTGCTGGAGCTCTCAGTGCCTCAGCAGGAGGCTGAGCTGCATGTTTTCATCTCCAGTCTGAGTCATTGGGGACCCAAAGGTTGGAGACTGTAATGAGTCACTGTGGGGGTCACTGGTCCCAAGTCAAAGACAACTGTCCATCACTGATGGCATGGCATGAGAGCAGAGAAGCCCATTAAGAACCTGCCTGGCACTCTCAGATCAATATTATTCCTTCAAATTGAATGCAAAATGTTTAATAAAGAGGAACAGGAAAGAGGACCCGACAGTGTGGAACTATGGCTGTGTTGTTAACTGGCTGTTCGAAAGGTGAAACCAAAAGGAATCATTTTGTTATTACAGGACAATGTGTAAATCTGTTAACCTCCTCTAACTCATTTCTCTGCTCATCTTTGGGAATGCAGCCCAGTCCCTTCAGCCTAAATTCTCCATGTATGTGCTTAACCCATTCTGGTTTTAGATGCTGAAGGAGCTCAGTACTCCAGGCTCTGCTGTTCCAATAAGCACTTGAAGTCCCACAGTGAATGATATAAAAGCCAAAAATCAAATCAATAGTAAATGTTCAGTAACAGAAAAGTCCTGCAGCTGGCAAAGGGTAATGGAAAAGTGTTTTACTGCTGTGCTCAGAGGATGTTTGGTACAAAACTCTGAAGTGTGTTTCAATCTAGGTTTGTAATCATTGCCTGTCCTCGTGTTATGGATACACAAACTAACCTCCTTACAGGACACAGGAGGAAAAGGCCTTGGTAACTTCACCACATTCATAAAAATACAGATTCCCATTTATAAGAAAGCTCATTAGCCATCATGACTGAAGTTTGGTACAGCACCAGTGGGTGCTACAAGAGGGTTCCTCTGGGCCAGGGACACTTGCCCAGAGTAACGAGAGCACAAGGAGAATTAGTAATTTGTTTTCTGATGTGGCTGAGGGAAATTACAGCTCTCCAGGTAAGAACTATTGCATTTCTTTTTTTTTTTTTTTTTGCAATATCCAGAAGGGAAAGAAAAGCCAAAGGCTCTGGGGCTGAGAATGAGGGCAGTGGCACTGTCAGGTGCATCATCACCTCCACAGGGCACAGGAGCTGCATCCTAAGGAGGGATCATTACCAGGTGAGCTCTTCCTTGCTCTGACAACTTTTAACTTATTGTAGTGGAAAGTTCTCAATCCAAAACACCGGGAGGCAAAACCCAAAACACCAGGCAATGAGCAGAGATGTGCACAGCAGTGTGTAATTCCTTGGTAAAGCTAAGGCCACAGTGCATCCTCCTCCCTGTTTGTGCTCACTGCACTCAGTTGTTCTGCTGCACAAGAGCATCCACCTCTGCCTCCCCTCCTGCCCTACCCAGTTCCGATCACTCCCCTGGAGCACAGCACTTCTCAGCTGCCTTTTCCCTGTCACTACCACGTTTCCAAGGTAAGGATGGCAGCTCTGACAGCTCCCAAGCCTGTAAATTGAGTTTGCAGTAATCCCAAATACCTGAGATAAGAAGCACAGCTCTGCCATGGAGGCTGAGGGCTTTAAAAGCAGGGAAGGGCAGGCACTTGGATGGATGTACGTGCCTGATGTCATGTGTCCCTGCCAGGGCTGGAGCCTAATTGGATTTCACAAATGTGACTTCTGTGTCTCTTGATCACAAAACCAAATTAAACCTCAAGAAGTTTTGAAAAAATCCCGACGTGAAAATTTGCCTCAAAAAAACCCAAATTATGACAGACTCATTCCAGCTCCTCCTCTGCCCCAGAAGGGGAGCAAAATGAAAACGTCAAACTGGAACTATTGCTTTAAAATAAACAAGCAGAGAAGCAAAGCACAGCCAGCAGATCTGAATTCCTGGGTGCACTGAATAAAATCAGTCATGTGATAATGATGGGATTTTCTAGAACACCTTTTAGGCATGCAATTTTTGCATTAAATCTATTCAGACATCCCTAGAACATCTGTTTCTTCTATAAAATGGGAGTAACATCCACTTTTTACAGTGCACTGACAGCTACAGATAAAAGCCTGGTAATTGCTAGCAGGGACTACTTCAAAGTCAACCTGCCAAGATTTTTATGACTATTGCACATGATAGCCCTCTCCTGGTTCATACAATTCTGGGAGGTGGGGTACATATTAAAATTGTAGATAACAGTGGGATTCAAACAGATTCCAGCCTCTCTTGAAGCCAGATCAGAAGCAGGCTGATGCCTGGAGTCACAGTAGCAGAGGGAGCAGAGCAAATCCCCTGATTTGCTGTTAATGTGACCTAAAATCAGTGGGAGCTGCTTTAGCACGTGGGTGCCACGGGCTGCTCTGCCTCCCTTCAGGGAGACATCCAAGCACCTGCTAAAAGCCTGGATATCCCTGAAAGAGAGGAGCCATTTATAGCTACTGCCCGGGAAGATCCACAGCTCTCCAGCAAAGCGGGTCCTGGCTGCTTTTCATCCAGCTCCCTCTCTCCCTATGTTTATTCATGAGTCAGGGTGCAGGGAAGATGAAAAGGCTGTTGGCAGGCTTCTCCCTGGAGTCTCCACTTGAAATGGTACCACATTTCCAGGGAAGCCTCTCTTGCACTCATAACAAGGCTGATCCTCATGGGAACACCATCGTTCCTCTGTAGTTCTCAAGGCAAGCAAACATTATCCTTATTGTCCAAACACTGAGGCACAAGGAATAGTCACAAAACCTCATCTGCTTTGGTGAGATCGAGCTACAGTGAGATCGTACTGCTCTTGAAAAACCCAGTGGCAGTATTATGATGGATTTGCTCGGTGCCAGGCTGTCCCTCCGGGCTTTGCAACAGCCACGTGAGCAGCTGTAAAATAGCACCTAAGAACCAGGGTCTAAGGACACGGGGACTGCTGGCACACAGGGCTCCAGCAGAGCAAGTTCTGCTGCAGAAAACCCAGCTGAGATCCTTGTTTGTAACAGGGGATGGCAGGTATTAGAGCAGGAAAAAAAAACCCCAATATGCACGAATGAAGAAAGGAAAGCACCAGGGAGGACTTCTGGGCTTGGAACAGCTCCTGCCATCCTCTGTCACAGCCTCACCCCACGAGCAGGGACAGGCTGCCAGGGTGCTCAGCCTCTTGTATGCCACATCCTCTGCTAAGGAACAGCAGTAACTCACTCCCTGCAGCACTTACAACCTGGGAAAAAAACCTAAATCAGGCTGATTTTTGTCATTTTTACAGGAATTGTTTTAAATACTGAAAAGAAATCCCATCTCCAGTATCTCTTATAAAGCTGGAAATCTTTAATTTTTTTTCTCAGTTGATTTGCAAACTCCCATCAGTGCTATCAGTGCTGCTGTGATATCACAGAAGGGTCTCTGAGGACTGAAAAGTGTGTTCTCCAAACAAACTAAAACCACAGTATTTTGTGTCTGTCACTGCAGAATTAGAGCTGCAGAATCCTCTCTCATGAACCCCTGAAGGTTTTACTTTTTGTTCTAATTTACAGGCCCCTTCAATCAACAAATTCAAACAAATCAACCAAATTCAGCAAATCCTACATGTACAATAAAGTCAGTGTTACCTTTCCACCGTGGACCCTTTTTTTGACCCTTATGGCAGAAATAGGACATTTCCACAGATTTCTTTGGCTTTAAAACCCCTTCTCTGTGACAGGCAGCTGTAGCACCTGTGAAGTTTCAACAGCCTAGTGAGAGTGAATTGTTCTAACAGAGATTACTCAAGAGCTACTAATCTTAGCACAATAAAGCCTTAATACTTGTCATAAGTAAGCCAGTCTCACTTCCTAGTCTTTCCTACAGGAAACAGGGAGTGAGAGAGACAACTCTGATGGAAACTCAGTGACTTGTCCAAGGTCATGCAGCAACTGCTGGCAGGGGCTGGAGAGGTGAGCACTGGTCTGTGCTTCCACCCCTGCACTGAACTGACTCAATCAGAGAAAGCTCCAGATCAGGTGTAAAGGTTTAAGTTAGAAGAAAATTTTATTCTTCAAACACAGAATTTAAATAAATGATTCTTCACTTTTGCATCTGGGTCTGACACCTCCTGCTCGAGAAAATGAAAATAACAACACAATATGGGCTGCCTGCAGAAGGGACAGCTTTTCCAGGGACGAACTCACACAACAGAACAGCTGACAAATCAGTTAGATCATGACCAAGATAAAATAAAGGTGCTGGGTGTTTGATCAAGGCATCAGAGAAATGTTCCAAAAATCTCATCTAAAAGTCTGCAGCCACTGAAGTTTTGTTTCTGTTGAATGGAAGCTTCTTGGCCATGGAGACATTGCTGTGCCCCAGGGCTCCAGCCCTCCCCAGGGGAAGGAGGAAGGAGTTCCCCAAGGAGGAAAACAATTCCTGAGTTGTACGAGCTCAAATGCAAAGCCCTGTGAGAGGCTGATTGTGCTGAATGGAGCCAGGAGATGGAATGCTGTATCCATGGCACCTGGGAAGGTGACTCATGTCACTGCCAGAAACAAACTTGCTTGTAAAGAATATATTCTAGTAAAATCTGCAAGAGCTCAGCGCAGTTATGGTAATTCAGAATGTTTGCTTCACTCAGGAACAAGCCACTGGCTCCTCTCAGACATGGGCAGGGCCATCAGCTGATGAGAACAGAGTGTTGGCACCTGGATGGAAAGGTGGCTGCAAATGGAATAACCATTAAATGACTGCATGGCAGCTCTTTTCAATCTTTCCTGGGAAGCAAGAGTGTTGCACTAGAGTATCTGCAAGTTCCTAGAAGAAATCACAGGCCTCATGAGGTAAAGACATCAGGCAGAGCACTGCTGACAGGCTGGAATTCCCATCAGCACATAGTTTGGGATGTTTGCTCTTGGAGAGGAGATTGCCACTTGCCTCCTTAGGAAAAAAAGGGGAGAAAAAGGCAACCTCTCCAAACTGAGAAGTGTCATTTCCTTCTGAGCTGAGGAGCTCAGTGCCCTTGAAGGGAATGCAAAGACATCTGTGGGTTTCAGACCACGCTGCTCCCCGGCCAAAGTAAGGAATGTGGAGAAATGTTTCTGCTCCTCTTCTGCCCAAATGTTGAGGGAATGCTGAGGGACAGAGAGCTGCATTCATGGCTGCTCTGGAGTCACAGGTCTTTAAGTGATATAAAGAGGACTTTGAAAAAACAAGATACTGAATTCTTGATGATTTTTAGGAGACACAAATAGCTCTCTCATTACAAGAACCTTTTTCTCTCCCTGTGTTTAAATATTCCCTGGCTCAGTAAAGGTGGGAGAAAAGTCAGAAAGCTGTGTTGGTTCAACACTACAAAGCTTTGAAAAGAGGTGGTGATGGACAATACTTCCTCCCCATCCAGGGTCACAAAACTTATGAAATCTCGCTGCACTGGCAGTTTTTTTGCATCTGTTATTGTATTGCTTGAGATCCTGATAAAATGGAAAGATATAAAATTGGAACCTCATTAGCGTGTACCTTTTGTAAGATTAGTAATTTTGCAGTATATTAATTTTTTCCTAGATTAGTTTAAATGTGTAGCAGCACTTGATTTAACAGAGGCACATGGGCAGACAGTATTCCAACATTGCTGTGAACATCTGTTCTGAGTTACCAAGATTCCAGCTCAAAAACAAATATTTCCCCTATAAATCAACCCAAACATTATCCTGAGTGTTGTAACAGATGCAAAATGATTCTGGCTCCCTCTGCCCTGTGGTTTGGCTCTTTCCTTAACATTGATGTGAATATATTTATTTAAACACTTCAAGAAATACACATCTGAAATGGCTATTTAAGCTTCCCTGAAGTATGTCTGACGCTGCTTCAAAGCTGATGGTCACTTGACAGACAGTCTAAGTAACTACAGATTCTATTAATTAGTATAAACTCTAGTTACAGCTTTGCAGATAAACCTGGTCTAGAGCAGCACTTAAAGTCCCACTCAAGTGTTCTGAACACTTGAGCCCAACCCTACAGAAACAATGACCCAGAGTTTGTGCAAGGAGGAGTGTTTGTTCTGGGCTTTATATTCCTTCTGTTCTGGGGTCTCTCAGTGGCTTCTTTGCTCCCATTGTTACAGCTGCTGGTCATCTTTCATTTCACGAGCTAAATGAATCGGAAGAGGTATTGATTTAGCTGGGACAAAGAAATGAGGTTTGTTTACTAAACATGAAATTTGGAAAAAGGCCTTGCAAGAGGGGCTCCCAGTTAATGGTCTGAGTATGTGAATAAAAGTGTTTGCTTAGGCAGTGGCAGCAATGCTGTACTCTGAGGTGTTTAATTGAATTAAGCTGCATCTGAGCAACTGGGATTCAAGAGGTTTCTTTTTTTTTTAATAGTTTGCATGTAACAGCTCAGTCACACAAGGAGAGAACTGAACTGTGGTACCATAAGTGCCAACAAAATCTTGCAGAGGGGAAAGGGAAAAGTCCTTTTGGTTCATATCTCTCTTTGCACAAAATATACTTTGGGGGCAGAAACTGTGCTTTGAGGATGAGGGATTTGAGTTGTTCATCGTTTTTGGTCTTAAAGCTTGGAGAGAAACAGTGTGTGTGGACTAAATAGAACTGTGCCTTCAGTGCTGGTTGGGAAATGGGAGCTGCAGGCCAGTTCTGTCCCACAAACAGTAGGAACACATGGGCCATCCAGAGACACCAGGATGGCAGAGGGAGCACTTGGGGGAAGTGACAGGGCCACACCAGGGTCTGCAGGGTCTGTGTCACTCAGGGGAAATCACACAGAGGCTTCAGCCATAAGAACCTGCATTATTCCAGATTTCAAAAGTTGTTATGAAGTTTAGGACCACGTTTTCCAAAGACGATTTTTTAATTAAGGCATAGCAGCTTAACAAAAAAAAAAGCTGCATATATGTAAACCAGAATAAAAATGTGCATTCTGTTCAGCATTTCTATTTGTAAAAAGATTGAAACCCATTCTATATGCAGTAGGCTACATCTTTCTATGGCATTATACATTTGCTTTATATATTGTTAATTAGACCTAATTTAGGCCTCAAAAAACCTCATTAAAATTCTGATTAGTGCAGTTGGCAAGCAGCCATCTAAAAAGCCTCTATTTCTTCCTTTGATAAGTTTGAAGCTGCTATAACAAACAGTAAAAATAAGATCACAGCTCTCTTTCTCATGCCAATCAACATAATGTATTCTCCAGGTCAAAGCCATTTAAAGGAAAATAGAGGAGGAGAACATCTTTATTTCCCTCTCCATACATGCTGTCAGGCGGCCACAGAAAGCTGGAGTATGATTATGCCCTTTGGCAGTTTAAAACAAAAAAATAATTAAGAAAACAAAACAAAACAATAAAACAACTAAATCCACAAAACTGGCTAGGAAAATGCTAGTTGTAAGCCTTCAAAACCAACTTACTCTGCAAGATAATTAATTAAAGGGGTTTTTTTAAGGCTTAAAAAATGAATGGGAATAAAAATAAAACAAATATGGTTTGATATTATATTAGTTCTGCCTGATGCTTTCAGTATAACTCTCTGATGCTTTCAATACAGCTTGTGGTCTAAATGCTTGACCAGGAAAACATACAGACAAGAATATCTTGAGTCCAAATGCAGTCAGTTCTGCACCCACACTGCTGCAGATCAGAGCAGGTAACTTTAAGAGAAACCATGGCATAAAAAAAATTTAAAAAGAAGTCCAGGGCAGAATAAAGCAACAAACAGTAACAGGGCTGCTCTGCTTCCTTGTGCCTGTGTGTGTGTGGAGGGGTTGTTGTGGTCCAGCTGCCAGCTATCATTGTATTCATCTCAATTAACTTCAACATTTCACTTTAACGAAGAAAAACAACTTTAAGAAGCTGAAGGCTGCTTGAAACGGCATTCATGCCGTGTGTCCTGCAGTGTGCTTTGTTTCTGTGCACATCAGCAGTGAGCCTGGTCTTCCAGAGGAGCCACCAGGAATTGTGCAGAGCTGTTGGAGAGGCAGGAGGGCTCTAAGTCCGTCCTTGTCCCTGTCCCCTCGCAGCACAATCCCCACCGTGTAGTGCACACGGCAGCCCTGGTAAGACAAAGCCAACATATGATTTTGGGAAAAGACCTCCTTTTCCTTTTGATAAACAACGGAGCTGTGTCAGTGAAATCCAGCTTTGGGATGCTCTCCATCAGTAAAGCTGATTCTCCGTTGGAATGTACATTAAAAAAATCTCTAAGTTACTCTGTTTCTCCAAGCTCTTTTAAACTGTTATCTTTAGAGATCTAACCAGACTTTCTGTATCAAATAAAGTAGGGAGATGCACACTCAGAATCCAGGGTGCATTTGCCTCTTAACACAGCGTTCAGCCTCTATGTTGCATTGTGATATTTGCATAAGTAGTTTTCCAAAATCCTGAGGCTGATATTTAATATATTCAACGTGCATGTTCTGATATGAGATATCAACTAGTCTCCAACTGAAATTTCTGATGAGAGATTAAAACAGAATAAAAGGGGCCCTAAGAGAGAGATGGGGATTTAGCAGAACCCCCTGGCTGGGGGGTACCTGGAGTGCCCAGGAAGGGCACTGGGCACTGGCAGCAGTAACAGGAACCTGCTCAGCTGCTGCATGGAACTGACAGGGGGAGGACATTAAAAAAGAAGGGGAAGAAACCCCCTAGTCTAATCGACAAGATTAAATTAATCTAAACCTGCAGTATAAACTATATATGTGCATTTCTGCACTGCTTGCTGCTGCTACAATGATTCTTTCACAAAGAGACGTGGCATGATTTCAGTGCTTTTATGTTTAGAAGCCTGATTTTTGTCTGTAAGAATTTTCTCAGTCTTCCACAGAAGGTCAGGCTTTCTTGCCAAAGATAAGAGAGGATTATCACGTTTCTGTGTTGTTAATAATGTAAATTCATGGGACTAAAATCTAGCCTGTGCTCTCTGCTTGTTTTTTTTTCGTAAGAGGGAAACCTGGGAGCAAGGTGGATGTCACAGAACTGACCACAGAAGGATAGGACAGAAAAAAAGCCCAAGCTTAGGGCAGCTTTGCAAGTTTGAGGTCGAGTCACTTCGGTGACTTTCACAGATCTCGTTGCAGTATCAAGCTGTACAGATCCAGAGCTGATAAGCCCATGCATGCGGAATACTTCAGGCTAAATTCTGCCTGACCTTCCCCGGCACCATGCCTCCGGCAAGCTCTCTGAAAGCAGCCATTTGAAGTCAGAGAAATCTGGGTCATTGACTTCAATAGAAACTCTGATTAAGGAGGGGATGCTCAGCTCCTGCACCTTTCACTCCTCCCTTCTGCTGCAGTTCTGCCTGGGGATGGGCTGTTTTATTCAGTGCTCGTGGGTGCTCTTCTGTCTCCAGTAAAACCAATGCCAAATTCCAAAATCAAACAGCCTGAGCATGTAAGAACAGCTATTTCTAACTGTCTTCCTGCAGCATGCGAGCCAAAAGTGAGAAAGGAAGAGGAATGGAGTGCAGAAGAATAAATGGAAGGATCAAGTTGTTTTTCCCATTGGCACCAGCTGGGAGTTGTCCTTATTTAGGGGAAGGTCTGACTGCAAAACAGGCCAGCTACTCCCTTATCACTCGTCTCAATCCAGTTCTGTCATCTGGCTGCTTACACCTACTGAGTCTAAATAATTCACCAAGGCACCAAGGGCACAAGGTGCCTGGCATGGCCTTGAGAGGCTGGTTAATGCTTTACAAGGGTAAGGTTGCTTTAAAAAGCATAGCAGAGTATTTGTTCCAAAACTGTAGTCATCACTGAGAGCCACACTTGCTGAGTTCAAACCAGGTCAGCTGCCCAGGCAAGTACATGTGTTTGATCTACTGTCATGGTAAAGGCTGACTGTAAACTTTGGCAGAGAAAATTATTAATCTTTCAACTCGCGGCATATAAGCAATGAGTAGTAATACTAATACCTATTTTTCTGAGAACTGGAATGCCTTTTGGAACCACCCCAGATTACTTAAGTTTCTCTGCCATCACCCAAAAGCAGTTCCAAA
Organism: Serilophus lunatus; assembly: GCA_013399895.1. Lineage (NCBI taxonomy): Eukaryota > Metazoa > Chordata > Aves > Passeriformes > Eurylaimidae > Serilophus > Serilophus lunatus. Next base: position 5,139,642 of record VXBA01003202.1, read on the forward strand.
CCTGTCTCTCCCACATTCAATTAGACTTTAAAAAAAATACTAATAATAATAATAAGAAAAAAAAAGGGGGGGGCAACTCATGGTTCATTCAACAGGCATTTTTCCTCTTGTGAGGAGCCACAGCAGCTTGTTCAGCTGCACCCCATGGGGACAATAAACATCCAGTTTTCAGTAATTCAGCTCTGTGGGTAGTGGCTTTTGCTTGGAGAGCCAAGCAAGGGCTACATCCAGAACCTCGGGGAGAGCAGGGGAGTGGGGGGGCAGGAACTGCTCCTCAGAGCCTCTCAACCTTCCCTTCAAAAGCTGCTGCTTTTCAGCCCCAGCTGGGGGTGGGTATCTGAGCATCCTCATGGGGCTCTCCGGGGGCCTCAGAGTTGTGCGTCATGTAACAGAGCTGGCAATGCACTGCCCCATCCCAGGCCAGCCTGGGAACCTTCCACTCGTTTGGGTCAGATTAGAACTGAAAGGCTGAATCCTGAGCCTCTTCAAATCCTATTTTTTGTGCATCTCACTCAATCCTTTCATCCATTGCTTTGGCTCCCAAAGGGCTGAGGTGGAGATCCACTCCGTGGATAAAACAGTGGGTATTTAAGGTACTGGAAACCATTTGCTTTTAAAATCTGTCCTGTGCCTTGACCCAAACACTTGTTCTGCATTATTTATCCCTTCCACCTTGTAGCTTGTTCTCTGTCTGCCTACTTTTGCAAGTGTTTTCTCCAGACAGAACATATTTAACAGAACCTAACAGGGGAATCAGGTGACAGTGGCAGTCCAGCTGTGACCATACATATGCCTGACTAGAGGAGGTTTTGCTCAGGTTTGAGAGATTTCTCACACTGCACATACAGTGCTGGCTCCCATTTAACCCTGAAACAGAAAATAAAACTTCTTCAAACCTGTGTATTTAAAACCTGTATGTATTTAAATACAGACAGACCTCTAGATTCCAAACTGTGTGATTTCTGCCTCCCAGCAGGAGCTGGTGTCTCTCCCTCCACAAGTATCCACATTTCTCCTGGGCCAAGATTATTGCATTGTCTTCCTGCTCCGCTTTTATCCCACTTTTACCCACTTCTTAATTTTATTTTTTTTAATACAAGTAATTCCCCTGGAAGATACTGGTCAGCTGCATCCCTAAAAAAATTTTCACTCCAGCTTTCTGTATGGGAAAAATGAAACTGCAGTCATGTTTCAGGAGGTATTTCAGAACAGAATTCCCAATTTCCATTCCAGGCTATGCCAGTGCGACGGGTAGAATGGGAACTGCTGAAAAGCAGTGGAGAGAAAGCATCTTGCGAACTGCGCTGAAGATTTGTCTTTTACCTAAACCAAGCAGTCCCTCCTTTGTAAGACGCGTTTAAAATAACTTGGGGGTGGTGAAGAGAAATACCGAGTTTAAAGGGGCATGAGCAGGACGTGAAAGGACACGAGGGCAGGGCGGGGTGCGGGCCAGGCCGGGGGTTCCCCAAACACGCCACCAGCGGGTCCCGCTGTCCCTCCCGCCGGGGCATCACGGCCCCAGCCCGGGCTGCGAACCCGAAAAGCGGCGTCAGCCCCGCACCCGGCCCGGGATGGGGGGATGCTGCCACGGCGGGAGCACGTCCCGCACGGTGCCCCGCGATGGCCCCGCGGGGACACGGCGGGGACACGGGAGGTGACGCGGGGTCAGTGCCGGCCCCGGCACAACCTCCTCCCGTCTGGACAGCCCCCACGCCAGCGGGGCATCACCGCACGGCAGCATCCCTTCCCTAATCCAGGGGGACCGATCCCTTCCACAATTCTATAGGACCGATCCCTTTCCCCAGCCCAGCGGCACCGATCCCTCCTTCCCGCCGGGGCTCCCCCCGTTTCGGGGGCGGCACAAGGCCTGCGGGGGTTGCGGGGGGTCCGTGCGCGCTCCCGCCCGCGGGCCCCGCCATTGGCCCAAAGTAGGTCA